>OZ010800.1:422467612-423067612 GCA_963932465.1 Maratus speciosus
CTGATTTGTCGAAGTATTGAGAAAGTAAATTAAATTTTGGATAAAAGTGACATAGTACAATGCTTAGCACACATCTAACAGAGACGAAATTGGTCGCAATGGGCGGCTAGTTCATTAATAAAACACTATGTGATGTTTAGAAGTTTAAAAAATTGCATTAAAAGCGAAATGTATGGCTCAGGTGTTGCCATTGTCAATAGGACGTCAGCATTATTCACGGATGTGTTTTTGCTTCGTGAGCTTGACTGTTATTTTCGTTCATCTGACGAAACCCTATTCGTCTCACTCCTCTGTCCGTCACAGAGCCCGTTCTCAGAAACTATATATATATGTTGGAGGCTTGAAATTTTGGATACTTACAGCTGAACACCTCACATCAAGCGACAAATCAAACAATTTTGAAAAATACTTGTAATCCGTCTGGGCTCTAACTTGTGTATTTTAAGCTTTTTTCTTTTCTAACTGAGCATGAGCCCCTAATTAAGTTGAAGACTTGAAATTTTGAATACTTATAACTTATAGCTGAACACTTGCGATCACATGACAAATCATAAAAATTTCAAAAAGTCTTATATTTACCCCTCCGGTCTCTAACTTGTGAATTTTAAGTAATTTTTCTAACTTCCACCATTTTCACCCGGGATGCACTTTTCTAACTTTTGCCGACACCCCTTTGACACCTCTTTCATATTATGTACCATATCCTTACATATTTTAGTTCCTCTTTTTACCGTCAGTTGGCGCCTAAATATCTCGGATGTTATGGGCCCGATCCCCTCGAATACTATATCTACCGATAGGTTGTAAAACGGAGTTTCGTTCGGATAGAGGTTTGTTTAGAATAGAGTGCATCCCCTGGTTGCGAAATATGGAACTAACAGATTTTGCAAAAGAATAAAGTGCTTTGAAAGGAATATTAAACGAAAGCCTCTGTGCAATCTGTGATCACACTTACCCACTTGTTGTTGTTTGTTTGTTTTTTTAATTAGAATACTTTGTAAATCAAGTCAATGTTTTTGGATAGCCAAGTCACTAACTACTCTTAAATCATTTTGGAAGGTTCATTTCTACTGCATTGTAATTGTAACCCCTTTCCTTTAGAAAGCATACATTTCTGAAAAATAATTAATTTTTTCTGATGACGTAAGACCTTTTTTCACGATTTTCTTGCATATTCTTATAAAGAGCATTCAAATAAAGAAATCAACTTCCAAATAATACAACTTTATGACACTAAATCTCATTTCGAAGTAAATCGCATGATATGAAATGTTGCACGTTAAAGCGTGGCAAGATTAAAGTAGCGATATTCCCATTAATTATTAAAATCTTGATGCAAAACGACTCCCATTAATTGTAATCGGATGCAACACGACGTAACATTTTAACGACACGCCCCAGGTCCTCTCACGGCGCATCACTGTGCCGTAACACATGCACTGATTGATAATATCATGTTTCACGCTTTTATTTATTTTTTTCCCCTTTTGGAAAAGCGTTGGTACACTGTAAAAATTTTTGCAATAATTTTTCCCATTGGCCGTAATGTAACGGAAAAATTTTGACTGTCCCTGTAATTAAACTATGCATCCAATTTTCATAAAATTTGAAATGGCTCGACTAAATGTCGCAATAATTATATGTTTAAAATTTGATACCATTCGGAAAGCTGTAACATCATTAAAATGCACGTGCAATAATTTTTCCCATTGGCCGTAATGTAAAGAAAAACTTTTGACTGTCCCTGTAATTTAACTATACATCCGATTTTCATAAAATTTGAAATGGCTCGACAAAATTTTACAACAATCATATATTTAAAATTTCAGACCATTCGGTTGGGCAGTTTTTGCTCTATTATATGCGGACGGACGGACAGACAGACGGACTGAACGACGACTATAGGTGCTACGTATTTATATAATTACGAACGCACCTAAAAAGGGACCATAGTTACGCTTAATTTGAGTTTATGAAATGCCAAATGAGGATTAAATATACTCAAGTTTGGTGTAAACACCGAATAAAGTGCCATGATACACTCAAAACGGTTTAATTTTAATCTTTTAAAGAAATTGTGGAAACAGAACACCAGTTCGGGTGTAAAGTTTTTAAAGGACACATAGTCCGCCATTTTGAATGTCTTCTTTGGCTAATTTCTTCGGAATAGGGTAAGAACTTAAAATTTATGTTTAACTTCATAGTTTTGAAAAATTCCCAATCAATTTCCAACATTTTAATACCCTCTATGTATATCTAGCTGTTATATTTATAATTTTATGAGTATATGAAGTTACGTTTGGCATTTTTGTCACTTTTGAGACGCTCAGTATACAATGAATTCCGCTTGTTAACTTTAAAATAATGTTCGATTCAACTAAATTAAAGATCGTAGATTATTTTTTAACGAATTTTACGTTTTCAATAAGTTTTAACTATTTGCGAGCCATTTTAAAAAGTATCGTTTTTAGGATTACGACTTTCGTTTTCCCATAGGAAATACATTACGTAAACAACGATATTCTTAAGCTTTTTTAACTACAAAAACTAACTTTTTCTGAAAAACTAATATAATATTCAGCTCATTTAAAGCTTAAGCTTCAAGATCCTATTTAGTTTTAAAGGTTTTGAATACTTTTTGTGTATTTATGAGCGTTTCAAAAGTTGACATTTTTCGATTTTTCAGTTAGCTCCGCCCATTAGAAATACATGGGATTTTTACTGTTGTTGACATATTTTAACATAGTTTGTTTTCAACTTTTTATTAATTATTTTGAAAAACTAATACTTGTTTTATGTTCTATAAAGATACGGGTTTTGCTCCACCCCCCACCATGTATTCCTAGGTTGAGTTTAGATATGTTTAAATTTTAAAAAAATCATGAAATTTGGTATAAAAATTTTTGTCTCAGACCGCTTTCCCATAGCGTTACGGGTTTTGTTTACTTTGTTTTGCACCTTTTTTAACTATTTAAACCTTATCATTTTGCTTAACTATTAGTATCTTTTAAAAGCTCAAAGTTCAAGTTTTCTAGCGGTGTAGTGTTTATTAATTAATTATGCCGTTAAGTATTTTTAATTTTCATTTTAAAAGTGATAAAAATTGTTTTTTAGCGCGTGAGAGGTTGCTGTTTTTTAGCTCTCTGTATCTGATTTTTGTACAATTTGCAATGTTTAGTTGTATTTAGGGTATGTTTATTTTAATTTGCTTAGACTATTTATTCGGAAACCAGTCAGGCCTACGCTGAGTTTTTTTTTTTTTTTTTTTTTTTTTTTTTTTAAGAGTTAAGTACACGTGACGTAAATCCGGATGTAACGAACGAATGATTTGTGAGGAAATTTCGTTGTTTACCAAAACTAAAATGTTTAAATCAAATGTTTAATTGAGATAATAAATTATCGCAGTTAAAATAATGTTTAGCACCCTCTTTGCGTTAAGCTATTTTTTGTAAATTATGGTTGCATTAGATTTAAAATGTAATTTTTAAATTGTTTTTTATTTTACTGTTAAAGTGCAAACCAAATAAGCAGTAGTGTAAATTTACACCAGATAAGCAGTAGCGTGAATTTACACCAAAAATGGTGGCAACTAAGTTGCCACTAAAAATGGTGTTTGTTTACACCATTTGATAGCTGGTGGTTCATTACACCAGTTTACAAATGGAATTTCATTACACCACTTGGGGTGGCAACCACCCTTTTTGGTGTAAAGTAAGGGAAATTTTTTTTTACAGTGTATGAAGATAGTCTAGTTTCAATATCATTAGGATCTAAAAATGATATGTTTGCCTTATGTCCAGCGGTGTAGTCGTAAAAGAAACAGTGGGTATACGCTCAAAGCAGAGAGTATTACCCTAGAGTATATATAGTATAACTTTCTTGGAAAACAGCGGATATTCTCTGTTCCTTAAAAAAATCCAGAAGGTATATGGCATATACCCCCGTATACTCTCCACTACATCCCTGCTTATGTCTGTTTTCATATCTCTCTCTCTTTTTAGGTGCGTTCGTAATTATAGAAGTACGTAGCACCTATAGTCGTCATTCAGTCCGTCTGTCTGTCTGTCTGTCCATCCGCATATAACAGCTCAAAAACTATACGACCGAATCGTTTGAAATTTAAAGTATATAATTGGTTGCATAATTTTGTCGTGTCATTTCAAATTTTATGAAAATCGGATGTATAGTTTAATGACAGGGACAGTCAAAAGTTTTCCGTTACATTACGGCCAATGGGAAAAAATTATTTCAAGTGCATTTTAATGATGTTATAGCCTATCGAATGGTCTGAAATTTTAAATATATAATTGTTGCAAAATTTTGTCGAGTCATTTCAAATTTTATGAAAATCGGATGTATAGTTTAATGGCAAGGATGGTCAAAAGTTTTCCGTTACATTACGGCCAATGGGAAAAAATGATTTCAAGTACAGTTTAATGATGTTACAGCCTTCCGAATGGTCTGAAATTTTAAATATACAATTGTTGCAAAATTTTGTGGCGTCATTTCAAATTCTATGAAAATTGGATGGATTAAGGCCAATGGGAAAAAACTATTTCAAGTGCATTTTAATGATGTTACAGACTTTTGAACAGAATGAAATTGATTTGTACTTATGAAGTGCACTAAAATATGCATTGAGTACAATATGCAGTGCAAAAAATATTTATAAAACTAGTTATAGTACGAACGCACCTGCTTTGACACGTTTGACGAGCAACTTCAAACTTGTTAATTTATAGCCTTTTTACTTACGTAAAAAATGAACAGTCGTCACAAAATTTTACTATGATGTTGTCATGCAACCAACCTTCTTTTTTTATCCTCTAACGTAAGCGAAGTGAAGAGACCGTCTCCCAACAGTAAGTGAATCGAAGTGAAGAGGGGAGATCGGCAGTTGTGTTGGTGTTCGTGGTATGGGTAGGATGCAGGAGGCATCCGAGATAATATTGGTTCGGTTTTGAGGAGTGATATAGGTAGTTTTGACGGAGTATTGCTATTGATAAATTGTAGCCCAAATATATATATCTTGTGAGAAGTGTAAATATTTTTGTAAATAAGTTTCTATGTTAATAAACTTTTAATAACCAAATTCTGATGCCATACTCGGTCGTCCCGACATCACAGATGTTAAGGTACACAACACTACTTTACGTTTTTTAAATAGTCGTCCTATCGTGAACCGCAGTCTACTGCGCGTCGAAAAGAAAAGGAAAAAAAAGGACGATATTGATAACAATAAGATTTACAAGACGGAAATCGTACGCCAAACGTTGCAATGAGGTGTGTTC
Organism: Maratus speciosus; assembly: GCA_963932465.1. NCBI lineage: Eukaryota > Metazoa > Arthropoda > Arachnida > Araneae > Salticidae > Maratus > Maratus speciosus. The sequence continues at coordinate 422,472,904 of OZ010800.1, forward strand.
GTTCATACTATCACTAGTTTTATAAATAGTCAGATCTTGGTGCAATAATTGTTGCACTCTTATGCAAAAATGCATGAATACAAAATTTATTACGATTTTATATATTAAATTCAGCAATACGGAAATAATAGGACTCCATCTTAAATAGGACGTCATCACCATGGCAACCTAGAATCATTATCTATCATGGGATATCATTGAATTAATGAAGTATGATAAGGTTTAATAGAATGAACAAAACATTTATTAATATCTTTTTAAGTTTTGATTCGATTTTCATAAAATTTGAAATGGGTCGACAAAATTCTGCAGGATTATATATATATATTAAATTTCAAACTATTCGGTTGGGTAGTTTTTGCGCTGTTATATGCAAACAGTCACACAGACGGACGGACCAGACGACGACTATAGGTGCTACGTATTTACATAATTACGACTTTTCCCCATAGAGTATAATGTAATGGAATACTTTTGAGTGTCTCTGTAAATAAACTACGAACGCAAACATATTGTTTTCAATACATGGCCTAGTAAATCTCAGTAACATATATCAGTTACAGAGCAATACAGCTATATTAACGCAAGTTAGAGTTCAGACAGGCGGACAGGCAAACCGAATTCATAAACACTTTTCATCTATGTTGGAAAGTGTTAAAAACGCATAATAGGTTGAAATTTCAATTTCAGCAATTTATACCAATAGACGGAAGCATCCTTGAATATTAGGTAGCTTTCTTTACAAAAAGCTACCTATTGCAGCCGTTCGGAGGAAAGCGATTTCAAAAAATTTTGGTATATTTTCATCGATCATGATCCCCAGACCCCGAAACCACCCTCTGATCAAAATAAATCCGCCATCTTGTTTAAAAATGGCGGCCATTTAAATTTTTTAGAAAAATTTAAATTTGAAATGTGGTACCAAAAATTAAAAATTGAAAAAATATTTTCTTCTTATGTGTTTGACCTTGATAAAAAGATTCGGGAGCAGTTTTTGTTTCGTCTATATCTTAAGAAATGGCTGAGTTATAGCATTTTGAATTTCTAGCGTGGCTGACATTTTGAAACGTCCTGATTTTTCTCACGTAATAACAGGCGTATTTATGAACCGATTTGGATGTACCTTGGTGTGTACATAGTACATACAAATATCTCGACCGAGTTCGTTGGCCAGCTTCATCCGCCATCTTGTTTCAAAATGGCGGCCATTTAAAAAAATTAAAAAATTAAAAAAATTAAATGAGATACCAAAAAATTGGAAAATGAAAAAGATTTTTTTTTGTATGTGTTTGACCTTAATACAAAGATTCCGGAACAGTTTTTCTTTCGTCTATATCTGAAAAAATGGCTGAGTAATAGCATTTTGAATTTCTCTTGTGGCTGACATTTTAAAACGACCTGATTTTTGTCACGCGATAACAGGCGTATTTATGAACCGATTTGGATGTAACTTTGTCTGTACATAGTACATACCAATGTCTCGACCGAGTTCGTTGGCCAGCTTCATTCGCCATCTTGTTTCAAAAGGGTTGCCATTTAAAAAAAATTAAATTTTAAATTCAAAATGAGGTATTAAAAAATTGGAAAATGAAAAAGATTTTTTTTATGTGTTTGACCTTGATACAAAGATTCCGGAGCAGTTTTTGTTTCTGAAAACTTGTTCTTTTGTTTATATCTTAAAAAATGGTTGATTTATAGCACTTTGAATTTCTAGCATGGCTAACATTTTGAAACGATCTTGTATTTGTCACGCGATAACACACGTATTCGCCTATTTCGATGTAAGAAGGCATGTGGATAGTATACATCAACACCTCGACCAAGTTCGCTGGCCAGATTCATCAGCCATCTTGTTTCAAAATGGCGGCCATTAAATTAAAATATATATATATATTTAAAGTGAGGTGCAAAAAAATTAGAAATTGAAAAAGGTTTCTTTCTTAAGTATTTGACCTTGATATAAGGATTCAGGAGCATTTTTTGTTTGTCTTTACCTTAAAGAATGGCTCAGATATAGCAGTTTCAATTTCTATTGTGGGTGACATTTTGAAAAATCTGATTTTTTGCATGCGACAGCACTCCTATCTATCAACCAATTTCGATGTGAGTGAGCATGTGCACAGCAATTACTAAGGTCTCGACTAGGGATGCACCGGATATTGATTTTGCCGGATACCGGATATCCGAAGCTCCTTCGTCTGCCGGATTCGGATATCCGGCCCTAGATATGTTTTTAGTTATATATTGAATTATTTCTCTATGTAATGTCATTTCAAAACAATAAATTACAAACATGATTCACACATCATTGAAACATTTTAAATGTATTGAAATATAATTTACAAAAACTATATCTCTTTGAATATCATGGCTTGAATTCAAGTTTTCCCAAGAGGGGAGTTTCGTACCCAAAATTTATAAATGCAGGGGAGTTGAACTGTTAGAAAGGGAACAAAAATCTTTACACCCCGTTACTTTTTATGTGCTACTTAAAGAATTACATTTATACAGACATGTCAAAATACCATTGAAACAATTTAAATTAACAACTCAAGATAATTATTCAAAATTTTTATTTTATTAAAACAAAGGAACAGAATCAAGCTTTATATATACCATGCCTATTTTTCAATTTTTACCCAATGTTATGGGCAATTAACAATCTGGTTGCTAAATGAATTTCTTAATTTAGATTTTATTCCATTTTGCATACTTTAGCCTCTTTCAGAAGTTACACTTTTGACAAACAGTACAGAGCGATTTTATAACTTTAGAAATTATCGGAAACACATGGTTATGCTCTCTTAAAAAGTTTTAGAAAACTTTGTAAAATCTGATGAGCATTAATTTTTAACTTACATGAATAATGCACATCTGTGATGGTATGTCACTTCTGAACAAATTTTTTTATTATATCCTTAATGGAATTATAGTCAAAACTGTAATCACTGGTATTTTCGTTAATTGAACTATGTTCTACGCATTGGAATCTACGCTATGAAATCCCTATCCAAAGTTTGAAAAGGGAATAGTCAATTGATTTCTTCTATTACACGAGAAAAGGTTGATTTCAAAAAGTCATGTCCTAATTTCTGTTAATTGCGAGAAACAACTATTTTGTTGTTTCTAATTATGTTTTTTTTAAGTTCATCAAAGTTTTTTTTTTTCATGTGCATCACAAGTGTAATCTCATTTTGTTTAGTGCTGACTATTGGCCAATTTGATAGAGCTTAGTCTCCAGTGGCCGTTGCTGCCCTTATAGTTATTTCCTATTTTGGGCAGACAGGTAAAACATCGCAAAATATGTAAAACGGTCATAGAAAAAACATTGCTGATTTCGTCAATCATGGTGAAAATAAAATAATTTGTCGATTGGTTGCGAGAAAAAAACTGAAGTTCATGGGAAATCGACAGTGGGAAAATATAACAAAATTCGTCAATCGATCATGAAAACTATCGTGAAATTTACCAGTCCGTCACGAACAAATACTGTGAAATTCCTCAGCTGGTCGCAGAAAAAAATGCAAAATTTTTCAATCGGATGCAGAAAAACGATCGTTACTTTCATCAGTATGTCACAAGAACAAACAGGGAAATTTGCCAATCGGTCACAGAATAAAATTTCTAAATTTGTCAATTGATTGCGAAAAAAAATTTATGAAATTCACCAATCTGTCTCCAGAAAAAAAATCAAGAAATTCGTACAGTCGGTCGCGGAGAAAAATCGCAAAATTTTTTTGTCAGATGCAGAAAAACAAACATGAATTTTGTCAATTTGTTGTAAGAAGAAACTGTGAAATCTGCCAATTGATAGTGGAAAATATCACGAAGTTTGTCAGCCGGTCCTGAGACTTCATCGTCGTTTTACAAAGAAACATTTTCGGAAAATGATTTTTTTGGAAACAGGAGTCTCCCGCCCCCAATATTCTTTAGGGCACGAATCCTACCATCCCATCTCGAAATTCAAGACATGTATCTGCCATTCAAGCCATGTAATGTATATTAATAATGTTGTATAAAAAATGTTATTTAAACATTAAAATATTCTGTTTATTTGTACATTGAAATGCTGATAATTGTTACTGGATTTGGATATGGGATTGAGTATATTGATAATTGCTAATAATTAATTTGTACAATGAAATGCTGATAATTTGTGTAACAAATTTTAACCAATTAAATATGCCTATAATTGTAGAGTATTTTCACAAAGAAATACATACATTCTTTTTATAATTTAAACATAAAATATCTACTAATATACCCATGATTAAAGAGTGATTTTCTCCAAATAAAGGTTTAGTTGATGCCTTTTTTCTGTTTTAATTATTTAATAGTGTTTTGCTTTGAAACACATTTAGTTTTATTTTAAGTTAAATTACTGTGATATTTATAAGTAAAAAGAAAATTACTTTTAATTTTAAATATTTTATTTATAATGAAGTTACAGACTCGCATAAAACCAAAAACTTTCTGCGCACATAAATATTGGGTCAAAAACTTTCTGCAAATTTAATGTTTAATAAAATGACGTGTTATATTACTTTGACTGTATGAATTTTAAATAGTAATTTTAAAATAATTACCGTTTAATTTAAAAATTAATTAATATTAATTGCAGAATAATTATGTTGGCTAAAAAAATAATAAAACTAAAAATCCATGATATGAAGGGGTGAATTCTTATCAGTTATTTTGTCAATGCATTTAGAAACAGCCCAATCCTTAATATTGTGACCTCTTCTCACAAAATGCAATAATGGACATTGCTTCTGAAACAACGGAATCACATTTTGTAAGGAGAGGTCCATTCTTAGGTATCATCATTAAAGAGACCGATGAGTTTTTATTGCAGCCCTTTGACGAAATTCTCATTTTTTTCCGCGATCATTTGGCGAAATTTCCGTTTTTCCGCGATATTTTGACGACATTTGCATTTTTTGACAAAATTCGCGTTTTTTTAGAGATCCTTTGACAAAATGCACTTTTTTTCTCCTATCCTTAGACAAAATTTGCATTTTTTCACGATCTTTTGACGAAATTCAAGCTTTTTTCACGGCGTTTTGACGAAATTCACAATCCTTTGATGAAATTAGTTTTTTTCCGCGGTTCTTTGCCGAAATTTTCATTTTTTTCATGATCTTTTGACAAAATTTGTGCTTTTTCCGCTATGCTTTTACGAAATTAGTTTTTTTCCTGCGCTTTTACACAAAATTTGCTTTTTTCTGCGATTCTTTGATGAAATTTGCTTTTTTTTTCGCAATCCTTTGACGATATTCGTGTTTTTTCTGTGGCCTTTTGAGAAATTTTTTTTTTCGCGATCCCTTGACTAAATGCGTGCTTTTTCCACGGCCCTTTTACCAAATTTGTGTTTCTTTTGCGATCCTTTAACGAAATTAGTTTTTTCCGCGATTCTTTTATGAAATTTGCGGGATTTTTTTCACGATCCTTTGACAAGATTCGCGCTTTTTCCGCTATGTTTTATGAAATTCATTTTTTTCCTGCACTTCTTTGACGTAATTTGCGTTTTTCCTGCTATTCTTTGACAAGAATTTTTTTTTTGTCCACGATTATTCTTTAAAGAAATTAGCGTTTTTCCGCGGTCCTTTAACGAAATTTTCATTTTTTCCGTGATGCTTTGACAAAATTGGGTATTTTTTCTGCGAACGATTGACAAAATTGGTTTATTTTCGGCGATCATTTGTTGAAATCCGCAATATATTTCAGTGATTTTTTTTGTGTCTGAATTTTCAGACTGATGGGCGATTTTTTTTTAATTTTCGGAACCGAATGCCTTAAATTTTCGGAAAATTCGGAACAGAATCACCCCTATCAAACAATAAATAAATCGTACATAAAATTGGACAACATTTTTAATTTTTCGGTATTTAAAAAAAAAATACAAGAACAAAAACTACTTTTCTTTTCTAAGAAATTTTCCGCAAAGTTCCGAATTTTGCGGAAAATTTTCCGCGTGCGGGAGTGCGTCTATATTATACAACTCTGGTTACAAATATAACTAATTGGATGTGCCAATCCCAAAACTTTCTTCTATCTCATACGTCTTAATATTTCTAAAAGTAATTTTAAATGTTAATACTTCGATATTATTAGTTCAATATTATACCAACTTTGATTTTGATCTAAGATTTCTGCTCGTAAATTAATCAAAATAAGAATAAGTTAATCTCAATCATGATATTTATTAAAATCAATAATTTTTTTCGTTATTCTGTTGTACATCAGCTGATTGTGAATAGACAGCTTAGCAGGATGCGAAGTTCCCATGACTTCACGAGCCACCAATATACAGTACAAAAACTGCAAAAAATTGAGAAAATTTTTAAAAAAACGCTGTCACAGTGACACCTTCTGGCGGAATATTTCCAAATTCAAGGAAAAACTGATGGCCATAGCCAAAAATATACACAAAAAATTGGTTCAATTCTATGCTTAGTTTCATACACTTTTCGATGGTAAAATAATGGAAATAACACAAAAATCATTATTATAGTGCCCTCTTCCAGCAGACTATTTTCAAATTCAAGGAGGACCAGTTGGTCCTAGCCAAAAACATACCCCTAAAAATTGGTTCAATTCTATGCATAACTTCATACAATTTTCGATGGTACATACAAGAATGAAAATGGCACAAAAATCACTGTTACAGCGCACCCTTCTGGTGGAATATTTCTAATTTAAAGGAGAACCTGCTGGACATAGCCAAAAACATACACAAAAAATTTTGTTCGATTATATGGATAACTTATTACATATTTAACAGACACTTTTCGACAGTACAATAATGAAAATGGTACAAAAATCGCAATTACAGCAGCACTCTTTTCTGACAGAATGCTTCCATATTGAAGAAGGACCTGCTGGCCACAGCCAAAAACATACACAAAAATTAGGTTCAATTCTATGCATAACTTCATACACTTTTTGATGGCACAAAAATCACGATTACAGCGCCCCCTTCCAGTGGAATGTTCCAATATTGAAGAAGGGCCAGCTGGCTATAGCCAAAAATATTCACAAAAAATTTGGTTCAATTCTATGCATAACTTCATACACTTTTTGATGGTATGATGACATACAAACAGACATTTTGTATAAGCATGTTTTGGGATCTCTGACCCCTAAAACGTCTAAGCCCACCGAAAACCAGAAATCGAAAAAAATCTCAGTTACAATACTTGCTTCTATTGAAGATAGAAGAAAGTAAAAATAGGCCTGTTTAATTGTTAAACTTAAAAGAGAGAAAGAAAATTAATAAAGTCATACTTTAATAAACAACTTCAGATTTTGTTTCACATTCTGAAAGTAAAGGTACAATTTTCTAAAAGATGTAAACATAAATTCTTAAATTTATTATAGAGAGTTCAAATACCAATGTTAGGAAAGCTGGTAATTCTTTAAACTTTTGGGAAGTACCTTTTACTCATAAATAGTGGACTTACCTTCATATTTTGCATTATAAACAAAAGTCGTTCGGCATTGTTTGGATCAAACGATTTCTCTTATCCTTATATATTTGCTTTGTTACGCATTGCCGGATATCCGGCAGAGAAGTCGGATATCCGGTGATTGTGATTCGGATATCCGACGGTATTACGGATATTGAAAAATCAGCCGGATGTGCCGGATATCGGATATTTGCCGGATATCCGTTGCATCCCTAGTCTCGACCAAGTTCACTGCTTAGCCTCATCCACCATGTTGTCTTAAAATGACAGGCACTTTAAGAAATTGCCGAATTTGGCAGCCAATTATACATTAATTTAAAGAAAAGCAGCTTGGATAAAGCTGACTAATTTCGCGAAATTCTCATTCATTATATTGATAAAAATTGGTATTGAATCTCCTATATTCGGTTTCCACTAAATTGAGCTTCGTGTGTTTGAATGATATAAGTTGGCTTTTTTAAAATAAGGATTATGAAAGCTACCTCTTCCTCCCGGCACTGGCCGGAAGGACTTTTTTTGTACTGCCCAGTATACTTTACCTGCTATCTTTATGTTTATATACACGCCACTATTTAGCTAAAATTTAATTAAGACTAAAACACGCTTAAAACTACTGCAATCATACTTCCAGAGATTATCGTCCACTGACGGCCATGTATCCAATTCTTTGCTTGGTCCTCGATATCATTTTATCTATATTCTAAAAAGATATTTTAGTATGCTGAATGTATTTCAGTGTAAAAATGGATAACTCATTTAAAAACCACCTTTAAGCTATTTTCGTTCATAGTCAGAAATGCTAGCGAATTCTTTTGTGTGTAGCCCTCTATACGATCTACAGCATTTATACACACAACATAATATGCAAAAATTTAGTTAAATTTAAAAAGTTGTTTTGTTTAATTAGTTAGATTAGTTAGATTTTTGTTTTAAAAAAGTGTTGAGAAATAAAATTAAAAAATAGTCGCCCATTGGCAGCCCTGCAGGGCAATATTTTAAAATGCTAAATAAAACAAACGCAATTACATGTTTGTAAACATATAATTACTGTGGAATTCTACTAATTGTGTTAACTCAGCGTTAGACTTATTTTTCGCAAGTAAATATCTGTTCTAAATCTCATTTATCTGCTGCCAATTTAAAACTGAGTTTCGATTATTAATAAATAAGCTGCCATATTTCAAACCCAGTTTAAATTTCTGATTAGACTGACCAACCTGTTCCGTTCAACCGTTAAGTAAAAATCAAAAAGAAAAACAGAAAAATGTACAAGCATGCATGCCTGCAACAGTTCGTTGATCTGTAACCTTGTTTCCGATCGTGAGTTTTATTACTTTGTTCAATCGGAAGTAACTGCTTTAAAACGAACGTGAGAGAATGAATCCATTTTCCATATCCAAGTCACGAAGACGAAGGAAAAACCAAAAGAGAATCGATATTTCTTTAATCGATCTTGCTTCAATGAATGTTCTTTTTTTTCAGAGAATTTGATGGGAAGGACAAAAGGGGCATGTGCCCATAACCGCGAATTATACGGCTGAGGAAAGGGGGCACGTTCCCCCTTGGAAACTTCCAAAAGGAAGAGCTGTTCCCCCCGCCCCTTAAAAACATAGAATACATATTGTGAGATATGTCCCATTATTTCTTAGACTCACTTCTGAATCCGTCATGATCTACTGTGGTCCTACTCCCCCACCCCTCCCTTAAATTAAAAAAACTCGGCACCTCAGCGAAGGGGTTCGGAATCATAGGGACCCCATTTAAAAAAAAATTAATCCCTCAAGTTTGTTTATGCCGGAAATTGATTACAAATGATCGATCATAAATTAGAGTCCTACATCGGGTTGGGTAACCCGGTGTTGAAACTTTCGGATCGGCCCGATTTTTCAAAAGAAAATCCTGAATATTTCCAAATGAAAAAATATATATATATACTTATATATTTGAATATTAATAAGTGTGTGCTTATCTTTATACAAAAGAGATATAATTGATATTAGAGATATAATTATAGAATATTTTCCCACAACTGTATTAAAATATGATTAATTTTCTTCCATTTTGGATATTTCAAGTTCGGTTGAAACGTGTCAGTTTTGGGTTGACTTTAAGCAGAACGTTCGAGTCCGCGTATGATTCTATCTTAGCTACAATATCTAGTCAAAAGTATTTGGTCACTTTCGATTTTAGATGTTTTAGAAAATCTCGACAAATACACTAGCCTCCAAAAGTTAAGGTACAGGGACTGGATGTTTTCGATTGCACACGTTTTGTCGAATATCTACCAACATGATTGGCGAATTGTTCTTGAACTTCTGGGACGTAAAAAACATGTTTGATTTCATATTTCTCGATGAAGATTTAATCGGGAGGACAATTAGGGGGCTAATAATAAATTTAATAATAAAATAATATTTGCGATCACCTATGTAATAGAAAATGCTGTAAATGGTTTGTCACTGTGTTAAATGACTATTTGGGTCCTGTTCAACGTTAGTGTGCATTTGTGTAAGCATAGCACTCATATTCGTGAAGATGTTATTGCGTCTGTGAAAAATTCAAAAGTTTTTTGTTTGAAGCATGCAGAGTTTTCAACCAAATTTAACACAACTTTCCGAAAACTTGACAAAGAATAGTAGCAACAGTATACTGCAATTAAAACATGAATATATTGAATATTTGATACGATAATGATATGGTCATTTTTATGAAATAATTTTTAACTGCGCATGCGTGGAAGATTTCAAAATTTTTATTTCATAATCTGGTAGCCAGCTATTAAGGGCAACTTATATAAAAAGTCCAGTTAAATAGCGCGAAAATTCACAAAGATAGGGGCGATATAGTGAGTTGCCTTCAAGAAATAGCTTTATTATAAGGGATTTTCCACAACTTTTCAATCAGCTCATTATATCTTTATGAGTTTTCACAGCTCTACTAGCCCCACCCAGGGACGCACATTAGACATCTCCCACCTTATATTCAGGCAATTTTTTACAAAGTCCAGCCAAAGTACAGATTATTTACAGTTATTTTCTCCATAGGAGAATAAGTTCATAGTCTGTGGAAGTTGTAATGAAAAATATACATATTAATGAAACTATCAGAACATTTAGCCAATTGGTAGCAAGACATTTTGAAATATATATTAATTATGCTCAATTAGTCTAACACAATCTATAATTTTCTGAAGTAGGTTTGGCCTCTTCAACACTAAGGAAAAGCATGATGATAATGATGTTGGTTGTGCCATTCTAAGGTGAAAGTGCGAGGTTAAGGTACAGTTTAGGATATAATGCAGTGAATTGCCTATTTGGCCACAGGTGCAGTTCGGAGAGAAAACCTTATTGAAGTATGACAGGAATGGTCCGTGGTTTGTCACGAATACATAGATATTTCTGTGGTGCAGTAATAGCTTATTAGATACTTTTAGGAGAAGGTTGTATGTATAGCGGCCCGTTTGGGCATCATCCCATTCTTCTTGCCAGTATTGACATAGAGATATATTTAGTTGTTTTTTAGGTGCGTTCGTAATTATATAAATACGTAGCACCTATAGTCGTCGTTCAGTCCGTCCGTCCGTCCGCATATAACAGAGCAAAAACTACCCAACCGAATGGTCTGAAATTTTAAATATATGATTGTTGCAAAATTTTGTCGAGCCATTTGAAATTTTACGAAAATCGGATGTATAGTTTAATTACAGGGACAGTCAAAATTTTTCCGTTACATTACGGCTAATATGAAAAAATTATTGCAAATGCATTTTAATGATGTTTTAGCCTTCCGAATGGTCTGAAATTTTAAATATATAATTGTTGCAAAATTTTGTCGAGCCATTTCAAATTTTATGAAAATCGGATGTATAGTTTAATTACAGGGACAGTTAAAAGTGTTCCGTTACATTACGGGGAATGGGGAAAAATTATTACAAGTACTTTTAATGATGTTACAGACTATGCACTTATGAAGTGAAAAAATATACATTCAGTACAATAAGGGGTGCAAAAAATAATTATAAAACCAGTTATAGTACGAACGCACCTCATTTGCCACGTTTGGCGAGCAATTTCCAACTTGTTTAAGATATGAAGCTGGATATGGAAAAAAACTAACATCAATAGCTGGTGATGTGGAAGCACAGTTCGAAAAACGTAGAACACATATGAAAACCCAATTTCAGCATTTACCATCTATAAATCAGTAAAGTATCCGAACTCTTATGTGCAGCCCTGTATATATTTTATAGATTTGTATATGTATTAGGCTATAATTTAGTTCAGTTAGTAAACGCATAACACAGCTGAAAACTGCTCTTCAGCATTTTCCGTCAATAAGCGGAAACGCACTCGAATTCTTTTGTGCAGCGCTGTATAAGGATCTACAGAATTTATACACACTAGATATTTGTAATTCTAGTAATTTGCAATTTGTATCCAGATATATTTTACCTAGAGTGTAAATTCACCACAGCAGTTAAATATACTTTTTAAACTTATTTTATTAGCCCCCGATATGCTATTTCTTATGGCCAGCAATTAAAATATCGCACAGTGGGGGATTTAGCGATTCTAGCTGGCTAAAATTATTTTTGGCGTCAATATAGTCGCATCACTATGAAATTGAAAATTGTTATTGATATTCACTAGTCAATGTTAGGTATTTCAAAATGTAGCATGTAGCAGTCATAATTTCGTTACAGGGACATTCAAAAGTATTTCATTACATTACGGCCTACGAGGAAAAATCGTTTGCGGGGTTTTTTAATGATGTTTCATAATTTCAAGCACTTTGAAATTTATATAAATATCTATGAAGTGCTCTACAAGATGATTGCTATAGAATAGGGTATGGATAGCATTTATCGATCATTTACAAGGACACTAAAAAGAATTATGATACATTACGGTCTATATGGAGAAAAATTGTTTGTGGTGTATTTTGTTCATGTTACACTATTTCAAAAGTATTTAAATTGATATATATCTCCGAGGTGCTCTGTAAGATGCTTACTATTGAATATGATGTGCCATTCATCTTTCATATACAGGGACACACAAAATAAATCAGCTATATTTTTCTCTGTATGAACAAGAATTGATGGAAATGCGTTTTCCGTTGTGGAACACCTTTTTAAATTATAAAATTTGCATACTATTTAGTGTGTATAAATTTTATAAATCATATACAGGGCTTCACAAAACGTCTGAAGTACATTTCTGTTTATTGACGGAAATTGCTGACGAGGAATTTTCAACTGTGCTATGCGTTCACTAACTGTTCTAAATTTTAGCATATTGTGAATTATATGACAAATCTATAGCTCATATAAAGGGATGTACAAAATTTTCAGCTATTTTTTCGACTTTAATTGAAATTGTGTTTTCAAATGTGTTCTATGTTTTACAAATTATTACTTAGACATAGTTTTTCATGTTATTAAGCTATGAAGTTTTATTATAGTAGTCCAAATGCGTTGAAAAATATTTCGTAATCTAATTAACGAATGATTTTATGTTCTTCTTGATAATTTTAATGATACTTTCTTAATGGTATGGAAGATAAAGTGATAAACCTATTTTTGTGTTATTATAACAAATCCAAAAAATTCTTTTTCTAAAAGTTAAGATACGGGGCAAACATTCGACAGCTTTAATAAAAATTGCTGTTTTGTATATTCTGTCATATATTTATGTTTATCTCTGCACAGAGGAACCTTATGTAAAGAATGAGAATCATAAGATATCATGAGAAAATGCCTATATTATGTTTTGCATTGTATCAAATATGAATTTGGAGAATTTGACTGGATCAATTTTGTAACCACTCGGAACTTGCAGCCAAGTAATATATTTTAAATCATTTTGTACATACAACTGGCAATTTTGTCCAAATTTTGCTGGATTTGTGTATTATTCCGCGATAGTCGTCCTATACATACTTAACAGTAGATGTTGTTTAAGACTGGATCATAAATATGGAATTCTTCAGCGCGGATGTGAATGACGTCATTTTATATAAAATAAAAGCGTGTGTTTTATGTCTTCAAACTGAGTTATGCTTTGTACTATCTATCTACTTATCTATATACAAGGTGCAATACCTTACCTATTGCCGACCTTTAATTTCTCAACCACTGGTCATAGACCTATATTTCCAACTACAAAAACGTTTCAAATGAAGTAAATATTCATGTTGTGGCATTATTTAAAGTAAAGAATCAATTTTATAAAAATTATGAAATCTAACTTTTTATACAGTCCCCCAATCCGTATAGTTATATTTAGTAAAAGCTTACACATATCATAACACATATAACACAAGAAGTTTGACATCTGTACTACGAAAATTGACAGAGTTATTAAATTTTAAATTTTGAGATTTTTGCACATGATTTTGTCTTGAGGAATCAGTTAAAAGATAAATTAAAGTAATTCGAGATCAAAATCAGGGTACTATGTCCTTTTTATGGTGAAACCACCTTTAGCCGGTATCGCCAAATCGGGGTATCATCAAAGAGGCTTATTTCATTTAAAATTTTCAGTTGACTTTTAGGGGTCATATACAAAGCGAAGAATAAAATATTGAAATTAAACAGAAAAATAAATATCAATTTATTATAATATCATAAAACGATCTAGTATAAAAAACGAACACATAAAATGCCGGAATGTACTAGAGATACTACTCAAAGTGTTCTCCATTGGTGGCAATGCGCAATCGAATGCGTGACAGTACTGCATCCTGGACACATTACAACAAAGCAGGTGTGCAAACTGTGCGACAGTCAAAAGGATGATGCGATCTGGAAACCTCCACATAGCCTGGAGAGTACGATACGTGTGGTGCGGTATATGGGGAACCTAGATTGTTGGACCCACCTTCTACGATGGGACCTTCACGGGCGATCGTTGCCTGCATCTGCTGCAAAACACGATACGTGACTGGTCTGAAAAGATGCTCTCTGACATGCATGCGGGGTGTGGTTTCAACATGATGGGGCCCTCTCCGCATAAAACATCAAACGTCCGGACGTATCTAGCCACCAAATTCGGTCAACAGATCCTTCGATATGGTGGTCCGGTAGAGGGGTTCACCGGACTTGACTTCCATGGCCTTCATCAAGCGGGATTACATCAAGGCATAAGTCTATGTGACTGAGACTACTTCTATGGTTCTGAAGCAGTGCATCATCCTTGATTGTCGCACAGTTTGCACACCTGCTATGTTCTAACGTGTCCAGGATTCAGTATTGTCATGCATTCCATTGTGCATTGCCACCAATGGAGAACACTTTGAACAATATCTCTAGTAGTTTCCGGCATTTTATGTATTCATTTTTTATAGTAGATCGTTTTCGATATTATGATAAACTGATATTTATTTTTTTGCTTAATTTCAATATTTCATTCTTCGCTTTGTATACGATCCCCAAAAGTCAGCTGAAATTTTTAGATGAAATAACCCTCTTTGGTGATACCCCAATTTGGCGATACCGGCTAAAGGTGGTTTCGCCGTAAAAAGGACATAGCACCTTGATTTTGATCTCGAATTACTTTAATTCAACTTTTAATTGATCCCTCAATGAAAGACAAAATCATGTGCAAAAATCTCAAAATTTGAAATTTAATAACTCTGTCAATTTTTGTAGGACAGATGTCAATTTTTTTGTGCTATATGTGTTATGATATGTGTAAACTTTTACTAAATATAACTATAGGGACTAGGGGACCGTATAAAAAGTTAGATTTCGTAATTTTTATAAAATTGATTTTTTACTTTAAATAATGCCACAGCATGAATATTTACTTCATTTGAAACGTTTTTGTAATTGGAACTATATGTATACGACCAACGGTTGAGAAACTAATGGTCGGCGATAGATAACATATTGCAATTGCACCCTGTATATTCATCGGGGGCGACACTAAATTCTGAAAAAGCAGAATTCCTGTTTCCTATAGTTGTAGAAAATTGAATTCAGCGCAAAAAGGGGATTAATAAATTTAAAAAAATAACAATTTGCGTTTTATTCCTTTTTATCTGAGGAAGGGCGCTGTTAAAAAATACAAATGCTTCTTAGGCAAGTCACACATTAAGACGACATAGAAGACATGTCGCTTGAATTCGCTGGAAAAATTGGTTTAAAACAACTTCATTGTTTGTTTCGACCGGTTTTTGCGCTTCATGTTGCGTTACATGTCGCTCTGTCCTATCAGTGTGGGATATGCCTTAATCTAGGAAATTATAATATAACCACGAATGAAAATGTACAGTAATCTCTTCCGAGTTACTAACGAATCGGAAAAGCGTTCTATATCTTTAAAAAGCTCAGAAACCAATATATTTTCGAGGTTCGAAAAAGAATTTATTAAAATAACATTTCTTTTGGTGCCACTGATTTTAGAAATTTTTCCGAGTCCTTTTCATAGTGTGCTGATTTATGACAGTTTTTCTTAAACTAAAAGTTTTTGAAGTATTCAAGAGAGATGCTTTTTCATGGCTGGTGTTACGGAATCGGCATTATTTAGTTTTGTTCAAAATCACGTGATCAGAGATGAAAAAATGTAATAGAAAAAACTGACTTGAAATGACATTTTTATTATTTTCTTTTTGCACGTTCACATGTGATTGTCGCTGGTTAAAGAAAACAAGTTGGAAATTGCTCGTCAAACGTGGCAAATAAGGTGCGTTCGTACTATAACTAGTTTTATAATTATGTTTTGCACCCCATATTGTACTGAATGTATATTTTTTTGCACTTCATAAGAGCATAGTCTGTAACATCTTTAAAATGCACTTGCAATATTTTTCCCCCATTCCCCGTAATGTAACAGAACACTTTTGACTGTCCCTGTAATTAAAGTATACATCTGATTTTCATAAAATTTGAAATGGCTCGACAAAATTTTGCAACAATTGTATATTTAAAATTTCAGATCATTCGGAAGGCTTTAACATCATTAAAATGCACTTGCAATAATTTTTCCCATTGGCCGTAATGTAACGGAAAACTTTTGACTGTCCCTGTAATTAAACTATGCATCCAATTTTCATAAAATTTGAAATGGCTCGACAAAATATTACAACAATTATATATTTAAAATTTCAGAACATTCGGAAGGCTGTAACTCCATTAAAATGCACTTGCAATAATTTTTCCCATTGGCCGTAATGTAAAGAAAAACTTTTGACTGTCCCTGTCATTAAACTATACATCCGATTTTCATAAAATTTTAAATGGCTCGACAAAATTTTGCAACAATCATATATTTAAAATTTCAGACCATTCGGTTGGGTAGTTTTTGCTCTGTTATATGCTGACAGACGAACTGAACGACGACTATAGGTGCTACGTATTACGAACGCACCTAAAAAGGACAAGTTTTGATGTATTCTGTGGCAACTTCCTATTTTTGTGTATTCCAGTAAAAATAAAATAAATGCTGGTAGCTTGTTTTTTATGAGTTATTATTACCAAGTTTTTGAAGTTATCTCACCGTAGGAGTTGTGATATAAATAGTACAACTATACGAGTACAAAGGTACTAATGTGAGTATGGTTTAAGTTTAAAATTTAAAGTTCAGTAAAAGACTTTCATTCGTAGAATTTAAAGTAAACATAAATCTGCTTTGCGTGGTACGTTTTGTGGATTTGTTACATTACTGGCGTCCGCCGGTACAGGACCTGAGTTTAAACAAGGTTATCTATCATAGGTAGTTTAAAAGTGTTAATAAGTATTAAATGAAATAAAGATTTTCAATTATGTTTAAGTTAGTTAAAGGTTTTAGAAAGGAAGATTTAATCATCTTAGCCGAGCAATTAGGTGAAACAGCAGCACCAACGGCTTCACTTGTGGAACTTAAAGATCTAATTTTGAATTGTAAGGCATATAAAGATGATCCTGAATTTGTACAGAGCGTTTTAGAAAATGCCGTTTCAGAAAGAAAGGAAAAAGAAAAAGAAAAGGAAAAGCTGAAGCATTGAATATGGAATTACAAGCAAAGGAAAAAACTGAAGCATTGAATATGGAATGGGGGATATTCCAAATATGGGTTCGAGGCTGAAAAAAGTCACGTGATATCGGTAATTTACCCAAAGAACGTCTAACTGATAAGAAGGGAAGGTACTACTGCCCCTCATAGCATGCATGGTCACAGTGACGTCATTGTGACGTCACTGTAAGTCACTGTGGTCATGTCACATCTGTGACCAAAATGCCACCACTCAGTGATGTCACATTGTGACTGAGATGTGAACTTCTTAGAAAACTTTAAAAAATTACAAAAATTATTAAAAACATGTTATTTACTGTAAAATATATTTTTCTGCCGGATTAACAAATTTTTTAAACCCTGGTCCAAGTTGCATCTGTGCCTCTAACAAAAACTTTTTATTTTCATATAACATAAAATGTAATTAATTCATCAGCAACACAAAACGATTTCCTAATTATGAGAATTTCATATTATTAAAAAAATGTTTTAGGTAAGCAGACCTCGACTTATCTTTTATAAAGATTTTTGTAAATGATCATCTGTTATACTAGAAGTTTCTCAAAGAGTAGTCGAAACATTTCTGTCGTTTCAAACTAAAAACTTTCTATAACAGTTAAGGCTGCAGCTTTTAATGAGCACGCAGAAAGCGTCTTCAAAGTTCAGTCATATATGCATTTCTTGCTTTATAATTTGCATTCAAGTCATTTTTTTTCCTCTTAGTGTTTCACTATTTTAAGTATTTTTTTTTTTATTCTACTTCTTTCAAACGTTTAAAAAATAATTGACATTTTCCGAATATAAAATTAATGTACAAAATTTAGGCAAAGCCCACGACATAATTAATTATTCATGTTTTATTTTTTGTTTTCAAAATATATCTTTAAAAATTATTTTACAAGTTTTATTCTACAGAAAATTAATATTAAGAGAATGACAGATTGACAAAGAAAAACTCATCTCTTCTCGATAATCTTGTTGTATTTTTTAAGAAGATATTTTGTATATATTACCTGTGATACAAATTTTACTTTTAAAAAAAAGGAGGGAGTCATCATTATTACCATTAAATTAATTTGTATACATTTTGAAAATTTAAGCAATGTTTTATCTAGTAAACTCTAATTATGGATAATATTATTATTATAATTTACGTAAATGAAACTTTACAATTCAATAAAACTGATAAAAATAAAAGATGAAATACAATAAAACATTTTCAAACAGGAAATTGAATTAGAGACAATTTGACAAAATTATTACGCATTTAATTTCCTTCCGAAACTGTGGTATAGAAAAACAAATAAAACCAAAAAACATCTGCTTCGAACTTCGAAACTTACAAATCGTCTGCATCTGCACTATTTCAGTTGTTACCACTCGACCGCAAAATAACGGATAAAAGTAACAGTGAAACTTTTTAGAATAAACGCGGGACACTGGACAGTTCTGTGGACACTGTGGACACTGAAGTTCTGTGGACACTGGACAGCATAGATGTGTTGACACGGATTTAAAAACTGAAACAAGAACGTTCTCAGGATCCAAGTTAGTTCAGCTAACAAAATATAAACCCGAGAAAATTACGGTAGCTTTGACTTGTTGAAGATGATTCAAGTCATTGCTATCGTACTTATAATCGGATTTAATTGGTTCCCCAAAATCAAAGTATCACATACAACGTCAATGAAATTAGGTATGTAAAAATATTATTTTCCCTGTTTGCTTTTTTTTTATTTTATTACAACAATTTTAGCTAGTTTCTCATTAACATGCTGTAGAACATAAATATTTCATTACATTTATTTTTTATTTTGCTAAAATATATCTAAAATATTATTTTCCTTGTTTGCTTTTTTTTTTTTTTTTTTTTTTTTTTTTTTTTTTTTTTTAATTACAATGATTTCTGTTATCTTCTAATAAACATGTTATAGAACACAAATATTTCATTACATTTATTTTTTATTTTGTTAAAATATCTAACTTCCTTTTCAACAGCTTTGATCAGATTATTAAAATTAGTGATTTAAATTGCATTTTAATCTGGTTTATTTTCTTATTTAAATATTGGGTTAAAACCACATGGTGGCATAAATATAAAAGTATATGGACAAGTATTATCATCAATCATTAACATAATTAATAGACATTTAAAGATAATTAAATTATTTAAAATTTTTGGATGTTATTAACGTTTACCATAGCAAGACCCCTATTTGTAATGAAGTTTGTAGCATGTTATTTCATTTACAGGGACAGTCAATTGAATTCCATTACATTACGGCTTGTGGGAAAAAATTCGTTTCAAATGATTTTTAATGATTTTACACGCTTTCAAACAGAATAAAATTGATATGCATTTATGAAGCGCACTAAAATGTGCATTCCATAGAATATGCGATGCAAAGAATAGTTATTGTTCATTTACAGGGCTAAAAAAGGAATTCCAATACATAATGATATAGGGGTGGAGGGAATTGTTTGCGGCGTACTTTATTTATGTTAATCTATTTGATATGTAATGAAATTGATATACGTCGGTGAGGTTTACATACTATGAATTATTTCATGTATAATACGAAGTGTATATAGCATTTACAGGGACACACAAAATATTTCAGATACTATATTGTATCCGAAGTACTGTTCATTAGCGATGATTGCTGGAAATACATTTTTAATTATGATATACACTTTTATGATTCACTACATTTATGCATAGTATATGGTGTATATATATATGCTATAATTCATATACAGGAATATACAAAAGTATTCGAAAGGGTTACTGGGTATTGCTTAAAGGAGGTTTTTAAATAAGTTATGCATTTTAACGCTGCACTGTATTTAATTTACTAAGAAATGTTTGTAGTATATAGATAAAATGATATAAAGGGTCACGCAAAGAATTGGATACGTTGCCATCTATGAATTATAATTTCTGGAAATGTAATTTCAGCAGTTTTAAGAGTGTTTTAGCTTGAATAAAATTTTAACTAAATAGTGGCGTGTAATAAAGGTTCTAGGTAAACTACAGGGTTGTACAAAATTATTTAAGTATGTTTCCATATATTAGTATAAATTGCTGAAAGAGAATTTCAACCTGTTATGCGTTTCCTTGATAAACTAAATTTTTCCATTATATAGTATATATATATATCAATCTACAGATCAAATACAGGACTGTTTAAAAGAATTAGAAAACATATTTGGCTGTGGATGGTAGGGTGTCAACGATTTTAATCGGTTGATTTAAATCAGCGATTAAATCATGATTTTAATCAACCGATTTTTTAAAAAAAATCATTGATTAAAATCAAAAATTTTCTAAATGTTTAAAATGTCAAAAAAAGTATTAAAATCTAACATGAACATAATTTGAAAGTTTCTACAGGTATTTTGACTTATTAATAAACAAAAAAAAGAGCTTTAAATAATTGTTTCTAAGCTTAATTCATTAGTATTGTAAAAAAATTAAAAGCATTGTTTTTAAGTTTTTATCCAAATTAAAACAGTTTCATTTAAAAATGATATTTAAATCTAACATAATTTGCAATGTCATAATTTCCTTTAGGTAATCAATTTATGCATTATTTTATATAAAATACGCATAGCAAGTATAATTACATTTCTACAAGTAAAATAATAAATAGTAATTAATAGCAATCTCAAGTTAAAGAAGAATGAAAGAATGACATCTGCTCAGCAGCTAAATTGTAAATGAATGCATAAGAGAAAAAGAAATAATTGGTATAAAAATGCTAAGCACAGCAAGAGCTTCTTTGGTATAGGTTGAATAAATGTTTATTATTATTATTATTATTATTATTATTATTTTTTTTTTTTTTTTATTTATTTTTTTTTTTTTTTTGTAACTCATATATATTAAAAAATTGAACCATTGAAAGCTAATAGAGGTAATAATGCTGTTACTTAAATATTTTGAGGATTTCAGATATTAGTGGCTAACTTATATTTATTCTATATGAATGGGTTTAACTCATTTTCATTTTTTTCTTTTTGGTTAGCATACACGTACATGTGTGTAAGTATAGATTTTGGTGGTTTACAGAAATTTTCCTAAATACAAATGCAAAATGAGCTGCAAATAATATTTGTTAGTTTTGTTATTTGTGCTACTAACTAATGAATTTTACTTATTTGCAGTTTTTATTAATTCTGTAATTACTTATACTGCTTCTTCTAGGCCATTTTGTTTAATGGTGCCACACCATGCCCCTTTTGAAATTGGCAAAATGCACCCTGCCTTAAAAAAAGAAAAAAAAAAGTTGAAATTTACCTGTAGTTGTAGCCAGAAATTTCTTGTAAAAAACTTCCCCATTCAACAGTATTCTAAATTCATGTGGAAAAAATCTTGCAAAAATATAGAACTTTATTTCTTTAGAAAAAACAGGATATTATTAAAATATGTTATTTAATTGTATTTTTCAATTTGTTATTCATAAAATTATTAAAAATTAAGGACACTTTACTTATAATGCTAAAAAATATTCTTTTTTTTTTCCTTACATCATTACTAAACACATTACTAATATATTTCCTCATGAAATAGTGCCCGTTTTTTGAACTAGCATCCTGTCCCTTTTTCTTTCTAAAATGAATTATTATCATTTTAATAATTAAGGCTTAAAAATGTATAATATGTTCCTAATTAGAGAGTTGATTGTTTAATAATTAATTTGAAGTAATGTTAGCTATTTAGTATAAAATGCAGTTAATAATTTTCATAAATGTTAAGTATCTCTAGTATTTATAAAGTTTTACATAATTATTACAATATTAATGTATATAACATTATTGTATAATACTACCTAATGAAACTACTAATTTGCAGTTTTTATTTCTGTAATTACAAACTAACAATTATAATTTTATCAATTAAAGTGTAAAAACAAAGATTATGTTAGCAATTAGTGGTGTAATTGTTTTGGAAACCTAAAACTCATGATAGCTATTCAGTATTTGAACGCTGGGGAAAAAATCATACAAATCTGATTTAAATAAAAAAAAATCTGATTTAAATAAAAAAAAACGATTTTTTTTATTTTTTTTTTAAATTATGATTTTTTTACACCTTAGTGGATGGTAACTGCGTAAATCAGTTTTTAAATGTTTTACGCGTTTTCATGTTTACTTAGTTATCCTATTTACGTTATTTCCCCCGATGTCTTGATAAAACATTTAGGAAGAGTTGGAAAGTGTTTTATAATCTATGCCTAACGCATGATATATCTTACTTGTTGTTTCTATTTCCCAGATCAGTCTTTTCATATAAAACATACCAAATCTAATTAGCTCATATTCACAAAATACAATATATACGGGAATAAAAAATTTAAATAAATAGGGCTTATCATGTAGTTCTATAAGTAACAGTTGTATTAATGTCCGTTAGACTCCATGTTCGTATTTAAAAAAGCAATGACAAATCATAACACATTAAAAAGCTTACACATTCTTAATATTAAGCTTGAATTCAAGATCAAGCTAACTTAATAAAAAAAGATGTCAGTTAATAAGCATTGTTTTTTAAATGGAAAATTAAAAATATTTTAGAAGAATAGGACTCTAAAATAGCGATATCTTGCTAAAAAGTACGGTGAAAAGATAAAATTTTATATTTCAAACAAAACTTTACTTTAAAATTATCGTAGTTTTTATGACAAGAATCATCACAGTATTAATACTTGGACATTTTTCCAGAGAGAAACATTCGCCTTGCATACAATATTTCAAATGAAAATCAAATTTCAAATAAATTGCTTAAAAGGCGCAAAGGCCAACATAGTGAAAAATATCCACGCCGGGTCTCGATCCCGGGTCATCAGTATAGCGCACTGACATTCTACCGACTAAACCACATGGAACGATACCCAGCCTGGAAATTTTCTCCTTATTACATGTTGGCAAGGCTACAATCGCCGCACAAGATGGAATATTTATCGTGAGCCACCGTCATGGGGCAAACACGAAACTTAATTAAACCAGCATCGATTAAATCTATATTAACACTTGGAAATTTTTCCAGAGAGAAACATTCGCCTTGCATACAGTATTTCAAATGAAAATCAAATTTCAAATTAAAATTGCCTTTTAAGCTATTAATTTGAAATTTGATTTTCATTTGAAATATTGTATGCAACGCGAATGGTTCTCTCTGAAAACATTTCCAAGTATTAATATAGTTTCAATCGATGCTGGATTTAAGTTTCGTGCTTGCGCCATGTCGGTGGCTGACGATAAATATTGCATCTTGTGCTGCGTTTGTAGCCTTGCCAACATGTAATAGTGAGAAATTTTCCAGGCTGGGTATCGTTCCATGTGGTTTAGTCGGTAGAACGTAAGTGCGCTATACTGATGGCCCGGGTTCGAGTTCCAGCATGGAATCTTTTTCACTAGTTCGCCTTTGCGCCTTTTAAGCAATTAATTTGAAATTTGATTTTCATTTGAAATCATCACAGAGTTTATGACAAGTTCGTCACAAATGACACATATTTCACAAATTGGTCACAGTGTGACTTCAAAACATTGTCACTTTCGTCACAGGTTCGTCACAAAGTTAATGCCAAAATAGTCACAAATGACACACTTTTCACAAATTAGTCACACCGTGACTTCACAGAGTGGTCACAATGTGACGTCACAAACGACCTCTAAAACGGCCATAACGACCTCACATTCTAGTCACTGTGACGTCACATCCACGTCACGTGACGTCACATCGACGGTCACAAAATCACAGTGTGACTTCACAACGACGTCGCCGTGACGTCACCATGCCTTACGGGGCTTTGCCTCATGAACTGTTTCATTGGCTAGCGGGGATTTACATTACACGTCTACGGAGCCTTCCCTTCTTTACGTTAGTAGTTTTTACCTTGACCACGTGATCAAAACGGAGATGGAATATCCTCCATTACAAGCAAAGATTGAAGGCGAAAAGTTAAAATTGGCGCGCGAGTTAGAATTGGCGAAACTTCAGTCAGCAGTAAACAGCCAAGGTGGATCTCTTAATCCAATTATCGATAGTTATGCAATGAGAAGAAAGTTTACGCTGCCCAAGTTAGAATTCAGAAAGTTTGGCGGTGAAATAATAGACTGGTTACCGTTTTGGTGTCAATTTAGACAAATTGATGAAGATACAGAAATAGCACCAGAAGATAAATTTCAGTATTTGGTGCAAGCAACAGTTGTCGGCTCCCGAGCAAGAGAAGTGGTAGAGAGTTTCCCGCCAAGTGGCACTAATTACGCCAAAGCAATTGAGAGTTTAAAAACCCGTTTTGGTAGAGAAGATATATTGGTAGAAGTCTATGTGAGAGAACTACTCAAATTAATAATATCAGTGCAAACGAAGGGAAAATTCTCGTTGACATCGTTATATGATAAATTGGAATTATATTTACGGGCCTTAGATACATTAGGTGTCACAACTGAAAAATGTGCATCAATTTTATTAGTTGAGTCCATTTATTCCATCCATTAGTTGAGTCTTGTTTTCCAGCAGAATTTCTAAAACCGTGGAATCGCACCAACATATCGTCTGAGAAAACTGAGGCGGAGGACAGATTAAATAGTCTGATGCAGTTTTTGTGAACTGAAGTAGAAGGTGAAGAAAGGGTGTCACTCGCCGTAGCTGGCTTTGGATTAGCTAAAAGTGAAGATCGTAAATATGTCTCAAAGAAGAATCACATTAATTTTGAACATAAAACCGGTAAGACGTCGATAGCGGCTGGTCTGTTGACTACCTCTTCCGTAACAGAGAAAAAAGGAGTCTGCATTTTTTACCAGGGAAGACATGCAAGTTCGGAATGCTTTTCTGCGAGAAAATTAAACTTGGCGGAAATACAAAAAATCGCCAAGGAGAAGAGATGCTGCCTCATATGTTTAGTACCAGAACATACCGCTAAAAGATGCCGAGCGATGGTGAAAGCATTATTTGTAATAAGCGTCATGTGCCATTACTGTGCGATCAACGTAAGTCATCCGGTAAAGATACTCAAGAGGGAGCTGAGGAGAAGTCTAAAAGAGATGAAGTGAATATGACAAATATTAGTAAGAAGAGCGCCAAAGTGTTCTTGCAGACCTTGAAGGTGAAGCTAGTTTCTGAAAGTAAACAAAATATTGTTCGTTTATTGTCAGATTCAGCATCACAGAAATCGTATATATTAAAAAGTGTGGCGGAAGAAATAAATTACAAGCCTATTCGGCAAGAAAAGATAATACATTCTCTATTTGGCGACATTACCACTCAAGAATGCTAACACAACTGTTACAAAATAAGAGTTAGAGATTTGAGCGAAGAATTCAGGTGTAATTTCGAAGTACGAGATCAAGTTAGCATATGTGGAGATATTCCGTTACACAGGGGCCATGGTTACAAGAACTAAAGGAAAGTGGCATCATGTTAAGCGATGTGAGTCAATATTGTGGTAGTATAGAAGTTTTAATTGGAGCTGATGTTATGGGGAAAATGCTAACTGGCCAAAGAAAAATATTGTCTTCTGGTTTAGTCGCAGTGGAAACATATATTGGATGGACATTAATGGGAAAAGCACCATGTGAAAAGCCATGTTCATCCGAAAACTTGGCGATGAGAATAACATCAATGTTTGTAAAAGAAGCGGGTATCTCAAACCTACGGAGACTTGACTTAATCGGAATTACAGATCCCATAGAGAAGAAGTCAAGAGAAGAGATAGATCGCCAAACTAAGGAATATTTCTTAGAAACAGTAAAGGTAAACGATGAAAAGCGGTATGAGATTTGCCTTTCTTGGGCTGACGACATAACAACACTGCAAATAACTTTAATTTGGCGATGAAACGTTTGGAAGGCACCACCTCCAAGTTAATCGCCAATAACGTGTTTCAACAATACGAGAATGTTTTTAATGATTGGATGAACGAATGTATTATAGAGAAAGTTCCATCTTGCGAAACGAAATCGTATGGCAATTACTTGCCGCATCATCCGATCATAAAATGGTATAGTGCTACAACACCTATCCGTCCTGTATTTGATGCGTCAGCAAGATTAGCAAATCATCCACCTCTGAATCAATGCCTACAATGTGGACCCAACTTGATCGAGCTCATTCCAGATGTTCTTCTACGCTTTCGAGAAATAAAACTTGGTGTAATTGCAGATATTATGAAAGCTTTTTTACAGATCAGCGTTTGTGAGAAAGATCGAAATTTCTTACGTTTTTTGCGGTGGAAGGACTTAAAAGAAAAAAGATTAATGACATTCAGGCATACCTGAATTGTATTCGGTGTGAAATGCAGTCCATTTCTTCTTTCATCAGTCATTGAATATCACATCCGAAGTAGTGATGGGCGATTCTCGAGAATTCGACAATCGAGAAAAATCGTCATCGTAAAAAAATCACAATCGATACAGCCATCGATTAATTCATAGAATCTACAATCGAGATGTTTTACAATTGATTATAACGAGAAAAGCTAAAAACAGTTATTGGAAAACTTAGCTATTATTCTGGCCGACAATTTCATAGTAGTGATAGGGCTTAGTGATGGGCGATTTTCGAAAATTTACCAATCGAAAAAAATCGTTATCGTAAAATACACAATCGATACAGTCATCGATTACTTTCGAGAATCTACAAAGGAGATGTTCTAGAATCGATTATTCAAATCATTGTTTTTACATATATATAAGGCAGATTTTATTAAATATAGGGTAACTGAAAACAGATGGAATAAAAAAACAACAAACCAAAGGGAAACTATAAAGGAGCCATAAGACTGGAAAAGTCTTGTAAGGGTGCCCCTGGTTGAAAAAAGCTGAAAAAACGCGAGTAGCTATGAAGCGGCAAGGGCAGTTTAAGTATCAAAAATAAGAATTTTTCGGCAATTAGCACCAAAATGGCCAAAGAAATAAGAATCAAAAGCACCCCCTAGTGGCAGAAATATGAACTAAAGGATGATAAAAGGGATCAAAAATTTTTATTGATTTTTCTACGTCATTTGAGATTGGATCTTTTAATTTCCCCATTTTTATAAAGCATTCGACTGGAATACATTAAACGAACTCCCGCGGGGAGCAAAGTAGGAGGGAGGGGCAAGGAAAGTGCATAATATGAATAAGTGGTCACAGGACATTCCAACGATATGGCACATGAGGGGTGTCGGCTAAATTTAGTAAAGTGCCCCCGCTCGGGGGCAAAGTAAGGGGAGGGGCGCGGGCGATATATAAAATGAAATAGTAGTCACAGAGCTTTCCAATGATATATCACATGAGGGGTGTCAGCAAAAGATAGAAAAGAGTCCCAACTCCCAGGATTCCAATTATCGTGCCCCCCCCCCCCCCCCCCCCCCAAATATACCCTGCCCATCCTTCTCTTTGAAATTTTCATATATTAAAAATTATTTATCGGAGGGCTCCGTAAAAAAAATCCGATCTAAAATGTTTAAAAACGCTACGATTTCAAAAAAGTTCGAAAAGTGCCTCTCTCGGGGTGCCAAACTAAGGAAGGAAGAAGAAAGGTTCATAATATGAAAGAGTAACTTTGCGATGATAACCGAAAACTTTCCGATGATAGATCAAATGACTGGTCCAAAAAAAGTTTGAAATCTACCCCTCCCACGTGGGTTCCCTCTTTTATCCTAGAATATACCCGGAAATCACGCAGCCCCACTTTTAAAATTTTATATTTAATAAATAATATTTATCGGAGAGCTCCATTAAAAAAGCCTCATTTAATGATATTTATTGTAGAAATCTCTACAATTAAAAAAAAAAGTCACCCCCGCACCGCTCCCCCCCCCCCCCCGAACCCCTTCCGGAATTCAACTCTGGGAGGAGAAAGGTTCATAATATGAAAGAGTGGTGAAAGGACTTTCCGATGATATGTCAAGGAGAGGTTTGGTAAAAGTTTGAAAATTACCCGCCCCCCCCCCTTTCCCTTTGTGCACTCTCGCGCACCCCAGAATTCACTCCCCTTCCTCTTTGAACTTTTTATATTTAATAAATAGTATTTATCTGAGTCTCCAGGAATGGGGCAGCTTGGCAGAGATAAAATAAGAGAAACATTGAGAATTCGGGGCAAAATGACACTAAATTTAACAGTAAAGTTTGAAACTAGGACTATACAGAACTGAATACTTAAACCACTATGCTTCATAACCCACATCGGTTAATAGCAATAAAATGATAAGTGCCAGTTAAACTGATGGCATTGAGCTCAGAGGTTATTAACACTAACTGTATATTATACTCTTATTTCAAAGAATAATGTCCCTCAAAAAATAAATGAAGGGAAATATCCCTCGTTTGCCCCTTTTATACTTAACCAATGAACCTCCAAATCTAATCAGGGAAACTCCTTAACTATAATAAATCAGTATATCAAATTTGAAGCAAATCAGATAATTCTGCATGAAAAAAAGAAACATATCGCTAAATTAAGGGTGGTCTAACCCCTTTAACCCTTTTATACTTAACTAATGAACCTTCAAATCTAATCAGGAAAGCTCCTTATCAGAACAAACATAGAAAAAAAATTAAAGTAAATTGAATAATTCTCCATGAAAATCCATTTATCTAAATTAAGGGGAGGGGACTTGCCCCCTTTTCGCCCTTGTATACTTAACCAATGAGCCTCCAAATCTAATGAAGGAAGCGCCATATCGGAATAAATCGGTATATTAAATTTGAAGCAAATCCAATAATTCTGCATGAAAAACCTTTTTATCTAAATTAAGGGGAGACTAGCCCCTCCCCTTTATACTTAACCCATAAACCTCCAAATCTAATCAAGGCAGCTTCTTAACATAGTAAACCGGTATCCCAAATTTGGAGCAAATCGAATAATTCTGCATGAAAAACCCATTTATCTAAATTAAGGAGGGGGTCTACCCCCCTTTCCCCCCTTTATACTTAACTAATGAACCTCCAAGTTTAATAAGGGAAGTTCCTTAACATAATAAACCGGTATACGAAATTTGGAGCAAATCGAAGAATTCTGCATGAAAAACCTATTTATCTAAATTAAGGAGGGGGGACCAGCCCCCCTTCTCTCCCTTTATCCTTAACCAATGAACCGTCAAAACTAAACAGCGGAACGCCTTATCAGAATGAACATAAAAAAAATTGAAGCAAATCGTACATTTTAATCAAGAGTTATCGCGTTACGTACATACATACTTACGTACAGTACATGCATACACACAGAACCGACGGGTACATTAGCTCTCAGGCTTAGATAGCCTGTGAGCTAAAAAGAGATTGGATAAGCAGATGGACTCCTTTGAGAAATTATGACTTAAACCAGAAATGCGGTAAGTTTGACTCTGAAAGCTTCATTTCCATCTCGCATTTCGGCAAATCTCATCTCGATGATTTTTCCCGCATTTCGACGCTTCCAGATGGGAATCTGCTCGATGGTTGGTTCTCTCGCGGTTTTAAACCTTTCGGGATGGGAAGTCTCTCGAGAGTTTCCTCTCGCCCTTTTCAACCGTTCCCGATGGGAAGCCTCTCGCTTGTTACTCTCGTCCTTTTCGAAATCTCCCAATGAAAAGCCTTTCGAGGATTTCTCTCGCGCTTTTCAACATTTCGCTATGAGAAGCTTTTCGAGGATTTCTCTCGTCCTCGGCAGAGAAGAAAAGTAAGAAAATTTATCGAGAGTACCAAGGGACGAGATAGAGAAAAAGGCATGACAATGAGCTGTGAAATGAAGCCCTAATTTTCAAAGTTTCTCTTATTTTAGGCCTACCAAGATGTCACATACCTGGAACCCTCCGATAAAAATTATTTATTAAATATAAAATTTTCAAAGAGGAAGGTGGGTCGGGTGATTTCGAGGGACAGGAGGACGTGAGAGTGGACTCATGGGGTGCAATTTTAAAAATTTTACCGAACCCTTCCTGTGGCATTTAATCGAAAAGCCCTTTGACCACTCTTTCATACTATGAACCTTTCTTCGCCCAAAGGGAGGTGGGAAGGGGCGAACAAATTTTTAAAACCGTAGCCGATTTCTATAATAAATTTAAATATCACTTTAAATATGGGTTTTTTATGCAGTCTTCCGGTAAATATTATTTATTGAACATAAAAATTTTAAAGTGGCAGCTGTGTGAATTCCGGGGTGAAAGAATGGGCCCACGGGGGGAGAGAGGGGGAGCAATTTTCAAACTTTTTTTGGACCAGTCATGTGATATGTCATCGGTAAGCTCTCGGATGGCTCTTTCATATTATGAGACTTTCTTCCTCCCCTCCCCAATTTGGCCCCCACTGCGAGGGTAGTTTTTTCCGCTTTTATCATTTTAGATCGGATTTTTTTATGGAGCCCTCCGCTAAATATTATTTATAATATATGAAATTTCAGGACACTTTTCCAAATTTAGCCAAGACCCCTCATGTGACATATCGTTAGAAAGGTTTGTGACTACTTATTAGTGCTATGCACTTCCGGTGGCCGCCCCCTTCACTTTGCCCCCCCCCCGGAGGACACTTTTCCAAATTTAGTCAGTACCCCTCTTATGAGATATCATTGAAAAGGTCTGTGACTACTTATTGATGTTATGCACTTCCGGTGACAGTCCCCCCCCCAACTCTTTGCCCCCCCCCTGGGGAACACTTTTTCAAATTTAGTCAAGACCCCTCGTATGAGATATCGTTGGAAAGGTCTGTGACTACTTATTGATGTTATGTACCTACGGTGTCCCCACCACCACTTTGCCCCCCCCCCCCGAAGGCACTTTTCCAAATTTAGCCAAGACCCCTCATGTGAGATATCGTTGGAAAGATCTGTGACTATTTATTGATGTTATGCACCTCCGGTGACAGTCTCCCCCAATTTGCCCCTCCCGGCGACACTTTTTCAAATTTAGCCAAGACCCCTCATGTGAGATATCGTTGGAAAGGTCTGTGACTACTTATTGATGTTATGTACCTACGGTGTCCCCACCACCACTTTGCCCCCCCCCCCCCGAAGGCACTTTTCCAAATTTAGCCAAGACCCCTCATGTGAGATATCGTTGGAAAGATCTGTGACTATTTATTGATGTTATGCACCTCCGGTGACAGTCTCCCCCAATTTGCCCCTCCCGGCGACACTTTTTCAAATTTAGCCAAGACCCCTCATGTGAGATATCGTTGGAAAGGTCTGTGACTACTTATTGATGTTATGCTCCTCCGGTGTCCATCACCCCCCCCCCCGGGGGACACTTTTCCAAATTTAGCCAAGACCCCACATGTGAGATATCTTTGGAAAGGTCTGTGACTACTTATTGATGTAATGCACCTCCGGTGACCGCCCCCCCCCCACTTTTCCCCCACGGGAGTGTTTTTCTAAATTTAGCCGAGACCCCTCATGTGACATATTGTTGGAAAGGCTTATGACCACTTACTCATGTTATCCACCTCCCGCACCCCTCCCCCCCTTTCCCCCCACGGGGAGGGCATTTTTATAAATTCAGATCCAGACTTCTCATGTGACATATGGTTGGAAAGTCCTAAAGACCTGTGACGACTTAATCATATTGTGCAGCTGCTGTGCCGCTCCGCTCGCTTTGACCCCTCCCCCAAGAGATCTGGTCCGACGTTCATTCGTTTCGATATTATATTTTTTACAAGATTTTGTAGTGCGTGCACACCACACCCGCCTTCTATCATATATCAGTACCGTATATAGCGGGTAACCTGTTCGTGATTTCATATTACAAGATTACGTATAAATTAGGGGCCCCAATTAAAGGAGGGGCCCGCTAGCGGTCGAAGTCACCTAGTGTTTATTAACATCGACTCATTCCAGTTCACCCGCAGACTATTCTTGATAAATGTATGACGTATATAATACATAATAGATGATTTATAAAAGAAATTTGCAAACTGTAGTCATCGAGAAAAAATTTATACAATCGAAAAATATCGAGATGTCCATACAATCGAGAAAATCGAGAAAAACATCTCGTTATCGCCCATCACTAATCCGAAGGGATCCAGATTTCTCTGAAAATTTTAAAGATAGACTGTTGCACAGTTTTTATTTGGATAATGTCGTAACCAGTGTAAATAGCGAAGAAGAATTGAGACATTTCATCGAAGATGCTAGGATGCTCATGGGGAAAAGTAGTTTTGATCTAAGACAGTGGGGGTACACAGGTAATCACCAAGAAACGCCAAACACTAATGAAACTAATGTCTTAGGACTTGTTTGGAATAAGGAATCCGACATGTTAAAGATCAACCTAAGTTGGCTACAAGATTTTGATACAGAAAAGATCACCAAACGCAGTATGTTATCAGCTGTGCATAAAATATTTGATCCATTTGGTTTTACGTCGCCAGTCATGATTTGTCCGAAAATAATGTTGCAAAGAGCCTGGAAATTAGGTTTTAAATGGGATGAAGAGATAACTGGTGAGTTACGTAAAGAATGTTTACTATGGCTTCAAGAACTAACAGTTTTGAAGGATATAGAGATCCCAAGATACATGAAAATGACTCCAGGAAACATAGAAGCGTGTGCACTTCACACATTGTAGATGGAAGTAAAGATGCTTACGCAACAGTTTTATTCCTTAGAATAGAAATTGGAAGCCAAGTCGAGTTAGTTTTTATAGCAGCCAAATCAAGAGTTGCACCTTTGAAGAATGTCACGATACCAAGAATGGAATTATTGGCGGCAACTATGGGAACTCGTTTGCCGCAAACTATTGTAGATGCCCTCGGTTGGAAAAGATGAAGAGATATTATTAGAGCGATTCATCTACAGTACTCGCTTGGATATCCAGAGATGTCAATTGGTCAGTATTTGTGCGAAATCGTGTTCTAGAGATCAGAAGATTAAGCAGTCCTTCATCATGGATGTATGTGCCAAGTGATAAAAATCCTGCAGATTTGCCAACTCGTGGATGTAAAGCGAGACAGCTAGCTGCCAGGAGATGGTGGAAGGGTCCAGCTTGGTTGAGAGATTAACCAGAGTTTGAAAAATATACGAACTCTAGTGATCAAGACTATGACGAAGATGAAATTCGGAAGGAACGAATAAAGTCAGTTTCCAAGATAACAAACTCTGATGTTAAACAAGATAGTTGGTATTACAGATATTTCTCGAGTTATGTAAAAATCATACGGATGGTCGCATGGATATTACGTTTTAGGCATAACTGCAGAAGTACCGAAGTAAAAAGAGAAGGAGAACTAACGTCATCTGAATTTGAAGAAGCTGAATTAAAGACTCTACGTATGATTCAGAAAGAAGCGTTTTTTCCCGAGAATGATAACATATAGAGAACTTTACAGACATGAAAAAATGAACAAGATATAATTCGACAGGAGACTAAAATAACGTACAGGAAAGGCAATGAAGATTTTCTGAAACTTATAGTCCTGCCAGCAAAACATGAAGTTGTAAAACGACTCGTATATCATGTACATGTAAAACATTGTCACGCTGGATTACAGATCCTACTTAATTTATTGAGAGAAAAATACTGGATACTTAATGGTCGTAGAAATGTAAAACAAGTGTTAGCACAGTGTGTTGCCTGCAAACGATTCAGTGGGAAGAGTTTATGGAGAGATAGTGCGCCTCTACCGGGAAATATAATAAAGGATGCTAACGTGTTTCAGATCACAGGTGTAGACATGGCGGGTCCGTTATACTTGAAAAAAATTGAGAAAGGTTGGATATTGATATTTTCCTGCGCAATATACAGAGCAGTGCATTTAGAGCTAGTAACCGCCGCTTCGACAGAGGCATTTTTGATGGGATTCGGACGATTCGTAGCACGGAGAGGAAGGTCTACTGTCATTTATTCTGACAACGGCACAAACTTCACTTGATCAGATAACTTATTGAAAAGCCTAGATTGGTCACGAATACAAAAATACAGTTCTGTCAATGCTATTGATTGGAAATTTAATCCACCAACCGGAGCGTGGTGGGGTGGCTTTTGGGAAAGGCTTATCAGAATAATGAAAGATCTTCTCAAAAGAGTATTAGGTCATGCTTACCTCACCTATGAAGAAATGAACAAAATTTTGAGAGATGTGGAAAGTGTAATAAATGCAAGACCGTTAACATACCTTTCGGAAGACGCAACTGTGAAACCTATCTCCCCATCTATGTTTCTACAGAGTATAGAAGGATACAATCTCCCAGACCTGGATGTTGTGGAACAGAAATCATTAAGCAAGAGACTGAAGTATCGGCAATCATTGCAAAAAGAATTGAAAGATCGTTTCAGGTCCGAATATTTAGGCGCATTAATTGAAAGAGCAAGGAACAAACCCCAAGAGCAAATTATAGCTGTCGGTGATGTTGTATAGATCAGATCTGATAATAAAAAGAGAATTGATTGGTCTTTAGGTCGAATCACAGAACTTACACCTGGTAGAGACAAGAAAGTTCTACTCGTAAGAGTTCAGACATCACAACATGAGCTTTTACGACCTGTACAAAGAATATATCCACTAGAGATTGCTTCATCTACTGACTGTCCGAAACCAAAGATGTCCCGCAATCCAGTGAAAATACTTAACAAAGCTACAATTTTGGATGTATCCCCAAGCAAGGAATCTCCTAGACACAGCAGAGCTGGAAGGCTTTTGAAAGTTCCTGAAAGACTGGATTTATAACAAGTGACTTTGACAATTTCTCTACGTTTAGAATTAGTTCTGATTATACAAGGTAATCAGAAGGTGGGAGGATGTTACGGAATCGGCATTATTTATTTTTGTTCAAAATCACGTGATCAGAGATGAAAAAATGTAAGAGAAAAAACTGACTTGAAATGACATTTTTATTATTTTGTTTTTGCACGTTCACATGTGATTGTCGCTGGTTAAAAAAAAAGGACAAGTTCTGATATATTCTGTGGCAACTTCCTATTTTTGTGTATTCCAATAAAAAGAAATAAAATGCTGGTAGCTTGTTTTTTATGAGTTATTACTAAGTTTTTGAAGTTATCTCACCGTAGGAATTGTGACATAAATAGTACAACTATACGAGT
Source organism: Maratus speciosus (assembly GCA_963932465.1). Lineage (NCBI taxonomy): Eukaryota > Metazoa > Arthropoda > Arachnida > Araneae > Salticidae > Maratus > Maratus speciosus. The sequence continues at coordinate 422,508,367 of OZ010800.1, forward strand.
ATAAAGGTGCTAATGTGAGTATGGTTTAAGTTTAAAATTTAAAGTTCAGTAAAAGACTTTCATTCGTAGAATTTAAAGTAAACATAAATCTGCTTTGCGTGGTACGTTTTGTGGATTTGTTACAGCTGGTAACAAGGAAATTTTCCAAACAGGATTTCATGTCCGTTGGAAGATCTTATTAATTTAGGTCTTGTTAGGGTTTCATTCATCTGACGAAACCCCATTCGTGTCACTCCACTGTCTATCTGTCTGTTACAGAGTCCGTACACAAAAGCTGTATAGGTCAGGTAATTGAAATTTTGTGTACTTACAGTTGAATACCTCGTATCACACGGCAAATCATAAAAATTTGAAAAAGTGTTATATTATTTTAATTAAATGAATTTTTTCAATGCCATCCGGCCATCTCTGTGATTTAGATTTAAAATCAGAACCTTAATTTCAGCATTCATGGCAAAGAATGTTTAGCTTAGTTGGAAAGCGCTTTCCTCTTGCATACCAAAGACTAGCAAAACCCGCGGCTTTACTCGCGTAATAGTTGAAATACGCCATGTGATATTTTTATGTCTAATTTTTATTAGAAGAAATTGCACTTTTAGGAATAATTCAAAAATTACTAATTTAGCCACAGTTTGACTAAACTTCATTATTACACTGCATTAGGCAGAAATGAGACTTGAATTAATTAAAAGAGCTAAAACTAATTCAAAATAAATGGTAATTTAGAAAGCATTTTGAACATTTTATATGCTCATTTCAGTATTCATTTGAAGCTTTGAATTTTTTAGAAACCGTTCTTAATACGCATTTACATCTTAAACTATCATGTCAAATCCCAAGCTTCTTGGCGGCCGGTCTACCACCTCTCTGGTGCTAGTGGCACTAACATAAAATGCCTATGTTGAAACAAACACTGTCACCATTAATTTGCCAATATTAATTTTGAAATCGATTTGGTATATTCTAATATTTCATAGAAAAGGTAACTTAGAAAGTTTTTAAAGTCGTTTTTAGAACAGTTGTTGTTCCTGCCAACCCCAGATGGCAGTGGCGCATGCATAAAATATATCCTGTGTGGGATCACAGACTGCCACTATTGATTCGCAACCATTACTTTTGTAATCGGTTTATTATTTCCTGAGATTGCATAGAAATCTTAATTTAGGACTTTTAGTACGCTTTTCGATCCTCCCCTTTTCGCTTCACCTCTTTTAAATTTCGAATTTATTTTCGACAATTCTTAGAGGGCATTTATATTTTATAAGTAGCAACCATGCCATATTTAAAGTTACTAGCCTCTTCAGTATCACAGAAATCGCAATTTAGAACATTTGCAGCTCCTGCAACACCCAGGTGGTATAGTGACACCGATATGAAATACACCCTACGTTGGAGCAAGGGCTTTCACCATCAATTTCCAACCATTACTTTTGAAATTGGTTTAGTACTTCATGAGATTGCGTAGAAATCGCAATTTAAAACCACTTTGAAACGCTTTTCGCCCATATTCACCCCTTTTTAATTTCGAATCTTTTAGGAAAAGTTATTAGAGATCATTTATAGCATATAAGTAACTACCATGCCTAATTGCAAGTTGCTAGCCCCCTGCAGTATCACAAAAATCGTAATTTAGAACGTCTTTTGCTCCTGCAACCCCCAGGTGGTAGTGACACCGACATTAAATAGAGCGTATGTTAGAGCAAAAGCTGTCACCATCGATTTCCAGCTATTGTTCGATAAATGAGTTCGATACTGCCTGAGACTGCGTAGAAATCGACATTTAGAACGTTTTTTAGAACTCTTTTCGCGCCTTTTCACCCCTTTTAAATTTCGAATTTTTTTTTTAAATGTTTTTAGAGATAATTTATATCTATTTAACAACTACAATGCCAAATTTCATGTATTTAGGCCCTTCAGTAACAGAAAAATCGCAATCTAGAACGCTTTTTTGCGGCTGCAACTCCCACATTGTAGTGACACTCACATAAAATAGAGCCCTTGCTATCTTGAAGCAAGGGCTGTCACCATCATTTTCACAACATTATTTTTGAAATGGGTTCGGTACTTCCTAAGATCATGTAAAAATCGCAATTTAGAACGTTTTTTAGAACGCTTTTCGCGCCTTTTAAATTTTGATTATTTTAGGAAATGTTCTTAGGGATCAGTTATATCTAATAAGTAACTACCATGCCAAATTTCAGGTATCTAGCCCTTTCAGTAACAGAAAAATCGCAATTTAGAACGTTTGTTGCTCCTTCTCTCCCTTTGTGGTACTGGCGCCGACATAAAATGTAGCCTATCTTGTTGCAAGGGCTGCCACCATCATTTTCACACTATTATTTGTTAAACCGGTTCGGTACTTCCTGAGATTGCGTAGAAATCGTCATTTAGAATGTTTTTTAGAACGCTTTTCACGCATTTTCAGCCCTTTTTTAATTTTGAATTTTTTAAGAAATGTCCTTACAGATCATTTATATCTTACAAATTTCAAATTTCATGTTTCTAGGCCCTTCCATAATACAAAAATCGCATTTTTAGTACGTTTTTTGCTCCTGCACCCCCTTTGGTGTAGTGGCATCGATTTAAGATATAGCCTATGTTCGAACGTGGACTAACACCGTCATTTTGATACCATTACTTTTGAAATCGGTTCGGCAGTTCCAGAGATTACCTACTACAAACAAACAATTTTTACTTCTGTATAATATTAGTATAGAAGTATAGTTAGGGGGTTCAACTCCCGCCGACCGAAGTAGAGAATTTTCAAAACTTAAACTTGTAATTATTTCAGCGGAATTTATTTTTTAAAATAAAGTTCAGTTGTTTTTGCTTTTAGATGTTCTGGTTGCTCATTCTCTTTAAATTGTGATAAACTATAATTTTCACATCTTATTTTAACAACAACAAAAATATTTTCTTTTTTATGCCATACATTAACGTTACTTAAGTTTGTTTAAGACTTCTTCACCCTAACTTCTTAAGACCCAACTTCAGACATCGTAATTATCGAATGCAAAAATCTGTCTGTTTGGTACTGCCATCTACAAACAATAATTCAAAACATTTACAATAGAAATTAATCAACATTTTAAATTTCATTTAAACAATTTTTTAGTTTTTAGAAATTTAAAATTTTATTTCTATCTCCGCAAAATTTTTATAATTTCGGAATAAAAAAAAAAATTCGGAACTTATAATTTTATTTAAACAAATTGACTTGAATATTTTTATTTTGATTAAAAAAAATAAAGCCCTTTTATAATCATTTTAAAATTTAAATTTACAGGTGCTCCCATCTAAGTAAGGGTTTAATAATTATAAATTAACAATTTGGATTAGAGTCCTGCGCGGGTCGGGTTCTACCCAACCCGAACCCGCAAATTCCATTTTAAGTCAACCCGCAACCCGACACGAACCCGCAAAAATAATTTCCGGCAACCCGAACCCGAGGTTTTTCAATCCACAACTTGACCCGAACCCGCAATGTAAGGAAAGCAAATCATGTTTTAAATACCATTATGAAAAATAATCTACAATTGTATCTCTAATAGAGGTGTGCACCCGGCCCGGCCACCGGGGCGATAAAATTTCAAACGCGCCAGGCCGCAGAATTAGGACAGTTTTTTCAACGGTCCCGGCCAGCAAAATAATTGAACGACTCTGGCAGGCCAGGCCGATAACTACAATTAAGTGGGCCTACCGGCCCGATATAAATATTTAGACGAAGCCGATAAAATTATAAACGGCCGTGTCGCGCTAGGACCGAACTTTTAAGTTTTACAATGGACGGGACGGGGCGGTCCCGTGATGGTATTCTGTCCTCATCGGATCGGTTGACGTTCTCGTAATGCGCCAACGACGTGGTAATTTCGCATTCTCCCCCTAACGTACATGTTGCCTTAGGTAACGGGGGCCCAGGTGACAGGTTCGTTCGGAAAGAAGTTTGTTGGGAACACTCTAGACGCTGCGGAAGGTAATGGGGGCCTCCGAAATTAGGTTCATTTAAAAGAATTTCAAAAGATATAAAATCATACAAACTTCAGTTTTGTTTACGGTTAATATTTACGGACACCAGGCAACGCCGGGCGGGTCTGCTAGTTAAAAATATAAAAATGCTTTAAATACAAATTTTTTTTAGGCTCAGGGTAATTATTACAATCGGAAGTATAATTAGGCGCGAAAACTTTCATTCTAGTTGCAAAATCTACTTTGTAATCCTGCGCGTAAGCTGTTGTACCAATTTTTCTGCTCGACAAATGTCTGACAGTTTGCGGCGCCCTGTAAATACTAATTCTGCATCTTGCAATTTTTTAAATACATAAAATGAAAGAACTTACTTATATCTTTTATGGCAAAAAAAAAATTGCGTTTTTAAATCCTATACATTTTAAGGTATTATATGTGAAAATGGTCCTTTTTTTCCATTTTTTCTAATTTTAAGAGTCCTGAGACCCCTTAAGCGATTTCCATATTGTTTACTTAGACATCATCTTACACTCTACTAAACGGTGAGGTTTTGTTAAACTATTTTGGAAGTGTTGGAAAGTATTTCATAATGTATCTTATTCTTAACGCATTATTTTTCAATCTTGTTTACTTTAATTTCAAGTAAGTGTTATACTGCAAACGATTATTTTCAGCCTAAACTAAGATTAAAGCCCCACACCACAAAGGGTTTTTTTTTATTTTCAAGAATAAGCCAAGCACTACATTTTTAAAGAGACAAATGACGAAAATCTGCGATTAGAAGTGAGATTTTTAAGAGAAAACCGTTTTTCACCAGTCACAAGTACCTCAAACACATTTGGCCGTCATATTATGAAAAGGCACTGAATTCTCTGGAGTTTAGTTTAAAAAGTTGATTTTCGTCAAAATGGCGATCATTTCAACAAAAAAGTTTACATTTTAAACATAAGAAAAGCAATACTCTGGGAAAAGATTCGTCCCATTAATAGTACGCCTGACCCGAATGGGCTAACGTTACTTTAAAACATCTCAAAAGGTTAATTTAAGATCTACGTTATCGTCCCAGAAAATGTAACAACGGACAACTCCGGTAATTCGTATCAGGATATCCATCAATAATTAATCATTGAGTGGGTTAAGTTAATTTAGAAAGTAGGAATAATTTATAGTGCCAGGTCTTTTGAATGAAATATCTGGGTCATAGACGACAAGCCAACAAAAAGATTTTTCTGAAGGACGTCAATGTATCATGGAAGCTACAAATTATTTAGCAGGTTTTTTTTATCAGAATTAAAATTCAATACACGGAGAAGACTTTTTCAGTACTTGTCTAATCGGTGTTACGATCACATAACGAAAAACTGAATACATACCTTATTTTTTAATTGTTATACACGTGCGTTTGTGCAGCGGTTTTTAAACAACTTGCTATTATGGACTAGAGTCATCGGATCGGTTAACCCGATTTTACTGGAACCCGACCCGAACTGCAGGTCGGGTCAGTTTGGGTTGGTGCTAATTTCTTTCGTTGCGGATCGGGTTGACTTCTATTTTCTTCCTCCGGATCGAGTTCGGTTTGGTTTGACTTTAAATCTTTCAGTTTCGGGTTGGGTTTTGAATCCTGCGGGTCGGACTCGGGTTGATTCGAAAAACTCCAGAATATGTTTTTCTGATGCAAAAATTGTATACTTGAATATTTATGAGTATATGTATGTTTCTTTTTTGCGTTAAAGATAAAACTGATATTACAGATCGTTACGCAGACTAATTTTTCATAATTGCATTAAAATGAGGAATAACTTGTTTATATTTTGGATTTAGGTCGAGTATGGATTTAAATATTTCGGGTTTAGGTTGGTATCGGATCGGGTTTCGGAGTCAAAAAAAAAAAAACAAAATGTTGTTGTTTTGTATAAAATTAAACACATATGCACTCATTAATATTCAAATATATAAGTTTTTTTTTTTTTTTTTTTTTTTTTTTTTTTTTTTTTTTTTGAAAAAAAATTATGACTTTCTTTTGAAAAATTGTATCTTCTTTGAAAATCTGACCCGAAAGATTCAAAACCTAACCGAACAGGGATTAATTTGGGTTCGGGTTCAGGACTGTACATGAATGATAATACTGGAATTGCCTGTTGTGATACGCGTTTTCAAATTTAACTAATTTGCTGCATATTACTTGATGTATGTATAAATGCCATAGATCATATTAGTCCAGGAGCTGTTAAACATTTTAGGGAAGGTATTTGAAGCACCCTGAAAATTTGTGCAACACTTCTTTTGTAATGCCTGAATACAAAATCGAATGTATGGCTGAAGGATCGTGGCCCAAAACCTGTGCCAGACAAAAAATGGCACTTGACACGTGTCTGGCACAGTTTTTGTGCCGACTAAAGTGTCTGTCATTTTCAAAATATTTTTTTCTAAGCATAATTATTATTGTGCCTCAACCTCAGCGTGCCTCAAATAACTTTTTTGGGTAGTCAAAAAATGGCACTTGACACGTGTCTGGCACAGTTTTTGGGCCGACTAAAGTGTCTGTCATTTTCGAAATATTTTTTTCTAAGCATAAATATTATTGTGCCTCAATCTCAGCGTGCCTCAAATAAGTTTTTTGGGTAGTCAAAAAATGGCACTTGACACGTGTCTGGCACAGTTTTTGGGCCGACTAAAGTGTCTGTCATTTTCAAAATATTTTTTTCTAAGTATAAATATTATTCTGTTTCAATCTCAGCGTGCCTCAAATACTTTTTTTGGGTAGTGTCAAAAAATGGCACTTGACACGTGTCTGGCACAGATTTTGGGCCACGATCCTTCAGCCAGACATTTGATTTTGTATTCAGGCATTACAAAAGAAGTGCTGCACAAATTTTCAGGGTGCCTCAAATACCTACTCAAAAATGTTCAACAGCTCTCCTACTATATCGCTCAACCGCAAGAAAAGTGACGCATCTCGCAAAAATGCATTTTGCATTTTATTCCACTAACACGTCTGTCATAGGTGTGTCTCGCTACACAAAAAGTTTCATGAATGTAGTTACACAGAAAATCACTTTATTACGCCATATGTCCATTTGTGACCACAGAAGAGGTGTGGATTCTGTGGGAAGGTAAAATTACCCAACCCTCCAAGCCTCATCCTACATTTCATTCTTAAGTGTTTTATGTGTTTATGCGCGTTTTTATTCCAACATGCAGAGCTAAGTCCTATAATTTCATATTACAGTAAAATCATGCAAATTTTCTTTTGCCGCTCCTGTGAAATTTCCTTTTGTCGAGATGTGTCCCTTTTCTTGCGGGTGAGCGATATACAGGACTGCACAAAAGATCTGAAGTACAGTCGTGGAAAAAAAAAGTAAACACAACTTCTCAACAAATTATCGTAGAAGAAAGTTACGGGTACCGAACGATTGGAAATAAAGTCTACTTTTAAATGATGTATATAAAATTTGTTTAAGGGGCCATCTACATAGTAAAACGAACCATAACTTTGTTTTTTTTAGTAGCAGTATACACTTCTGACAGCATAAATGAACTTTACACCTTTCAATTAACCTATAAACAAATTTTTATGCAATTCGTACCATAAGTTTCCGAGAAATTAATTATTTTAAAACGAGCGTATTTTGAGGGTTGTATCCAAATTGAAATTCCGAACTCGATTGTTAACCCGGAGAGCCGCCTTCTTGATCAAGGCACGTTTAAGCGTCAATGAAAACTGTTTGATTGCAGGATAGCAGAATAAATTTCAAAAATTTACTCACTTCTATCATAGGCGGCCCCTTAAACCATCATTTTGCCGTTTTTTAAGCATAATTTGAAAACTACTAGGAAGAAAAATGTGAAATTTCGGATATCCATAAAGCAGGACTTAATAAATCTCAATCCATCAAAAAAAATTGTAGGTTGTAATTCATAATTTTTTCGAATATTAATTTCATAATTCATATTTCATATCATAAAATTATAAAAATTGCAAATTTAACGTATTTATGTTTGGGTATATTACTATTATTCCTACACAAAAAATTAGCTCATTAGGAGCATAATTTCAGGAGATATAAATAAAAATATGAAAATGTAATTTAACATTAGAAGTACTAAATTTTGAATGTCTATAATTAAAAAACTTATCATTCGAATGACTTGACATTTGGTTTCTAGGCATATTTTGAACCAAAGATTTGAAATATTTCTTTAAATATTTCTATAAATTTGGGTACTGCCATTGAAAAAAATGAAGTTTGGATTCGTTTTAATATGTATATGGCCCCCTAAGCAAATTTTATACACACCATTTAAAAGTAGATTTTATTTCCAATCGTTCGGTACCAGTAACTTTCGTCTACACTAATCTGTTGAGGAGTTAGTAGGGGGTGTTTACTTTTTTTTTTCCACGACTGTACATTACCGTTTATGAGCGGAAATTGCTGAAGGGAAATTTTCAACTGTGCTCATACTTTCCGAACAGAACTAAATTATAGCATACTGTGTATGTACATCTACATATACAAATCTAAATCCTATACAGGGTTTCACAAAGAATTCGGATATTTTTACGACTGTAGATGGTAATTGCTGAAATTGGGTTTTCAAATATGTCATGCGTTTTCCAAATTCTTTACTTAGACGGGAATCGCACATTGAGCTGGAATATGAAAAATATCTTACTGTCAAGATCAAATTATAATAAACCTAGACAAATATATAATGAACTTAACAAATATTTCTCTTTTATAAAATACCAATTCTGATTTTGACTTTGGTTTTGGGGCATTAGGGTTTTTTTTTTTTTTACATTCTTGACTTTAGTGAGACATTTATTAATTTGCTCACATTAATATTGCCTGAACTTTTCCTCACGCTTCATTGGCCATTGGGCTATCAGGACTTTCTATGTCTACTAGTTATTTCGTATGCCGACTTTAAGATTTTATTTAACGTTTTTCTTCTCTGTTACAGTCATATGCACTCCATACATTGTACATAATTCTTTTACTTACAGTCATATATCAAACCTGTAAATGACTATAATTATTGTAATTTTTTTTTATTTCATTTCCTGGTGTTGGGGCATCAATTATTATTATTATTATTATTATTATTATTATTATTATTATTATTATTTTAATTAAACGTTGTTGGTTTTCTGGGGCTGCTCCTTTGCCAGTTTGCATTTGGCAGAGGGGATTTTTCTACCGGGGGGGGGGGGGGGGGGTTCCCTGCCTTTGCCATTTTTGGTTGACCCCCCGGTAGAGTGTTCCTGTTCCTTGTTTACTTAGACGTGAAATTTCACCTTCTTAAACGGTCACGTTTTGTTAAAGTACTCTGAATGCATTGGGAACTGTTTTATGATATATGCTTGAAGCATGATTTTTCTTTCTTGTTTATTTTTTTAATACAGATTTTTCCATATATCATTTAATGAATTTTCGTCGGCATTTTCAAAATTGTAATTAAAATTTGCTTAAAAAGCTTCCTTTTTACATTTACGTGACCTTGAGACAACTCCTTTCGGGGGCAAAAAAGCCATGTTAAATGAAGCTTACTATAACAGATTACAACATTCTGAATGACACTGCGACTTTTACGACAGACACAAAAGGATTATCAAAAGCAGCACGTCATTAAATATCAAGATTTATGCATGAGCAATAGTCCGTAAACTAGCTTTTACGTAATAAAATACGCTCTTTTCTTTAAAAGCCTTATTCAAGTATTATTTTAACCTGAATAAAAATATTCAAATACTTCTAATTGAAAATTGTTAATTAAAACTAGTATTGTAACTAGAATCCAGCAAATTTTTCTGCTGAAAATCCTTTACAGAAAGAGGTTATTACAATCAACTTGATTTTTAACACTTTCCAACAAAGGTGAAAAGTGTTTATGGATTCACTTTTGTCTGTCCGTCTGTCCACACTGTAACTCCCGCAAATATACTCGGAGACTCATGTAATTGATAAACTTTATTCAGGGTCACCAAAGCATGTTTGGTATTGTATATGATTGGTTGATTGGTTGTATGCGGTTTTATGGCGCAAAATCCCTTAAGGGTCCTGTCCCTGCCGGCGAAGACACTCACGAGCTAATGCTAATCCTATGGGGAGGGATTTTTCTAATTATCTCGTTTGCTTTTCGACATTTTTAAATATTTTTTTTTTTTGCATTGGATAGCCGAGGTTCGTCTCTATAGCGCACCTTAGTTACTTTGACCTTAGTTACCAGGGATATGCTGCGCCAAAAGTATTGTATATGAAGCATGTGGGATTAATAGTTTATTTACAGGGACACTCAGAAGAATTCCATTACATTATGGTATATGGTGAAAAAATCGTTTGCAGAGTATTTTAATGAGATTACGCTATTTCAAATGTACTGAAACTGATACAAATCACAGAATTTCACTACAAGGTGCTTACGATAGTATAGGGCAGGCTTGGCGAACCTTTTCACGTACGCGTGCCGAAAAATCACAAAACAATATCTATCAACAATGTAACGTGCCAAATTTATACAAAAATAACTTTCAAGAGTAAAATTTTTATACGAAGCACTGGTTATAAAAAATCAATTGCTTTTGTGCATTAATAATTAATAATTAAAAATCAAAATGAGATTTTTCTGTATACTGGAATCAGCCAATAAATAAATAAATTTTTAATTTGCATATAGGATTCATTTATACAGTATGTGCTGTAATATGGAAAAAAAATACGAGTTTTTATTTCACTAATTTTTAACGTATTATTATTGCAACATCTCGGTTATAATTTTCCAAGTTGCATTAAATAATGTGCTAATAATGTATTGATGAGATTTTTACTGCCCTATATTCGATGGAAAATGCTTCATATCTAGTTCATATTTTAATATTTTTGCAAATGTACGTAGCTAAATTTGATCCATTTGCCATTTTATTACAGTGACTGTCAAACGAAATTCATTTTAAAATTACAACTTTCTAAATTCACATAGAAAAGCAAAATACATGTCGAAAACGCTGCATAACATCACAGGGCAAAAAAATTATCTGTTAATTCATACAAAAATTAATTGCATTATTTGTGACAGTTTGCCCGTATGAAGCAAAACTTTATTGTTTATAAATGAAATAAAATATGGATTTTATCTGTATAACAATTAACATAGATATAATTTTTTCACGTGCCAGAAAAATTAGCTTACGTGTCAACTCTGGCACGCGTGCCGTAGGTTCGCCAACCCTGGTATAGGGCATTCAGAGCATTTGTCGTTCATTTACAGGAACACACAAAAGAAATCGGTTATAGTACTGTCTTTGAGTAGTAATTGCTGGAAGTGCGTTTTAAAATTCGGTAGGCGCTTTAAAATTTAAATAATTTTTTGCATGTTATTCGTTGTATATAAATTCTATACCTCATATAAAAGAATTCACGTACCAATCTCCTTATCAGCGGAAATTGCTGAAGGGGAATTTTCAACAGAGGTATATGTACTTCTTAACTGAACTAAATTTTGGCATGTATGTAGTTGATAGATACAAGTCTATATATCCTATACAGGGCTGCTCAAAGAATTCCTATAATTTTCCGATTGTAGATGGGGGCAGCTGAAATGTGTTTTCAAATGTGTTATGCGTTTCCGCATGGCTGAATTAGACATAACGTTTTAACTTATTAAACGGTGCAGTTTTATTACATTATTCTGAATGTGTTGGAAAGCGTTTCATAATCTATGCTTGATGCAAGAGATTAAGAGATACCATGGCTGTTTTCGTATTTAATTAAAAAAATTAGTTAAACTGGTACTTCTTAGTTATCCCGTCGACCAATTTCGCCAATTTATATAAATCGCCAAACCACTCGCCAAATTATACACATTGACATATTTTTTATTTTAAATAACGAAAGAACAAATAAATTAGTAAAACATTAATAAAAATACAAATAAAACGTCGAATTAATGGTTTTATTGGCCATTATTGGCATTTAATCTTGCAATTAATTAATTAATGGCAACCATTATTGGCATTTAATCTTACAATTTGGCGACAGTAATTTGGTCGACGGGTTAACTAAGAAGTACCGTTAAACATTTGAAAATAAGCTAATGTAAAATGAATTAAGTAAACAGTGTCATTGTCTCCCGGTATTTTTTAACAGCGCTATAAGATAGTTCTTTTAAATAATTCATTTTAAATGTATCGTTTCAAATCTGACGTAATTTACACCAAAGTTTTATTTCTCTTATTAATATTCACGTGAAAATACTTTTGTTGTTAGAAGGAAATATTATTTGCGCTGTCTTCGAGTTCACGATAATAGTTGAAAAGGTTATCTCAAAATATCTCGCGCAAATATATTTTTCAATTTAAATTGTTTTGCTATATTTTTTGAATTTTTAAATATGACGTAATTTCCTCAAATTACAAGTTTTAACGCATAATAATGATTTTTTTTTATTTTAAGATTTCGTTTCTCTTTTAAAATTCAAGTGTAAATATGGTTCGGCACAGATGTCATTGGCGCAATTTTTTTCTGACGCCAATTTCATATACGCAACGGGTACTTAACTGGTGCTAAAGTGTTGTTAATTTGCTTGTTTTCACCAAATTGGCGTCGGAAAAAAATTGCGCCAATATGGGGTCTATATGACATCTGTGCCTATGGTTCTTATGACGTAATTTTCCTGCTTTTAACATGTAATCATTTAATTCTAATTTTAAAGTTTTTTTTCTGTTTGTAATAGTTACGTGTAAATAAATTTTTAATTTGAAGTAAACATTATTGTTTGCGCTGTTTATACAACTGGCAACAGTTTAAATTAATAACATTTTCTAAAATTTGTAAAAAATATATCTCGTAATGCTGAAAATTTGAATTTAAAATTGAAATAAAACCGGAAAAAAATGAGTCAAATAAGGAAAATAAATGCAATCTCCACACCGAGAACTTATAACGTATAAAATGATCTAAAAATGATTAAATTCTCATGTGTAATTTTTGCTCCAATAAAACTTTTTTAATGGAACGATTTTGTCCAACTTTAGCATTAAATATCTCTTAAAATAATTCTTCGATTTGAAAACTGTCTGCATCAGCGTGTTTATCAAACATGTCTCTATAATACCAACGATTTTCATATTTTTAAATGCAAGAGTTTTTTAAATATTAACGATGAAAGGCCATGCTTTAGCAATCAAATTGGATGCCGATCTACCCGGAATATCTAGGCAGATTTTCATTGGTCCATTTCCAAATCAAAACTTTTTTTTTATATATAGAAGGATTTTTCCGTTAATCCGACACTGGTGATCAATCGCCAAATATTCTTTAGGGTTACAATTTTATGCGAGCATATTACGAATAGATAAATTAAATGACGTTTTTCTCTGTTGCTACATCTTTTAAAACAAGAACGAAAAGCCATGCGTCCAGTATAGATTATGTAGCCCTTTCCAACACATTCACAATATTGTAATGAAACTTTACAGTCTGCTAAGGTGAATTGAACTATGTGGTAAATGAAAATATCTTGCAACTTAACTTCTACTTCAAATGGATTTCAAATCCACTTGCACTGTTAATAAGGTAATTTTGCAAGAAGATTTCAGTACGCAAAACAAATTTATTGCGACGTTTGGCTGTACAGTTATAGCGATATTTATGCGCCAAGACATACAGTTGACGGTAATAGACTTATTAAACACCATTCTCAACCATTGGTACCATAATCATGATATGTTGAGGATAAGATATAGATAGCACCTTTTGTAACATAATGCAAAATAATACCCACAAAGACAGGATTTTGAAGAATATTTAAAATAAAAGTAATTTTAAAACTTAACAAGAGCGAAATATCATGCTTCAAACATAGATTATGAAGCACTTTCTAACGCTACCCGAGCATTATTAAGTAATTTCATATTTTCATAGAATGAAATGATCTATATAAATAAACAATTTAAAAAACACATAATTCAGCAAAATGTATTAGCAAATAAATGCTGTCCATGGTAATGCGTGCGAGTTATTTCGTACAGCCCTGTATATGATCTATATAATTTGTATACATACCACGTAATACACTAAAGGGGAGTTAAGGCTGTTTTCAACTGCTCTGCTCAACAAGCACAAAATGTTTTGACACATTTACAATTTTATTTTTTAACGGAAAGACATAAAATTGGAAGGCCTGACTATGGAAGCGATTTGGAATCGAACTGTTTTCCATTTTTTGATAAATAAATTACCTACTGAGTTAGAAGCAATTTTGATCACGTGTCAGAGACGTTTTTCACTCTTTCTTGAGTGGATATTCTTCTTTCACTCGAAAATTCGGTTCAAAAGCCCACTTTGACACTATTTTCTGAAAGATCTATTGCATTTGCAAAAAAAAAAGGGAAAAAACAGTTCGATTACATAGTTTCGGAACAACAAGACCTGCTAGTTTCATGCATTTCCGAACAAAAATAAATTAAAACTTATGTCATAAAGTTGCCTTTTTGGATTTGAGAACAGCCTTAAGTTTAAAAATACATGCTCCAGATGAAATACACTTCCAGCAAGTATCGCCCCTAGTCAGCCCTATAACGGAAATCTTTTGTGAGTCTCTGTAAATGAGCGATAAATGTTATGCACTCCATACTCTATAACAAAGCATGTTATAGTCATCTACCTCAGAGATGCATATTAATTTCATTGCGTTAGAAGTACCGTAACATCATTAAAATACACTGCAATTTTCCTCATAGATTATAATGTAAATGAATTTGTTTGCGTCATCCTGCAAACGATTTATTACCACTACACACTATGTTTTCAATAGGAAACGTCCTATAGTAAACCTGCTTGATATACCTTTTTCATATACATGAAAAAATATGTATATTTACGAAAGTTAGGACAAGGGACATCGCTAAGGGGGGTGACCTCTCCCCCCCCCCCCCCACCACCAAAAAAAAAAACAAAAAAAACATTGGTGAATGCTGTGACACTTGGCAAATTTACAAACTTAGTTGGCAAATTTGTTTAAAACTTTAATAAAAACAGTAGTACACTTTCTATTTCCGATAGATTTGGCAAAAGTTACAAACCTAATATGAAATATTATTAGACTTTTTACAAATAAGAACTATATTACATTTTTTAATTGTGGTAACTTGGCTTTGGCAAAATTATAAAACTAGTTGGCAAATATTGAAATTTGACTTGGCAATTTAAGGTCTCCCCCCCCCCCCCCCCCGAATAAAAAAGTCTTAGCAATGGCCCTGGTTAGAGCACGAACAGACAGATAATTAATTGTTAGAGAAATTGTGATGTTTTGGAGAGATTGTTCTCAACTTTTCTCTCTTTTTTCTAGCCATTTTCAACTGTTGTTAATGTTTGAGTTGAGGAAGTGCGAAAATTGGTAAGGTAAAAATAACTAACAACTAGGTTTGAAACAAGTGATCCCGAGAAAAAAAATCCTCCAAAAATTATCGATGTGAAAAAAAGACGTTTTTAGTATAAATTTGGTGCCCCCTTAATTTCCGCGCCCGGGCAACCGCCCCCTTCGCCCACTCTTTCGCACGGGGCTGGAGGGAAGTCCTAATAACTTTTTAAAAATCGGCCAATAAGACAGATTTTTTTTAATTATTCCCGTATTTTTTATTAAGTATTAGACCTTTCAAAAATATTACGCCGTCAACCTTTAGAAATAATTATCACTTGCATAACATCAATCGCTTTCAACAACATAGAAACTTCACGATAAACCCATTCCTTCCCCTATTATTTAATTTTCAATGAGCACAAACAATGAAAATGAATATTACCATTACCACACTGTTACACTTTCTCTCACACGCAACAGCAAAATATAATAACAACGGAAATTGAATCCTCACCCGGAAGTAAACCAAAAAGATGGTTCCACGCATCCATCAACAGTCTTTGAAACTAATTTGTTCATTATACACATTGAGGTCTTCACCCACTTTCTTTCGGTGAAAGGCTTAGTTCCTGATTTTACAAACCGTAAATTTCTTTTTTTTTCTTTCTTTTTTCTTTTTTTTCCGTTCTTTCGGCCTCGAGTGATTCCATTTCACTTGTCGCGCGAGATGCCTTCGAAATAAAGAAAAAGATATTTTGAAACTAAAATTTCTAGAACTGGAAGTGAGAAAGGAAGTATCAAGTTTTCGAAAATTTTTACTTTTTATTTATTTTATTATTTAATTTATTTTTTAAAATCAAGATAGACGTTTAATAGAAGAATAAGATCTTGCAACTGATCTTCGATCGTTAAGGTTGTCAGGGAGGCAAAATTTTACTTTCTTTATTTATAAATATTTTTATATGTATGTTAATTTTTATATAGCTTTTCATATATAAATTCTTTAAAGAACTTAAAATTTCTTTTCCAAAAATTAAAAGTTTCGAATTTTTGCCATGTTTAATATACAGTAAAACCTCTTTTATCCGAAACTCTTTTAAACGAAACTCTCGGTTAATCGAAATCAGATTTAAAGATTTTTTTAACTATCACATTCCTTGTGTGCAAAATCCATTTTGAAAGCTCTTTTTTATTTTCAGTTATCACATTCCTTGTGTGCAAGTGGTCCTTTCCGAACTACGAGTATCGAAACTACGACAAACAAAACATTTTTTCAAACCCTTGTGATCAATGTAAAAGGTACTTAATTTAAAAATTAAAATTTAGGTAATTTATTCTTGTTTCTATTTTGCTATTGCTTTATTTTTATTAGGCACTTGTTGCCATAATAAGAAATATTGCGTATCTTTCTCCTTAATCTTAAAATTGAAGCATTCTCGATTATCCGAAAATTTCGATTTTCCGAATGAGGCTCGGTCCCAATTACTTCGGATAATCGAGGTTCTACTGTATAAATTTATAATAAAAATAAAAAAATTTTAATTTTGAGGAATAAAAATTTGGTGAAATTAAACTTAATAAAATAACATTTTAAACTTATAGACGCATGCCAATGATTCAAAATAAATGGAAAATGGTCAACAGCGACGATTTTTTTTATTTAACTGAGGTTTAACTTAAACTCTCTCTAACTTTCTTCTAAATTTTTACTTATAATGAATTTGCATAGTACCCACAGGACATTCAAATAAGAAATAAGAAATAATAACAATGTAGTGTTTTTAGTACAAAATTTTGGTATAATATTGTCTTAAAGGGGTGTCAAAGAAGGGACGGTAAGGAAAAAAAGGGGGGACGGTGGGTGGAAAAAAGAGCGGTAAGGAAAATGATCACCTATTTTTAGGAAAATCATGTTAAGACTAAGTGATAGCCACAATGTTCATTGATTTTAGCAACAGTTACTTGCATTGAATTAAATAAAAAAGAAATAATAATAATTTACCTCGAAAAGTGCAGGAATAATCCCTGGGGATGGTAAGACTACCGATAAAGCCACGATACTTGAAATTGATATTTAAATGTTGATTTAAATTCTGCAGTAAATTTCCTGTCAAAGAATTTTAGCCATTCTTTCTCTAGCATACTTCTGCATCAGAAAAAAAGTTGAAAAAAATTCTGTGGCTGCATCTGAAGTGATTTTCTGTATAATTTTAGCAAAAGGGACGGTAAGGAGTCTAAAATCCAGGGGCAGAGTTCAAAAATAACAACAAGCGTAAAAATGTGTGCAGGTTATTTTTTTGCTACATATTTATATAAAACAATAGTCCCAGTTTCGGAAAAAAATTACATCGAATTACTTTTATTGAAACAATATACAGACAGCTCCAAACTTAAAAATCAGCATCAGGAACACGGGACGGTAAGGAATTTCGTGGTATATTTGAAACTTATTTATCTCGTTAATATTTTTATGCAGTATGCAATGGGATGTTTTTCAGCATAAAAAAAAAATTATTATTCAGGGACTTAAAAGTCAAAATTATGTAAGAATGCATCATATATATCTAATGAAGAAAGTAACTCTTTTTGCATACTAATATTCTTCGATCAATTTTAATTTTTTTAAGCTTCCCTGCGTTCCAATTTGTAATTAAAATTGTTATTTAAATTTATTTGTTCATTTAAATTTAAATAGCTTTCACCGCCCTTTATGTTTCTAAAAACAGCTTCTAAAAATTGATTCTCAACTAATTCTGTTATGTTACGCTTTTAAATTCAATTTAAATATTGTTTTAAGCAACATTACAGGATTATATCGAAAATATTCCAGATTGATTAAGTTTAATATTTTCGACACTTTATACCACGAAAATGTATTTCTGGACACCTTTAAATTGATAAATATAATTGAAATGCATATTAATTGTTTAGCATTCAGGTTATAAATTTTAATCTTTAACTTTTGAAATAAACAATATTTCAACTGTATTAAAGTTACCCGTAACGTCGTTCACGTAGCCTTAAAAGAAAGATAAATGCAATAATTAAGAAAAAATTTCACTCCCCATAATTAAAATCATAATATAATTAACCAACCCTTTATCACATTTTATAGGACACAATACGGTATTTCTTAAATATAGGTGCCTGGACATAACTCACAAGGAAGGTCTCCATACGGGCATACTCAGAAAACTCTGAAAAAATTACAGAATGTTTTTCTCATATGGATATATATGTTTATAAAAAGAATTTTGGCGGAACCCCGATACAGCGTCCGTAAAAAAATAACGAAATTTTCGTTTATTTGGCTATTTATCACCGGTTGGCGATGAAAAAAAAATACGGTTTTATGTAGGAAAAAACTTTTTATGTTGAATTTTTTTATACAAGTTTAATTTAAATAACTTTAGTTTTGCCATTTTTAATTTGTTTTAACAATAGTTTTGTCATTTTTAGTTTGTTTCAACTTATTGTTTGTGATATATATTTATATGTATTTATAACAAAATTTAAATATCATATTTTACGATTTAAAACAGAATTTAAATTGATTTAAATTATTTCAAGCTCAAAAATAAGGCAGATAGAACACTGTCGATTTGATTTTGTTGTTATGGAAACGACTTCGTCTTCGATATGGAAATGCTAAATCAAATGTCAGCTGATTATAACTTAAAATAGATATTTGCAACTTGCAAAGCATAGGAAATATTTTTACAGTGATGAAATTAAATAACTACAGCAAAAAGCTATATATGTAATATAAAAAATATATAATAACCTCTTTAATTGATTAAGTTTGAATTCATTAAAAACCGTGCATTCTAAAAAAACAATTATTAAATTTTCAGATGCATTAAAATCGTTTGCTTTTGGCGAGGAAAAATCCTGCTCGCCAAATCGCGTGTCACTTTCGTATTTTCGCGTCAAATATTCAAAAGTATTTTATTTTTTTACGGACTTTCTACCGAAATTCCGCCGTTAAATTTGACTGATCCCTTTTTACATACATGAGTAGTTTCACTAGCATTTTTTCAACATATTCTGAGTATGCCCTGTAAGGAGACCTTCCTTGTCAGGCAAATTGAAAATCAGTCAGGCAAAGATGAAATTTCGTGCCTAATAATATAAACAAAATGAAACTGGAACCAATGAAAAAAGAAGGGACAAGTAAAATCGTGGAAATAGACAAATCTCTCTTCATGAAACGGAAAAACAACGCTGGGATAATTTTACTGCAACGTTGTATTTTAGGTGGTATTTGGCGTGAAATTTGTATATGTATGCATTGTATTCTGTAAGACTGTACAGAAATCTTTTAAAAAGAAAAACATTAAAAAACTATTATTAAAAATGACAACATATTTTTAATCTTTTAAAACTAAAAGAAATGTGGAATTAAAATCCGTTTTCCAAACTACGATTTACAAACGTGTCTCTAATGTATTTCAAACTCCCGAGCTTTAATTTCGATATTGGAAGAGAGAAATGATGTTACTTTGACGAAATCATATTAAACCTTTATGTTTTATGAACAAAAATGCAACTTTTTGTAAAAAAAATATAAATTTTTTCTCCTATTTTCTGAAATAAACGGCTTCAATAAGTATCACTCATATTATATATATATTTTTTAAATCAGTCAATTGAGTTTAATTTTTTAATTTTTAAGATTAAAAATAACTATTTCCCGCAAATCATGACGTCATTTCCAACATGGATAATTTTGTGGTGATTGTTGACATTTACTATACATTTCTTTTAAAACTTTTTGTTTATCTTATTTCAGTTTTAAATTAAAAATTAAATATCTATGTTAACCGTGCGCAGATGATAAAACCATTCTTTAAATAAGTGGGTAAATGTGATCGCAGATCGCACAGAGGGTTTCGTTTGATATCTCTTTTAAAACACTTTATCCTTAAATTAATAAATCAAAATTGTTAATTTATAATTATTAAATCCTTACATAAATGACAGCACCATTACATTTAATTTTTAAATAATTAGATAAATATTTTTAAATCAAATTAAAAATATTCAAGAAAAATTATTTAAATAAAATGAAAAAATCAGCATATTTTTAAATTCAGCAATTTCAAAAATTTAGCGCAGGTGTAAATAAAATATAAAATTTTAAAAAGCAAAAAATTGTTTAAAACATATTTAAAATGCTCAAATAATTCAGAAAAAATCAATATTAATTGTTTGACTTTCTAAACACCCACTAGATGGTGCCAAAAAAAGGATGTTAACATTTATTAAAATTCAAAAGAAAAAAGAAAAAAACCTTTCAATTCCTGAATAATTCTTTCAATGATAAGATGGAAAAAATTGCTCTATTATTTCAAAAAATGACCAGTAGATGGCAGCAGTAAACAAAAAATATATATATTGGTTCTAGATTGAAATTCCAGATTTTCTGTAGCTGAAAAAAAAATGTAAAAATTAAATATTTAAATATTAATTTAAATATTTTAAAAATTACCGCTGCGCAAAAAAATAAAATAAGCCTTTAAAATGGCCAAATAAAAAGGAATTTTCTTTTAATAAAATCCATCTGAAAAAAAAGTGTAATAATAATAAAAATCAAAATGTAAGTTACGCCTGAGAGATTCGAAGCCACAATATTCTGCATGGAAGACGAATGCTCTACCACTACACTATGGACACTCAGCGATATATACTGATAATAAGATTATGCTTTGGAATCGAAAAAGAACGAACTCAATTTATTAAAATAATATAAGACTTTTTCAAAATGTTATGATTTTGGGTATGACAGGGGGTATGTAAAAAAAAAAATCTGTAATTTAAATAGTTTCCGAGTTCGAGGTTGTGGCGGACGACGAACAGACAGAGAAGCGAGACTATAAGGGTTTCGTGATATGAACGAAACCCTAAAAATTGATAACAGCAACTCAAGACCATTTTATTTCAACATCAAAGCATATCCGTTTTATTTTCCATATATGATGTCATATTCGCCTGCTTTCTGTACTTTTTATTATTATCATATTAATGCACATTATGTTATTAAGAAATACTTGAAAATTTTCGTTTTATTTCTAATATGATGTCACACTCATATATATTTTTTAAATTCTTAAATTTTTTTTATTTTATTTTCCTTTTCACGTGAAAATCTTTCAATTGAAAAGTAATTATTGAAGAGATATCATTATACCGGGTTTTAATTTTTTTTGTGGCAACAAGAAAGAAAAACGACTAAATTTTATAGGGAAAATGTCAATTGATTCAGTATAAAAAATAATGAAATTTTGAATTATTAATAAGAAAAATATTTGAATAAAAAATAAATAAAACATACCCTATCTTCTTTTCCGGGTTAAAATCCATCTATATGCAAAGATACAAAAGCATTAATTCATCAGTTTAGACGTTGACTTTATTAAAATTTTCACACACACTTTCGCATTTATACAGTGCTCAGCAAAATTTTAGACAATGATCTATTATGCTTCTCTACTGCAAAGTATGTAACGAATTGTTGTAAATCAACTGTGACATATTACTGGGGACTTATCCTTTATTCACAAACAATAAATTTTAAATTATACCTTTTACATAATAAATAATGACAAAAAAAACAAAATTAACATGGTGGCAAAAGTATAGACAATCTGTCTATTTACAGAAAAATAACCATAAATTAAAATCGAACAACACCTACATTGTGTGCAGTTAGTGCAAATATGTGACAAGGAAACTAAACTGTGTGAGGAAACTAAATCCTGCACCACTTGGGAGTCTATTTCGTACCAAACACGTTCAACAGCATTTCGATTTTCATTAACAGAGGAGTATTGTCAAAAAATTGCGTAAACCTTATGAGATAGGATGCCACAAACGTTTTCGATTGGGTTCAGATCAGGGCTACACGCGGGTCAGTCGAGAACAGTAATATTTTGAGAGTTAATTCAACTTTTGTCTTGCATGCAACATGCATGGACGCATTATCTTGCACAAATACATACTTTGGAACAGCTAAAAGTTCACAAAATGGCTGTAAATTGTTTTCCAATGTACGTATGTAGTCTTACGCTGCATGGCAACTATTGAGGATCTCCAGAGATACTTGAGCATTAAAACAAAGTGGGGTCCAAATCATTAAAGAGTTGACGACGAAAGAAAGCCCGAGGTTGTTTACGCAAGTCATGCCAATAGTATTCCACCCTATCTGGGTCATCCAAATTCCACTTTTTTTTCGTCGCTGAATGTCACAGTACAACACTTTGGTCCATATGGCATATCTTTGCGAGCCCATTGCATTCTTGTCAATTTGTTGTGAGATTTCAAGGCTGGTTGTTTTATCATTTTCATGAAAACTAATTTACATCTTTCTTTTATTCCTCTACGAATCGTATCCGTTGACACAGAAAACTCTGACTCACTTTTAATGCGACTAGCGATCATCATTTGTCTAGATGACAGTTTATGGGTCCTTCTACCATCTCGTTTTCTGGCCACGCGTGTCCTTCCAGATCTATGTTTTCCTTTGAAAGAGTCACCCTTAGACAGTACTTGATAGACAGACTTCTTTGGATGATTCAAAACAGCTGAAATTTCTGCAACAGTCTTCCCTTTCGATTTCAACTTCCATGCTACAATTACTTCATCTGACTGAAAATTTCTAGCTCGCGGCATCTTCACTAACCAATGCTATTGCGAGGTGCACTTAAATACTTCATGCATGTGGCGTCAAAAGTTCGAAATTTGCGTTTTTCTGTGAACAGTTGCCAAAAAACTACGAAAATGTCTAAACTTTTGCAATAAGCAAATTTCACATTTTTCACTTAAATTAAATAAAATCCGACATTAAAACCGTTATTTCGGTCCAAAAATGTTTAAAATATGTTTAAAAATTAGTACAGCCATTTGTATAGCCCAAGTGTTCGTATTTTTTATTTAAAGGTCAAATATCACCAGTGTCTAAACTTTTGCTGAGGACTGTAATATTACAGTAGAATCCCGGTTATCCGTGGAATTGGGTGGCAAGGACACCGCGGATAACAAAAATCGTGGATAACCCGAAAAAGACTGAAAATGGGGTGCAAACACGAAAAAAAAAAAAAAAAAGAAAATTCAACATAAAAACTATGTTTTTATTTTACAAAAAACATAATAAAACGTTTAAAATACTTACATATGCACAGTACATCAGAAACCTTTGCTTTACATCTAAATCACTAAGAACAATAAACAAGAAACAATGCCATACATACTGTACAAAACAGCTCAGTTACTCCTTTTTTTTAAAAAATCAGTCACTTGTTTTTGCTTTTTGCTTTGGAAACGCTTTTCTTTATACTAAATTGTACACTATTGTTTTTCTTTTAGTATGGAATAATTTTTACCTCGAAAATGAAGTTATTCTTGATATACTCTCCTGGAATTTATCATAATAGTCTTATTTAATTGTTAAATACTTTAATACTTTAATACTTTACGTTTGGCTAATAAAATCAAGAAAAGACATCAAAACTTTATATCTGATATTTTAAACATGGCATCCGAATCTAGAAATATTCTTCTATTACTTTCGAATACATGTATTTTTCTGTTTATATTTATTAGTAGGGCTTATTGTATTTTCCTTGCTATTGGCTTGAATTAAAAAAAAAAAAAAAAAAAAAAATTCGCTTCGCGGATAAACCGCACCGCGATGTTGGAAAGCGTCAGAAACTAAAATAAAATAAAAGACAATAAATATGTCAATAACTATTGATTTATTGAAATGTTTTTAATAACAGGTCATTAAATGTTATCTGGCAGTAGATGACAAAATAATTAGATAATTAATATGAGATTAAACTAATCGGCACGTTATAAAGGAGCAAAATGAGGTCTTCGTTCAAAGACTAGTTTTAAAGAGCTACTCCGTTGTCTCAAGCAGTCTGTTAATTATTCGGCCCGTGCTGTAACATGTTAATCTCTTTAAAGTAAAGAATTTTAAAGACAGTTTTAGGTCGTTAAAAAAGTCAAAATAATAATAATTGCCGAAACGACAGTGAAGCTTACCCTGGATACTCGAAACGTTTTTGGTGTCTGTATGTCTCGCGATAACTGCCGCAAAAAACAGCCAGTTAGTCTGTAATTAGGTAGGTATGTTAGATAGGTTACCTGGAATTATCTGTACAGTTTTTTGGTTAAATTTGTTTCTTTCATTCAAAAAACATAGAATATTTTCTTTTAAGTCATAATGCTTTTCAATGGGAATTCAGACAATTTAAAAAAATTACCATTCAATGAAAAGAAATAAATAAGTGATTTAAATGCTAAATTATTTGATTTTAAAATTGACCAATATTACCAATTACCCATAAATAACTCTGATTAGTTTGAAATTTTATCGATACATATGTCATGCCTAAATTAAGAGGTTTTATCAGACAGTTCCCGAACTTGATGGAAAACAAGTTTTGTTTCAACTTACCTGGCTGCCATCTCCTTCTAAATAGTCACCTTGTGAAAGTATACACCGATTCCATCGCGTTTCCCTTTACTCAAAAGCACTCCTGAAGTCATTCTCTCGAAAGCTGCCAAGAAACGCCTGCGATTCTCGTTGACTGTCCGGTGCAGTTGCAAAACGTCGTCCTTTCAGTTTCATTTTCAATTTTGGAAATAATGCAGAATCACAGGGAGCAAGATCCGGTGAATAGAGTGAGTTGGGAACAACAACCATACACGTAAAAACTGTTTCGTTGAAACAACTAAATTTCGGTTAATATAGCTTCAACCAAATATTTTGATTTAAAGGAGCGAATTTTGGTTAGATTAACCAAATGATTTTGTTAATTCAACAAATCATTTGGTTAGTCTAACCAAAATTTGCCCATTCCAACCAAAATATTTGGTTGGAGCTATATTAACCAAAATTTAGTTGCTTTAACAAAACAGTTTTTTTTTTCGTGTATTGTTATGAGGTAAAAACTGTGTTGTCTTTAGAGATCGCTTGTAAGGCGTTTTGTAACAAACTCTGCAGCAATGCGCTGCATGTTCAAATTCTCCATCCTTGGCAAACTCCATAACCGATTCTAACTTTGTCTGAAAGTTCTTGGATAGTTAGGTAACGATCTTCTCGTACGAGTTTTCCAATTTGTTCCACGTGTTCATCTGTTTTGGTGGTGCCTGGTCGCCTTGAACGCTTCTCATCTTCAAATGAATGACGACCCGCCTTGAAACGCGAGTGCCACTCAAAAACCGTTGTCCGATTTAAAGCTTCATCACCAAAAGCCGTACGAATCATTTCAAGAATTCTGGATGCAGATTTATTGAGATTCACACAAAATTTGATGCGTACACCATTACTAAATCGTAAACAGTCCAAAACACGAAGTTAAAAAACATTCGTAGAAACAAATTGCGTGTTCACACCTAGAAGTCAAGCAGTGAAATACGAGTAAGTAGAGGAGGGTTTCGAGAATGTTACCTTGATGTACTTCACCCCCTCGCTTTCACAGACAGTCGCAGTAATATCATTCCGGGAACTTTCCGATAGCACCTCGCATATCTATATATTTTTGGATGGCAATTTGTACATCTTTTTTGAAAAATATAAAACATTGTAACTTTTCAATTTTAGATTTTTGCTATTAATTTAGTTCGTTTTTTCTCGTTTTATTTTACTGTTACCTGGCAACTGTATTTCATAATGTATGAAATCTAGAAAATTTATTAAAATAATTCATTCGTTGTTACATTCTCGATTATGAAATATTTCGAGAAAAGTTAAAAAGAAAAAGAAAAAAAAAGATATTAACTAATTTTTTATGATCGGATCTTCGACCAAGATTAGCATCAAGCATGAATGATGCTACAAGCAATGTAGCTTAAAGTTAAGGCTGTTCTCAACTGCTCTGCTCAGCAAACACAAAACTTTTTGACACATTTATAAATTCATTTTTAACGGAAAGATATAAAATTGGAAAGCCTGACTATGGAAGCGATATGGAATCGAACTGTGTTTTCATTTTTTGATAAATAAATTACCTATTGAGTTATAAGCGATTTGATCATGTGACAAAGACTTTTTAGTTCAATTACATAGTTTCTGAACAACAACGCCTGCTAGTTTCATGCATTTCCGAACAAAAATAAATCAAAACTTATGTTAAAGTTGCCTTTTGGATTTGAGAACAGCCTTAATTTCGATACTGTTAAAGTAGAGCCACAAAAGCCACTATTGCTCCAAATCATCCTTGCTAAAATAGGACAGTTAATAGTTTGCCGGATTGCGGAAGATTTCGCAATAGGTTTAAATGTTTACACGTAAGTGAACGCGTTCGAATGCAAGTTGACAATTTGGTGCATCACGGCCGTACTGAATATATTAAGAAGTTTTTGTCAAGTTCCGTACTGGAAAGCTAACGTAAATAGTGCGGCTTTGGGAACTTGAAAAATCCCTCAGTCAAAGGGAAATTAATGGCAATCAGATAACAGAAAAGCGTTACTGGCCGTGATATCATTCAATCTTCCAAAATTGTGTAATGCTTTTTAAAAAGAGCAACTTAGCATGTTTTTAGAGCAAGCGGAGTCAGGACGGAGCTTAGCCTGCGTAGCCCCCTACTCTTAAATAAAACAAAATCTAATGTATAAAAATGAAAATTTGTCTGTCTGTCTGCAATTCTGTACAAATCCACAGTTATGAAGCCAGAATTGTGAAATGTTACATACATGTGTATTAAAACACAGCCGAGGCAACTAAAGTAATCCGGAATCGAAATAATTTATAGTTAAGTTTTAGTTAATAAAAAACCACCCACTTAACAGAATTCCCTATCAAATTGAAACATTTTTCGTTATAGCAGTTGCCAACAATTAAAAATCCACAATAAAAGTCTTACCAAAACAATTACTTTTCTATTGCAAGATTTCCACGTGAAAAATGAAAATGAAATAAATAGTTTGACGAAAAAAAAAAAAAAAAGTGAATATTACATCATAACTTTAGTTCTATTGCAAGATTTCCACGTGAAAAATGAAATAAACAGTTTGACGAATTTAAAAAAAAAAAGTGAATATGAAGTCATATTAGAAATATAATGGACGTCAGAGGTGAATATATAAAGTTATATAAATTTGAAAAAACGTATTGAAACATGATAAAAACCTGATTGTGGAAATATTGGCATATTTTAACATTTTGATATTATCTGAATTTCTTTTCGCCATTTTTAAATCTATTCTATATATAGTGTGTATAATGCGAATATATTAGAATTTCCACAAAGGTTTAGGTCCCTAAAGCTCATTCTTAGTGAAGAACTGAAATAAAGATTTCAGATTTTTTTTTTTAAATAAAATTCATAGAATTTTTGTACTTGCCATTTTTCTTTAATCATGAAAGAATTATTTAAATAAAAAACTAAAAATAAAAAAGTAACTGGGACCGACCCTCTTTCGGAAAATCGAAATTTTTGGATAATCGAGAATGCTTCAATTTTAAGATTAAAGAGAAATATATGCAATATTTCTTAGTATGGTAACAAGTGCTAATAAAATTAAAGTAATAGCAAAGTAGAAACAAGAATAAATTACCTCAATTTTAATTTTGAAATAAAGTACATTTTTACACATATCACAAGGGTTTGAATTTTTTTTATTTATTTATTTATTTATTTATTTTTATTTATTTATTTATTTTGTCGCAGTTTCAACTGCTTTTGCTTTGAAGCTCTATCACGGAGTTTTTTAATTTTATTGCTTCACCAGTATCACAGTCTTCCTGCTGAGTTTTTTAATATTATTAGTTCACCAGTATCACAGTCTTCCTGCTGCTTCAACCATACCAAATCTTTTGCAAAACCTTCAAAAGCTTCAGAATTGTTAATTTGTTCGTTTTCTTCGTTCCACAGCTTACAGGAGCTCAAGTTAAATTCAAAGGAACTCTGAGAAAGAGGATCGAAAATATTTATATATACTCGTAGTTCGGAAAGGATCGCTTGCACACAAGGAATATGATAGTTTAAAAAAAAGTTTTCAAAATGGATTTTGCACACAAGAAATGTGATAATAATAATTAAAAAAAAAGCTTTAAAAATGTATTTCGGTTAAAAAGTTTCGGATAAAAGAGTTTCTACTGTTCTCGGAAACAACTTTTCATCAAAAGGCTTAAATTTCAGTCTCAATCCAAATCACAGATTATACTTACTAAGTAAGTAGGTAATCTGTCGCCCGGATTAAAAGAAAAAAAAAGGGTGAAAATTACGTAAATTAACATGCAATCATTGATTTTTCAAAGCAAACATTCTTAAAATTCCTGGTAACGCCGGGTACTTCAGCTTGTAAATAAATAAATGAAAAAGTATCTATTTATCTAAGCCATTTTGGCTTCTAAATAAAACCTGACAACTAGTCAGTTTTCTTATATATATATTTTATTTTACTTACATTGAATGCTTTAAGGTTATATCGCCTATTATTGTCATGTTCGGTAATCTCTCGTTTCCAACACATGTATAATCGAGTAACTGCACGCCGCAGATCCATGCAGTTGTATATGTAAGTCAATAACTTTAGCACTAACCGTTCGATAATTCCTCACGCAAATCCAAGGTTGCTTATTGCACCCAACACGGAAATTTATAGGAAAATCTTGCTTGTCAGTTTCCTTTTTATTTTGGTCAAATAATACAATTATTGCTTTTTATTTTTGAAAGTGAGATACAGGTTTATTAATGGACTAAAGGCAAAATAAAGGTAGCATGCACATATGTTACATACTGAACGTACGAACATTCTGTGTGATGCATCATGCAATGTGTGCTACTTCCACATAAAATAACACAATATGATTTTGAGATATTAATATGAACATTCACGTTTTTCCTGTTGTCGCTATAAAAGTCGATTAAATATTTTGTTTTCATCGTTCAACGCCATGAATATTTATGATTCATTTTTATTCGTGAAGGCATACATTTTGCATTTATACTGGGTTTTTCCAATGAAAAAATTGGTGTTTCTTCATTTAAATTATTATATATATATCGAACGAAAACATACAATAACCTCTTCCGAGTAACCCAAAATTCCGAAAAGCTTTCTTTATCTTTAGAAACCTCAGAAACCAATATAATTAGATATAAAGAAGCATTTATAAAATCAAGGTTTCTTTTGCTATCTCTGATTTTCGGAAACATTTCAGTGCCGTTTTTATCAGGGCTCACTGTAAAAAAAAAAAACGGAAATACTACTGGCAATCTAGACGCCAGTACTATTTCCGTTTTTTTACGGGAATTTTTACCCATAAATTACAGAAAAATTTCCGTTTTTAATCTGAAAAACGGAAAAATTTCTGAAATTTATGGGTAAAAATTTCCGTAAAAAAACGGAAATAGTACTGGCAGATTGCCAGTAGTATTTCCGTTTTTTAGTCCTTTTTTTTTTCTTTTTTGCGGAGTCGGAGTCAGGTCCATTTTCGAGCGAAAGAGTCGAAGTCGGATCTGTTAAAATTCCCGGAGTCTGAGTCGTCCATTTTACAAGCAGGGCTGCGTTGTCGGAGTCGCCCATTTTCCCACCGACTCCACAGCCCTGGTTTTTATCGTGCGTTAAAGCTGTCCTTAACTACTCTGCTCAACAATCGCAAAAAGTTTTGACACATTTATAAATTCATTTTTTAACGGAAAGATATAAAATAGGAAGGCCTGACTATGGAAGCGATTTGGAATCGAACTGTGTTTTCCATTTTTTGATCAATAAATTACCTATTGAGTTATAAGCGATTTTGATCACGTGACAAAGACATTTTTCACCCTTCCTTGAATGGTTATTCTTCTTTCGCGCGGAAATTCGGTTCAAAACGCCTACTTTGACACTATTTTCTGAAATATCTATTGCGTTTTCAAAAAAAAAAAAAAAAAAAAAAAAAACAGAAAACACAGTTTGATTACACAGTTTCTGAACAACAACAGCTGCTAGTTTCATGCATTTCCGAACAAAAATAAATTAAAACTTATGTCATAAAGTTGCCCCTTTGCATTTGAGAAGAAGCTTAATCCGTTTTCTAAACCCGGAATACATAGGTTTTTGGGACACTATCCATTCTCAAGTAAACATAACGTGATAAGTTAACAACATAAACAGTAATAGTATTTTTTTTATTATAAATTTATGTTATTTATTGCATGTATAAATTCATTTACGCAGCTGAAAACGTTTAGTTGAGCTTGGATAACACTCCAAATACACATAATTCCGGTTTAAAAAAAATGATGAATACACTCTAAAAACGAATCGAAAACAATTTTGAAAATCAGCGGCAGCAAAAGAAACCTGGTTTTTATAAATGCTTCATTAAATTTCTAAAATGTACACTGTAAGGAAACCTCGTCTTTATACACTAAAACTAGATCATTCCTCACTTTAAAAAATAATTTCCGTACTCCTAGAAAACATGTTTTTCCGTGAATTGTTCCCGAAAGTCTGAAAAAGAGGGAGAAATTCCGGTCATTCCCAGCACGAATGCGTTTTGGCTCGATTCATACTAAAATTCGAATTCATTTTTAAAATGAAAAACCAAAAGTTATATAAATTAAGATTTCTAATTGACTTAAAAAAGAAAAGAAATTTTTTTCGAATTTAACCCCTTGAGGGGCAAGCAATTGCGTTTGTGTAATACTGAATTCCCACCGGAAATTTAAAAAAAAAATTTCAAAATAAGGAAAAGCATTTTTATAGCCTTTTTCCACCAAAGTTAGAAAAGTAAAATTTCATAAAATTTTTCTGGTGCAAATCTTCATTAATCGAAGGTGGGATAAAATATATCCCATCGATCCTCAAGGGGTTAAGAATAAATAACAATTAATTTTCTCAGTCGTTTAAAAGTACTCACAATTTATATTTAAGTCATAAAAAAAATATTTGCATTCGAAATATATTCTAAATGAACACATTTAAAATCGATATATTAATTAAAATGGAAATATTAAATGGAAAAAAAATCGATTACACTCAAACAAACGAAGCATTCCTTCTCGAATAATATATTCATATTTTACATCTAACAATCTAATTAAAAATATTTATAATTAATATTTTTTATCCTATAGCCATACTAAAGTGTTAAAACTCCAGCCATAATCTCATGAGCGACGAAATCTTCCCGAAATTAACTACAAAATTCCCTGCTTTCTAAAAAAATTAATATAAGCATTACCCACCTGAAGGAAACATCATTTAATGGCTTCAAACTATTTTCCTGCCGAACAACTATGGTTGAATGATTAACATATTCGGGTCATAACAGTAAGGTACTTGGTTCGACTCCAAAGTCAGTCACTTTTATTTTATCCCCACTTTCTTCAATTGACGTATATTGTACCTCCTGTAACGGAGAAAAATAAGCGGAGATTCTTCAAATAACGGAAATATCCCGGTAGCGCTAATACCAGTACAATCTCCGCGAATTGAAGAAAGTATTTCTCATTTCTGAGAGTGTATTGTTTTCCGAGGTTTCTAAAGATAAAGAAAGCTTTGCGGAATCGTGTGTATAACTCAGAAGAGCTTATTGTACATTTCCGTTCGTGATTATGTTATGTTTTCGCTGTTTACCTGTCTTTTTTTACAGTGCGAGTGCACTTAAGAGCGAAAGAATCCAATAAGCATGTATGCAAGTTCTTAAGTATTTAAAAAGAATTTAAGCATGTAAGATGCATGTAATATGTATGGAAGATATGTATACATGAATGATGTATTTATGGGAAAGCAGGGGGAAACAGGATATTTTAGTTTTGACTCAGTTTGAGCAGCCCTATTAAGGCTGTTTTCAAATCCAAAGGGTCAACTTTCTGACATAAGTTTTAATTCATTTTTGTTCAGAAACGCATAAAACTAGAAGGTGTTGTTATTCAGAAACTATGTCAAAGAGCTGTTATTTCCGTTTTCTTGTAAACGCAATAGATCTTTCAGAAAACACTGTCAAAGTTGGCATTTTGAACCGAACTTCCGAACGAAAGAGGAAAATCCAGTCAATAATGGGAGAAAAATGCCGTGTCACGTGATCAAAATCGCTTATAACTCAATTGGTAATTGATGGATCAAAAAATAGAAAACACAGTTCGATTCCAAATCGCTTCCCTGACCAAGCTTTCCAATTTCACATCTTTCCGTTAAAAAATGAATTTGTAAATGTGTCAAAATTTTTTGCGCTTGTTGAGCAGAGCAGTTGAAAACAGCCTTAATGGTTTGTTTAAAGGATAATGAGTTTAAAAGTAAAAATAGTTTTTTTGTTTTGTTTTGTTTTGTTTATACTCTCTGTGATAAGCATTCAATATTTATCTTTAAAATCACGCTTCATTTCATGACAAAAATTCATGATTTTCCCAAAACATTTTCATTACAAAACGTCAATTTGGCGTGGTCACCGAACCCGATTATGGAAGATTCACCGCTTTTTTTACGCATGGTAGCATGAAAGAAAAAAAAGCAATATTTAAACTATCTTTTTAGGATTTCTAAATTGATTTTTCGTTGCATCATCATAATGTAATTAATACGAAATTATTAATTCATTAGAGCGTTTATTTAAAAAAATATATTACACTCTTCATTTTTTATTTATATTTTCTACTTTATACTTTTTAAAATACTATTTCTTTGTTACAGCTTCAGAGCCAAATGGCCTTTATTATCCAGCGTCGCGTCGTTTAGAACATCGTTAAATTCATCGTTTTTGTAACTCGTATGCAATGCAGCTGTAAGTTGTAACTGTAACCATAAAGAATATTGGGCGATTGCGTCAACTGTTGCGGGCTGACGAAAAAATGCCTTAAAATCTATGTAGTATATACAAAAGAAAGTCATGACTGGGAACTAATCAACGCACAGCCCAAACTACTAAACCTCGAAACATGAAAATTGAGGGGATTCTTATGACATGGGGGCTTATTAAGAAATTTTTTTCTAAAATTCCATCCCTAAGTTGGGCTACACAAAAGAACAAACTTTTAAAAAATGCCTTAAAAATCAGATATTAATATGTACTATATATAGCAAATGATAATATATTTTAGTGTATTTTTGTATGCTGAATCGAATGGTACCAAATAAATTCTTCTAACTACAACAGTTCGTAAAATATTTCATGTTTTTTTCTAATTTGGCGATGTCTTTGGCGGTAAAATCTCAAAATGAAGCGATAATTTCTTAAAATGCATTCGTTACTATAGCAACGTAAAAAATTTAAATTAAATATTTTTGTTAATCAATTCATTTGGTTAAAGGATTAAAATGGCTATATCACTTAGAAAACAAAAATTAGAAAAGAATCGAAAAAAAAAAACTATTACTGATTTTATTTAAAATACAAAGAAAAAAAAAGTTTAATGCGAAATTAATATCATAAAAAAGGAAATATTTAATTTAAATATGTAAGCAATGTTTGTATGGCTTTAAAAAAGTTTTCATTTTCAAAGATTGGAAATTAAAAAATATTTCGCGATTTGTAATTTGCGCCTGACCTGGATAAGAAGAAAAAAATGTGAACTTTTATGTTAGCCGTACCCATATCTCGTCAATAGCATTTTTTGAATCGCTGATAGTAGTATTTGCATTTGCGTGTTTGTTTGCAGGGGGTAAACTGTGTAACTACCGAAACAATTTTAAAAATAATGGTGACAAAAGGCTGGTGACCATCTCTGCTCTAACATAGGCTATATTTTATGTCGGTATAACAACCACCAGGGACCCATACACCCATTAGAGTTATTTGTCGAACCTTGTATCCTTAGCCTCTCCATTTCTAATTCATGTTCCATCCTCAATTTTTCAGACCTATCTTCTCTTTCTAACTTTTCCCGTTCAACCCTTTCTTCTCTTTCGCGCTCTAATTTTTCTTGTTTTTCTAACTTTTCGCGCTCTAATTTTTCCTGTTTTTCTAACGTTTCGCTCTCTAATTTTTCCTGTTTTTCTAACTTTTCGCACTCTAATTTTTCCTGTTTTTTTCGCGCTCTAATTTTTCTTGTTTTTCCAACTTTTCGCGCTCTAATCGTTCCGCAACAATAGTGTTAGATAATTCCATAACAGCCTCCTCGTCATATTCATCACTGTCCATTATCTTTTTCTTAAGCTGAAATCTGGTATCCTCTTCCGTGAATTCAACCCCCAATTCTTCGGCTATCATCTGAAGATCCACCCTTTTTCCCTCCCCATCCCGGGGAGGGGGAGGGTTGCAGGAGCAAAAAAAAAGCTCTAAAACTGCGATTTTTGTGATAAAGTTGGAGGAAGAAACTTGAAATGTGGTGCGAAGTTGATTTTAAGATCAAGATGTGCGGAAAACATTCTAAAAACGTTTTAAGTTATGATTTGTATGGAAATGTTAGGGATAGAAACTAGAAGTATGACATGGCTGTTACTTTTAAGACGTAAGTGGTCACACAGGACAGTTACAAGGAAAAAATCGAAATTTAAAAGAGTGAAATTCGGGAAAAGCGTAAACGCTCTAAATTACGATTTGTATGGAATTATTAAGGATAGAAAATTGAAATTTGACACAGCTGCTACTTTAAAAACGCAAATGCACGTACAGAACAGTTTTTTTTAAATCGAAATTTAAAAGAGTTTAATTCGGGAAAAGCGTAAACGCTCTAAATTACGATTTGTATAGAATTATTAAGGATAGAAAATTGAAATTTGACACGGCTACTACTTTAAAAACGCAAATGCACGTACAGAACAGTTTTTTAAAAAATCGAAATTTAAAAGGGTGCAGTGAAAAAAAATTCTTATCTTACGCTTTTTGTGATATTGAAAGGACTAGATGCATGAAATGTGGCATAGCGGTTACTTTTAAGATACAAGTGCTTGCAAAGAATAGTTCCTAAAAGAAGTTCGAAGTGCAAAAGGGTGAAATGCGCGAAAAGCGTTCTAAATTACGATTTTTATGGAATTGTTAAGGATACAAACTTGAAATCTGACATCACTGCTAGTTTAAAGACGCGAATGCAAGCACAAAATATTTTCTTTAAAAAATTCGAAATTCAAAAGGATGCAGGGGGGGAAAAAAGCTGCGCCGCGGAGTCGGTGGGAACAAAGGGCTGACTCCGACTCCGGAAATTTTAACGATTCCGACTCCGGTCTGGCTAACATACTACTGGTGGCTATTGATTAAAATTATGAGGAACGCAATAAAAATAAAGCAAAAATTTCACTAATTCTGTTCTTAGGGTTTCGAAAGAAAAAAGGGAAAAAATTATATATTCCGCTCTATTAATTTTACAATTTCGCATCCCGCAAACCCGAAAATCCAACTATCGAAGTCTAAAGAAGAAAACAAAACGGAAATTTTGCTATTTCGAATTTGCTAACTCTGAAAAGACTAGGCGAAAATGTTACAATTTTGTTGTTATTTCGTGTCTGGAGGACACGAAAAATTTCGACGGAAAGGGAGAAAAATAAAGAAGAAAATTTACCATTTCGGAAATAGAGTTCTGCGGATTCGAAAAAAAAAATAAAATAAAAATTCTAGGCATCAATTTTACAATTTCGGCTTTCTTTCGGATTCTGCAGAGCTGAAAAATCCGAAAATAAAAAGGAGAAAGATGATGTAATACTATTTTATCGTTATTTTGGGTACCGCCAATTCAGAAAAAAATAATTACAATTTCACATTATTTTGAGTCCTGTGCACATGGAAATAAAGGTGATACAATTTTGGCTTTACTTCTATGGTAACACGTACCTGAAGTATCTGAGGGGAAAAAGATTTCTATTACAACGCTATTTCGGGTTACTTGGCCTCCAAAAATAACAGAAATATACAATTTTCGCATTATCTCCTATTAGAGATCTGCATGGGCCACAGTTTCCAGGCCCGGACCCATAAAAGTTCTACCCTGGTCGTATATATTTTTGCAGTTCACGCCCCGACACGTGCAAAAATCAGTGTAAACTAGCTCAGCCCATGTAAGAATCAATGAAATCTGGCCCGGCCCGATTCAATTCCTACCAAAAAAAAAAACAATTTTTATAACATGCAATTAAGATTATTTTAAAGAACTAGGGGGCTCTGCCCCCTACGAGCTACGCTCGTCAACCCCCGTTCAGACACCGCAGACTCTAAAAGTACGCTAATTTGATCGACTTTAAAAAGATTTCGGAAGATTGAATTATAATTTAAAAAACAGTGGCGATCTCCCTATAAACGGATTTCTATTCATTTCTCTTTGACTGGAGAATTTTAAGGCCAAATCCACTGCGGTACTACTTGATGAACCCGTCGACCAATTTCGCCAAATTATATAAATCGCCAAAGCACTCGCCAATTATACAAATTGACATAATTTTTATTTTAAATAACGAAAGAATAAATAAATTAGTGCAACATTAATA
Organism: Maratus speciosus; assembly: GCA_963932465.1. Taxonomy (NCBI): domain Eukaryota; kingdom Metazoa; phylum Arthropoda; class Arachnida; order Araneae; family Salticidae; genus Maratus; species Maratus speciosus. Next base: position 422,545,048 of record OZ010800.1, read on the forward strand.
AAAATACAAATAAAACGTCGAAATAAAAATAACTTGATGGCGTAGACACGTGTAACTTGCTTAAAGTCAAGTTAATGTGACATTTACGATCAACCATTATTGGCATTTTATCTTATAGTTTGGCGAATGATAGATTTTTGGGCACAGATGTCATATTGGCGCGATTTTTTTCTGACGCCAATGTCATATACGCAGTGTGTACTTAACTGGCGCCAAAGTGTCGTTATTTTGCATGATATGGTAACCCTGATGATGATGTTTATGCTGTTGATGTTTTTGCCAAATTGGCGTCGGAAAAAAATCGCGCCAATATGACATCCGTGCCGATTTTTGGTCGACGGGATAACTAAGTAGTACCAAAAATACATATGTCAATCGCTGTTTTCGTCTTTGGCGTAGACACGTGTAACAACATTTCAAAATAAGCTAATATAAAAGGAATTAAGTAAACAGAGTCTTTGTCTCCCGGTATTTTTTAACAAAGCGAAAAGAAAGTTCTTTTAAATAAGACTTTTTAAATTAATCGTTTTTAATCTGACGTAATTTTGACCAAACTATTCTTTCTCTTTTTAATATTCACGTTTAAATACTTGTGTTAGAAATAAAATATTTGCGCTTTCCTAACAAAAATAGTTGAAAAGTATCCGCTCAAAATATCAAATAAATGTCTAGCGCAATTTCTGAATTTAAACCGTTTTGCAATATTATTTTGTATTCATTTTATGTAATAACTGTAATGTGACGTAAATATGACGTAATTTCTCCTATTTAAGACTTCTAACGCATGTTAATGAATTTATTATTTTACAAATTCCTTTCTCTCTTAAAAGTCACGTGTAATTATAGTTTTTATGACGTAATTTTTAATAAGTTCCTGCTTTTTGTACATAATTATTTAATTCTAATTCCAAATGTTTTTTTCTGTTTATAATAGTCACGTGTAAATAAATTTTTAATTTATTTACAAGTATAATTTTTTTTTTTTTTTTTGAAGCAAACATTATTGTTTCCACTGTTTATACAGTTGGCAACAGTTTAAATTAATATCACTTTCTAAAATCTGTAAAAAATATCTCTAGAAATGCTGAAAATTTGAATTTAAAATCGAAATAAAACCTCAAAAAATTAGTCAAATTAAAAAAAGAAAAACAGTCTGCACACCGGGAACTTCAACCGTATAAAATGATCTAAAAATGATTAAATTCCTATGAATAGTTTTTGCTCCTATAAAACTTATTTAGTGGAACGATTTTGTCCAACTTTAGTATTAAATATCTCTTAAAATAATTCTTCGATTTGAAAACTGTCTGCATCAGCGTGTTTATCAAACATTTCTATATCATACTACCGATTTTCATATTTTTGTATGCATTATTTTTCTTAATATTAACGAAGAAAGACCTCCTGTCACAAAAAATTCAAAACCGGCGGCGGCGGCGGCGGTGACAGCGGTAGTTACTTTTTTTTTAGAATAGAGAGATACTGTATAGATATTTATGGGGAAATTTTACCGTATATTTAAGATTACGATAGGTTCACAAGCCACAGAATACAGAATAACAACATTAATGATTACTTAGACTCTTAAACTATTACATTCAAATGAAGACTCATCGAAAAAAATTAATGTAGTTTAGAATAAAGGAAAACAAGTGGTTAAAGCATCATAAATATTGAAGCCGTATAGCAAGCATGTCAAACACATGTCCCGCGGGCCACACTTGGCCCGACGTCAACTTATCAGTGGTCCGTCAAGCTTTTGGCATTTTCCCTGTGTTTGATTTAAATTCATGTTTGATGCAGAAAATATACTTTTCATGAACACACCTATACTGAACTAACTATATACCGTAGCTGAAGTTGCTAAGTTCGAGAATCTTTTTAATTCGAAATATTTACCACTATATCAGTATAGTAATTTTATTTATTGGCAAAATTCCACTCAGTTGGCACTTTTTATTTGCAGGCATGATGTGTACTTAAAAACAAGTGAAAAGCTTCTGCAAATTATTTCTATACAACCATCATAGATGATACTTTTGACTCAATTATGAAAAAATTGACTTAATAAGGTTTTTCTCTATTCTAAAAAAAAGTAACTACCGCTGTCACCGCCGCCGCCGGTTTTGAATTTTTTGTGACCGGTGGTCTTTCTTCGTTAATATTAAGAAAAATATTGCATACAAAAATATGAAAATCGGTGGTATTATAGAGAAATGTTTGATAAATACGCTCATGCAGACAGTTTTTAAAACGAAGAATTATTTTAATACATGGAAATTATTCCAGAGAGAAACAGTGATATAATAGTGAGAAATTTTCCTTGCTGGGTATCGTTCCAAGTGGTTTAGTCGGTAGAACGTCAGTGCGCTATACTGATGGCCCGGGTTCGAGTCCCGGCTTGGAATCTTTTTCACTATGTTGGCCTTTGCGTCTTTTAAGCAATTACTTTGAAATTTGATTTTCATTTGAAGAATTATTTTAAGATATATTTAATGCTAAAGTTGGACAAAATCGTTGCATTAAAAAAGTTTTATAGGAGCAAAAACTATGCATGGGAATTTAATCATTTTTAGATCATTTTATACGTGTGAAGTTTCCGGTGTGCCGATTGTTTTTTTTTTTTTTTTTTTAATTTGACTGATTTTTTGAGGTTTTATTTCTATTTTAAACTGAAATTTTCAGCATTTCGAGAGATATTTTTTACAGATTTTAGAAAATGGTTTTAATTTAAACTGTTGCCAACTGTATAAACAGCGCAAACAATAGTGTTTGCTTCAAATTAAAAAAATATTTACACGTGACTATTATAAACAGAGAAAAAAAAACATTTGGAAATAGAATTAAATAATTACGTATAAAAAGCAGGAACTCATTAAAAATTACGTCATAAAATTTATATTGACACGTGAATTTTAAAACAAAAAGGATATTGTAAAATAATAAATTCGTTAAGATGCGTTAGAAGTATTAAGTAGGAGAAATTGCGTCACATTTACGTCACATTGCACTTATTACGTAAAATGAACACAAAATAATATTGCAAAACAGTTTAAATTTAAGAATTTCGCGAGACATTTACTTGATATTTTGAGATGATCTTTTCAACTATTTCAGGGCAAATAACATTTCATTTCTAATAAAAATATTTTCACGGGAATATTAAAAAGAGAAAGGAAAGTTTGGTAAAAATTACGTCAGATTTAAAATGTCTTATTTAAAAGAACTTTCTTAATAAATTCATTAACATACGTTAGACGTCTTAAATAGGAGAAATTATGTCACATTACAGTTATTACATAAAATGAACAAAAAATAATGTTGCAAAACAGTTTAAATTTAGAAATTACGCGAGACATTTATTTGATTTATTTATTTATTGAACAACAAACATATGACTTGTGTGCTTGACATGAGAGCCCGCTTATAAGTCAATGACCAATATCACCAAATTATATAAATCGCCAAACCACTCGCCAAATTATACAAGTTGACGTAATTTTTATTTTAAATAACGAAAGAACAAATAAATTAGTATAAAATACAAATACAAATAAAACGTCGAAATAGAAATCACTTGATGGCGTAAACACATGTAACTTCCTTACAGTCAAGTGAATGTGACATTTACGATCAACTATCATTGGCATTTAATCTTAGTCTGGCGATAGATTTTTGGTCGATGGGATAACCAAGTAGTACCGTTATAATTTACCACTCGAAAAATAAAAAAAAATGCTAACTGGCGAGTTTAAAAAAAAAAAAAAAAAAAAGCTATTGGCCGGATTTTAACCCAGCTAACATAAAAGAAGTACCAAGAATTCTTTGCGATCATGGCAAGTTTTATGTAGTTTTACTCGAAAAAGTAACGTTGATTCTTTAATCAAAATGGAAACCTTTCTTATGAAAAACGAAGGAACTGTTGATGATAGTCACATGACTTAGGCTATTATTACAGAGATTGTTTTCGATTCTAAAAACAGCGCAAAAAATAATATTTCCTAACGATTAAAAATTTATTTACACATGACTATTAAAAACAGAAAAACCCCCTTAAAATTACTATTAAATGAGTACGTGTTAAAAGCAGGAAAATATTGAAAATTATGTTTTGAAAATATTATTCACACGTGAATATTAAAAGAGAAAGGAAACTTTAAAATAATAAATACATTAATATGCGTTTAACCTTTTAGGGGCAAGTTACTTCTATTCGTAAAATGTTGAAATCAGTGAATGACACCAGAATTTGAGACACCAGAAATTTCGAAATATGAAAATGCTTTTGTTCACTTACTTAATAAAAGGAGAATTTTCATTCCAATATTCTGGTGCCAATATGGCATTTAAGAATTAAAATTAAATGCTCCAAAAATGAACTACCGCCCTTGAAGGGTGTTAAAGCAGTATATTGTAGTAATTGTAGTAAATTGTATTATATCAATCGTTTTATAACGCTGTTAAAAAATACCGGTCGGCAAAGACTCTGTTTACTTAATTCATTTTATTTTAGCTTCTTTTGAAATTTTTAACTGATCTTCTTTAACCAAACACAATAACAACCACTGGATGTCTTAACAGCAACTGATTCGGCATTAAATTTTCGCAATCAAAGGGAATTAAATGGAAACCCGTTTACAGGGAGATCGCTATAGGTTTTTCGCTCGGGTTTTTCATTATAATTCAGTCTTCTCTAATGTTTTAAAAACCGATCAAATTAGCGCGCTTTTAGATTCTGCGGTGTCTGAACGGGGGGTTGGCAAGCGTAGCTTGCAGGGGGCAGAGCCCCTTAGTGTTGCAAAAAGAAGTAAGCCTGTATTGAAATAAGTGTTCCTGCAATGATTGGTTTTATAAAGAGGAACAATTTCAACAGAAAAGCGCACATAAGAATATATATAATTTATTATTATTTTTATTTTACATTTTTATTGCGATTTACACTTTTATTTGCCAGATGTGTGTTTAAAAATATTTTTGTTTTTGTCTGAATGTATTTTTACTTATGTTTTTCATCGCACTTTTGTATGACATGCTTGCTAGTTTTAACTTTACAGAATAAAAGAATTAACGCAATTTTACTTAAAAGATTGATTACTTTTAATTTTAAAATTTTCCGATGAGTAATTTAAATTTTTCCGATAAACAGCTTTAGAAAGTTTCATGTTTTCTTTCTTCCTTTAACAAAGCTGTATTTTGTGCGCACAAATTTCATTCTGTGAAAAAGAAAAATAATAACTAGAAAACAGGAATTCTGCTTTTTCAGAATTTAGTATCGCCCAGACGGGGAAAAAAAAAAAATACATATATATATATATATATGCATATAAATATAGATAATACAAAACATATTTCAGTTTTAAGACTTAAAACACACGCTTTTATTTTATATAAAATGACGTCGTTCGCATCCTCTGAAGAACTCCTTATTTACGATCCAGACTTAAACAACATCTACAGCAGTGGTTCCAAACGTGGGGCGTACGCCCCACCGGGGGGCAATATGACTTTTTAGGGTAAGGGGCAAATCCAAATTTGTTACTCACCCATTCGTTATCCGTTTCTTTTGTCTCTCTGTCTCTCACTACACCAGAATAATTATACGAATATTCTTTCAAATTGTTTCAATTGCTTTTTAGCGGTATTAAAAAATTTCTTTAATTTTTTAGGTTATTATTGTATTTTACAATTTTTCGTAACGCTTCCGATTATTTATTGAATGAGTTTTCTACTTCGATTCGCTCTGCTATATGCCACACGAAGAAAATTTTACACGTGAAACTACTAATATATATATATATATATAAATCTGGCTTTCTTGACCATATTTAACCTAAAAAACGTATGAAATATCTGAACGTGATACAACTAACTTTATAAAATTTATAAATCTTAAGTCACATTAGAAAAAGAAATTGATAGATGTTAAATATCTATTTCTCTAGTGCAGGCATCCTGCACAGTAAACAAATTTATATGATGGCATTCACATTTTAAATTTCCAAATCAGATAATACATAAAAGACAATTAATGATATTGAGAAAAGGAAAACAGAGAAAGTGTGTTGTAACGGGGAATAATGGCTATTTAAAATTGATTAAATGAGAATCTTGAAATGCTTCTTGTGTATTATGTTACCCATAGAAAGAAAATTTAGTATCCAAAGCTTTTCTACCAATTCTTAATAAGTTACAAAAATGAATAATGAAATGTGTGAATTTTATCAATTTTAATGCTAAATGTAAGTCTCTCTTCAGTATATTTTGTGAAGATAAAAATGCAGACTGTATAACACTTTCTTTTAACATTGAGGTAAGTTGTAAAAGCAACACAAAACTCTTTTGGAACGAAGACGAAGATGTATAGCTTCATTGCATTTATAGAATTATTTCAAAATCATGTTTGTAACAGACGATTCACCTTTCTGATAAGTTAAAAAATGTGAAATGAATAGTTATTAAATAGGGTCTTTTACTCTTTCACCGTGTGAATAGAGCTCAATTTGTAAATAAAAAGAGCCATAATTTTGCAATAAAGGGGGGGGGGACATAATGACTGTGCGTATGCTTTGGTGGGGCGTGGGCAATAAAAGGTTGGGAACCACTGATCTACAGTAAAGTATTCATAAGGCGTCACTATCGCTGAATAATACACAAATCAAAAAAAAAAAAAAAAAAGCAATTTAACAAATTACAACGACCATTTGGAAAATGATTTTTTCGAAGACTAAAATTTAAGACATAAAAAATCGCACGGAGTTGATCATACATTACGTACGCCATGGATTACATTTTTCGGTACTGTAAATTTTTAAACTTCTACGGAGCTGGTCATACATTACGTACGCCATGGATTAAACATTAATATTCCCGGACCCATTTTAAATGAAATTTCATTCTTAAACTTCTAAACATCCGACAATATTACTTTTTACACCGTCGTATAGAGAGAAAAAAAGTACTTTTAAATGCAATTTGTTTGAAAGCTGTATCTCAATTTGTTTCTGAGTTATTGATTTTTTTTTTTTTGTAGTTTTTATTACTTTTTTGTCATAGTGGCAACAGAAGTATCCATCTCTGTTGAAAGTAAAGGGAAAATACAGATTACTGTATAGACCCATCAGAAAACAAATAAAATGCGGATTCAGCCAATAAAACGTTTCAGATATGTTTTTGATTTCCTACCCTGACATAGAGGACAATAACCATTTTTTCAAATGGTTACAAAAAAAAAAAAAAAAAAAAAAAAAAAAAAAAATCGGATGTCACTTAAGAAACTTGACACAAAAAATCGGCTATCTAATGATTCATATGCCTTTATAAGTTTTTAATTGTCTGAGCGAAGCGAAGGCTAATACTCAGCGAAATATTACTGTCCGGACCCTTTACTACTACGATGGATATTAACGCCATGTCCTACTAAAAAAAGCCAAATAAAAACCTTTCGTCAAGCATAACTTAAAAAATATTTGTCGGATTTCGTTTCTGATTGCACCAGAAGGTACCTATGAGGGTCGCCTACTGAATAATGCTATCCTCCATACAATAAATCCTCCATACTATGAAAAATAAGTTCCAAACCGTTTAAAAATTATATAGAAAAAACTCTTAAAAAAGCACAGTTTATCTGCATACATCACAGAAATTTGGTGTGCGTCACTTTCACCGGTTGATGTTTTCGTAGACAACTGATTTGAACACATGGAGCAAATAAGAAAAAATACGCACGCAGTAATATTGAATAGATCAGTTTCAACCACGTGATCACAAACCTTGCAACAACCCGTGGCAACCAGTTTTGGTGGGCAAACAAATAATAATACAGTATTCCGTACCACGGTGACTGTTTTTAGCCTGTTGTATAAAATCTGGCATGTTGTATGACATACAATTGTGGATGATTAAAACAAAAGACATGAGTGTTTATTGATACGGGAGGTTATCTTTCTCTGGATGTCTGTCTGTCTATCATACAGCATGCAATTTTCTTGTAAAGGATGATATTATTATGCAGTAAAACCTCCATAACGGACACACCCGATTAGTGGACACCTCTATTTAGCGGGCGTTTTTTCGATTACCAACACTTAAATAACTGTACATTTTTTACTCTCAGTAGCGGACACCTCCAAATAGAGGACAAATTCTGCCCTCCTGAGGTGCTCGCTATTCAGAAGTTTTGCTGGTAAAACCTCCATAGCGGACACACCCGATTAGCGGATACCTCTATTTAGCGGACATTTTTTCGATTACCAACTCTTAAATAACTGTACATGTTTTACTCTCAGTAGCGGTCACCTCTAAATAGAGGACAAATTCTGCATTCTCGGGGTGTCCGCTATTCAGAGGTTTTACTGCATATAATATTGATAATTATTTTACAGAGCCGCACAAAAGAATAAGAATATATGAAACGTATATAAACTAAATTCGGGATTGGTAGATCGCTAATGGTAATGTAATTTTAGGATGTTGTTACAGTCATCCGCAGCATGTTTTTAGAGTTTCGTTCATCTAACGAAACCCTACCTGTCTCACTCCTTTGTCTGTCTGTTTGTCCGTCTGTCACAGAGCCCGTTCTCAGAAACTATATATGTCGGAGACTTGAAAATTTGCATACTTATAGCTGAACACCACACATCAAACGACAAATAATAAAATTTTGAAAAAGTCTATTATTTAACCCTCTGGGCTCTAACTTGTGTATTTTAAGCAATTTTTCTAACTCAGCCCCTAATTAAGTTGGAGACATGACATTTTGCATACTTATAGCTGAAAATCTCACATCAAACGACAAATAATAAAATTTTGAAAAAGGCTTAATATTTAACCCTTTGGGCTCTAACTTGTGTATTTAAAGCAAGTTTTCTAACTCGGCCCCTAATTAAGTTGGAGACATGAAAGTTTGCATACTTATAGCTGAACACTTGCGATAATACGATAAATCATAAAATTTTGAAAAAGTCATATTTAACCCTCCGGTCTCTAACTTCTGTATTTTAAGCAAATTTTCTAACTCAGCCCCTAATTAAGTTGGAGACATGACATTTTGCCATTTTGCATACTTATAGCTGAACACCTCACATCAAACGACAAATAATAAAATTTTGAAAAAGTCAAATATTTAACCCTCTGGGCTCTAACTTATATATTTTAAACAATTTTTCTAACTCAGCCCCTAATTAAGTTGGAGACATGAAATTTCGCATACTTATAGCTGAAATCCTCACATCAAACGACAAATAATAAAATTTTGAAAAAGTCTATTATTTAACCCTCTGGGCTCTAACTTTTGTATTTTAAGCAATTTTTCTAATTCATCCCCTAACTAAGTTGGAGACTTGAAAGTTTGCATACTTATAGCTGAACACTTGCGACAACACGATAAATCATAAAATTTTGAAAAAGTCATATTTAACCCTCCAGTCTCTAACTTCTGTATTTTAAGCAATTTTTCTAACTCAGCCCCTAATTAAGTTGGAGACATGAAATTTTGCATACTTATAGCTGAACACCTCACATAAAACGACAAATAATAAAATTTTGAAAAAGTCTATTATTTAACCCTCTGGGCTCTAACTTGTGTATTTAAAGCAATTTTTCTAACTCAGCCCCTAATTATGTTGGAAACAAAAATTTGCATACTTATAGCTGAACACCTCACATCATACGACAAATAATAAAATTTTGAAAAAATCTAATATTTAACCTCTAATATTTTGTCTCTTCAATTTTTAAATTTAAACTGTTTTGCAATACTATTTTTTGTTAATTTTGCATAATAAGTGTAATGTGACGTAATTTGTTCTATTTCAGATTTCTAACGCATGTTAATGAATTTATTTTACAATATCCTTTCTCTTTTAAAATTCACATGTAAATATAGTTTTTATGGCGTAATTTCCAATAAGTGCCTGCTTTTTATACCTAATTATTTAATTCCAATTTGAAAGTTTTTTTCTGTTTATAATAGTAACGTGTAAATAATTTTTTTTTATTTGAAACAAACATTATTGTTTGCGCTGTTTATACAGTTGACAACAGTTTAAATTAATACCATTTTCTAAAATATGTAAAAAATATCTGTCAAAATGCTGAATATTTGAATTTAAAATAGAAATAAAACCTCAAAAAATGAGTCAAATTAAAAAAATTAATGAAATCTGCAGACCGGGATCTTCTATTGAATAAAATGATCTAAAAATGATTAAATTCCCATGTATAGCTTTTGCTCTTATAAATTTTTTTAATGGAACGATTTTGTCCAACTTTAGCATTAAATATCTCTTAAAATAATTCTTCGATTTGAAAACTGTATGCATTAGTGTGTTGATCAAACATTTCGCTATAATACCACCGATTTTCATATATTTGTAGGCAATAGTTTTCTTAATATTAACGAAGAAAGACCTCCGGTCACAAAAAATTCAAAACCGGCGGCGGCGGTGACAGCGTTAGTTACTTTTTATAGAATAGAGAGATATATAAAAAAAAAAAACTTGTCTATCTGTCTGTTTGTAATTCTATAAAAAATTCACAATTTGGAAGCCAAAATTGTGAAGAGATACGTACATGTGTATTAAAACATGGCCGAGACAACTAAAGTAATCCGGAATCGAAATAACTTATAGTTAATTTTTAATTAATAAAAAACCACCAATTTAACAGCAATTTCTTATCAAATTTAAACATTTTTCGTTATAGCAGTTGCCAACAATTAAAAAACACAATAAAATTATTACTACAACAATTAATTTTCTACTGCAAGATTTTCACGTGAAAAATGAAAATGAAATAAATAGTTTGCCGAATTTAAAAAAAAAAAAAGGTGAATATTACGTCATAACTTTTCTATTGCAAGATATTCACGTGAAATATGAAAATGAAATAAATGGTTTGACGAATTTAAATGAAAGTGAATATAACTTCATAACTTTTCTATTTCAAGGTTTCCACGTGAAAGAGGAAAATATTACGTCATATTGGAAATATAAAGGGCATGGTGGATATAGTATAGCGTCATATGAGTGTGAAAAATGTATTGAAGCATGATAAAAACCCGATTAGGGAAATATTGGCGTATTTTAACATTATTGCTCCAATTATAAATTGAAATAAGTTCATTTATAGCTGTATTCTTTTGCGTCTGTTATCTACATTTATACATTTTTATATAGCGTTTTCATATGATTCATTCAACAACATTTCGACTGCTTTTTTTAATGTTTGTTTTGTGTTGTATGTTAAATTTTGAAATTGATTTTTCAGAACAAACATCCTTCAAATTCTGGGCAAAGCCGGCACTTTAGTTTGTAACAGATAAATGGCTTTTGTATCTGTACATCTAATGCTAATATTATAAAGCGTTATAATATTATTAATGCTAGTACGTTTGTGAGGTGTTATCTCTGAAACTACATAGCCAACTTAAAAAAGTGTTGTTGGCCATCTCTGCACCGAAAAAAAGACTATTTTATGTCAGTGCAAGAACCTACATCGCTGCAGGAGCAAAAAAGTTCTAAAATTGTGATTTCTGTGATATTGATTGGGTCAGAAACTTTAAATTTGGTGCGGTAGTTACTTTTAAGATGTGAATACTCGTAATGAACGCTCTGTAAAAGGTTCAATTTGACGGATAAACGTAAAAATTTCTAGAAAGGTTCTAAACTATGATTTATTTGGAATACTGAAATTTTTGGGATACTGTTGGGGTTAGAAACTAGAACTTTGGCATGGTAGTAATTAATAAGATGTAAATGCTCGTTGTAGAACGAATTCTAAAAAATAGAAAGACTAAACAAAGCGGAAAAAGATCTGAAGATGATCTAAGTAACGAAGAACATGGAACTGTTAGGAATATAAACATGAAAATTGACATGGCTGTATTTATCATGACGTAAATTCTCGCAATAGAACAATTTCTAAAAATGTCGCTATATAAAACAGTGCAGAAACAAAAAACTTTCAAAAATTTTCTATTTCTCTGTTATTGCTGAGCCCAAAATCTTGAAATTTTGCTTCGGGTTAGTTTTAAAATATACAATTGTCTCTATGAATGGTTTCTAAAAAATTAAAAATTTAAAAAGATGAAATTAGCGGAAAGCGATCTCAATTACCATTAATTTGGAATTATTAGGTACAGCAACTTTAAATATTTCATAATGCTGCATTTCCTCCGCAAAATATGCGATTTAAATGCAACAAAACTGATAGATACCCACCTAGCATTAAATAAATTGTGTCAATATTGAATAAAGACCTGTATGAAACAGTGAGTAGGTTGCCCGAAAGTACTTGTTAAAGTCTTCCTTCTGTAGGCTTTTCTCTCTCTCGCCAAGGCTACTTACAGAGGGAAGTGCCGTTTTAAATGTGATATGAATTTTTTATCCGATTCATTTTTCTAGACATTTTATCATAAGGTCATATTCTCAATTATCATTAGTAGATTTTTTATATATTAACTTATTCTGGTGAAATTTTGTAATCGGGTTCATATTGGAGTATGTTAGCTTGCATGATTTGCTGAATAAATATGTATGGATTTGTAAATTACTTCAAATGACACTTTGACAGCTCAAAAGTTATGCAGACGATATATTCAAATCTTGTGTCATACTTTATGTTGTAATCATTGCCGATTTCTTTTAGTTAATACATGCTAAATACAGCTCAACTTGTGCAGAATATGTTTGAAAACAAAACAATACAGCGTATGTAGTGGCCAGCATACACTCATCATTTAAATCCGATCGAGCATATCTAAAACACACTCTAACGAAGCATTGCATGCCACTTTTGATGTATTCGGTACTTTGATACTATATTAGATTTTGAGAAGAGAATTCCTTAAATGTTATCGACAACCTCATTGCATCCGTGGAAAACAGATATTGTACAATATTAACTATTCCGGGGGAGCACACACCATATAAAGTATAGTCCATTCTTTTTAAACATCATATATTTGTCATTTAAAGTTACTCAAATTGGTGCGGAGCGTCTGATTATGCTCTTGACATCATTTTATACAGTTAAAATTCCGATATAAGTAAATTAGTGTTTCATTTTCTATTTTACTTTTAATATATTGCGTACTTTCAATTTTATATCCATGCATCGCTGTCTTGAATGGTTTGATTTCCATTTTTTTTAAACAGTGTATACGAATTTATATGTAAGATTTTGTAATTCTACAATTCGTTTATTTTCATCATTTCAATTTTTCGCAGTATATGGACAATTAAAGATAACATCTCATTTTCTTTGCTTCCACATGTTATTATTAAATCTATGTTCTCAGTAATATCGCTCAGACTAATCCCTCTGAGGGAAGTCCTAGTATATATAATTAAATTAAATATAGTTTATGTTTATAATAGCACCATGTTTTATCAGAAATCCTTCATTTATATTTTTTCAAAATAGAACATACTTTGTTTGCATTTTTTTTTCAGTAGTTATGGGAAAATAGCAACAAAAATATATAATTACTATTTTCCAATTATTTTTTCTTTACTTTATACAGAAATGGAGTACTTGAGTTGCCAAAATGAAACAAATGTCTGTAAAAAGTACAAAAAATTTAATATCTCAAAAATAGAGATGCAGTTTTCAAACAAATTGCATTAAAAAGTACTTATTTTTCCCAATACGACGGTATAAAAATCGAAAATATGCGATGCTTAAAAGTCTAAAAAATTGCAGTAGAGTATTTAACAGTAGAAAGATACATCTGCTTTGTTTTAGGGCTGGCTTGTACAACGGAGCGTTATGTTTTGGAGACGACACTTTATTTTCTGGGAGGCAAAAATTGCATATCGGGGGCTAAAATTTTTAAATTTTTTTTCTTTGTTTTCTGTAATGTGGCCCGCGGCTTTGTATACAATGGTTAATTTGACCCACGGAGGTAAACGAGTCTGACATGCCTGCGCGATAATAAAAGTATAGTAACAAAAAAGTTATTCTTTTTTTTCAATTAAAAATGATTTCCATCTACTCTCTACACTGGGCAGTATGTAAGCATCTTTAACTTAGGATGATGTATGGTCAAAAGTGGTATAGTCCAAAAATGACTATAGCGATTCATATTATCAATTTAAAATGACATATAATTGGTTTAATTTCACGTCAATCTGTCTAACAAAAAAGCTCGAGTCGAAGTCGGCTCGTTATTTAGCGACTCAGACTTCGACTCTTTTGCTCAAAAATGGGAATGATTCCGACTCCATAACCCTGGGGAAAAGTTCTAAACTCATTATCTTTGTGATACTCCAAGTGACTAGAAACTTGAAATTTGGCATGACGGCTGCTTTTAGGGTATACAAATGCTCGCTTAGGATGATTTCTAAACAAATTCGAAATTTAAAAGGGTGAAATGAGCAAAAAAACGTTCATTACGATTTCTGTAGAATTTTACATAGTATTTTTTAATGAATTAATCCCACATACTTTGCAGATTTAGATGACGCACAGTAGAAGTTCTTTAATCCGGCACGTTAGGGACCACAGCCGAACCCATTTAGCGATTTTGCCGGATTATCGAACGTCCGTGTTTTTTTTTTGTTTTTTTTTTGTGTGTGTGTGTGTGTGTGTGTGTGTCTGTGTGTGTTCACCTACATTATCAACATGTACAAATTGTATAAATATCTGAGAAATACTGTTTTATATTTCGTCATTCTAACAGTTGTGAGCATTAAAGAAAAACATCGAGTACAAACTTAAAATCCAGTTATTTAATATATAGTGTATATGTACAATGTAATGTACATATAGGGCACTGTGTATGTACATTACATTGTACATGTAGTAAAAAATTAATATAACCATTCCATTTTTAAAAAGTCTCTGATATCATGTTGCTTCCGTGATTCGGATTTCTTCTTCAAAAAATCGTGGCGGATTATACACAGATTTGTGTGTTCAGCAGCGTTGTAGCTTTTGTTCGATTAGGCAAATTTTGTTAATGTATCTAATGCATCAGAAGCCTGTTTCAAAGAGACTTTAGATTCATCTGCCACGGCTTCTTCTTCATCCGATTCCACCTCCTGAATCTGGGCTTCTTGTGGGTGCTCGCATCCTTGTAACACCAATCAACAGTGGTAAAAAAAACAAACCCACGGGCCCGTCTGCCGGATTATAGAATGTGTCGAACCATAGAATGCCGGATGAAAGAGATTCTACTGTATTTGCAATTCTGACTGCAAATCACAAGCAGCTCCATCTATATGTTATTCCAAAGACTTATATCCTCATTCTTGAAAAATTAGTTTGTTTATTAAATTCTAACTCAATTAAATGGCGTTAAAACTAATTAAAAAACACATTAAAATAATCAGTTTATAATTAAAATGTTTCACTCTATAAAAGCTAATATTGGGGGGGGGGATGACAATTTTGGCCAAAAAAGCTGGTTAAAACCAATAAAAGCTATCGGCATGGCTTTTTAACACTTTTCAACTACACTATATGGCCAAAGGTGCCCGGTCACTTGCGATTTTTGACGTTTTGTTAAATATCTAGAAAAATACATGAGGAATTAACCTGAAATTGCAGGTGTGTAAACGGTATTGTATAGGTCATATATTTCCGCGAAGATTTTTTCCCGAAACCCCATAGGGGGCAGTCAAAAAATTGAAAAAGAACGAATATCTTTTGGATAACCCTGTAAAAACTAATGGAGCAAAAGCGTTTAAACTCGAGATTATTAATAAGTGGCTTATTTTAATATACTGTGTTCATTTTTATGAGGATAGCATGTATACTCGTAGAGAAATAAAGGCTTTTATAAAAACAGTCCCCAATTTCGCCAAGTTTTTTGCTTATAATTTGCAGAGTTCTTAATACAAAAAAAAAAAGTTCTTTTCAAAAAATATGACGAACAACATTGTACACAATATCCTGCAATCAGAATGATAAAATAATAAAAACTGGATGAAAAATGAGCAGGTTTACTAAAAAAATTTTCACTGCGCACGCGCGAATGTAATCAAAATATAATGTACATAATGTGTTAGCTAAATGTATAGAGCAACTTTTGTAAAAGTCTCAAAAACATAGTTTGAAAAGTCTGATAATAATCGTTTATAGAATAAGCTCAAAATCCGTTGTTCCCAAAATGAAGCAAAAACATAAGGGGTTGTATCCATATATCCATTGATTAGTGCTAATTCAGCATACACAATATTGCACATAATACTGTATTTGGATACAATCCCTCAACTTTTTGCTTCTTTTTGGGAACAACGGATTTTGAGCTTATTCTATAAACGATTATTATCAGACTTTTCAAACTATGTTTTTGAGACTTTTACAAAAGTTGCTCTATACATTTAGCTAACACATTATATTTTGATTGCATTCGCGCATGCGCAGTGAAACATTCTTTAGTAAACCTGCTCATTTTTCATCCATTTTTTATTATTTTTTCATTCTGGTCACGGGGTATTATGTATAATGTTGTTCGTCATATTTTCTGAAAAGAACTTTTCTTTATATTAAGAACTCTGCAAATTATAAGCAAAAAACTTGGCGAAATTTGGGACTGTTTTTATAAAAACCTCAATTTCTCTACGAGTATACATGCTATCCTCATAAAAATGAACACAGTATATTACAATAAGCCACTTATTAATGATCTCGAGTTTAACCGCTTTTGCTCCATTAGTTTTTACGGGGTTATCCAAAAGATATTCGTACTCTGTCAATATTTTACGGTCCCCTATGGGGTTTCGGGAAAAAATCTTCACAGAAATATATGACCTATACTATACTGTTTACACCCCTACAATTTCAGGTTAATTCCTCATGCATTTTTCTAGATATTCAACAAAACGTCAAAAATCGCAAGTGACCGGTCACATTTGGCCATATAGTGTATGATTCGGTTTGTCTGTCTATCCGTGCTTTAACTCGCGTAAATATAGTCCGATTGCTATGAGATGTTATTATGGGTATCAATATGGCATGTTCGGTGTTGAAGATGAAGTGTATAGCGTTATCGGTTCATTTACAGGGCCACTCAAAAGAACTCTGTTATATTACTGTCTATGGGGAAAAATCGTTTGACGTGTATTTTAATGATATTACAGTATTTTAAACATATTGAAATTGATATACATCACTGAGGTTTACTACAAGGTTCTTACGACAGAATATGGTGTGCATTGCATAGAACTTATTATTCATTTACAGAGACACACAAAAGAAATCGGTCATAAACGAAAATGAGCAACAATTGAACTATTGAAGAATACGAACAATAATTGCTGAAAGTGCGCTTTCAGTTGTGGTATGCGTTTAAATTTTTTAAATATTTTTTTTAAATACTAGGGAGCCCTGCCCCCTATGAGTTACGCTCGCCAACCCCCGGTCAGACACCGCTAACTCTAAAAGCACGTTAACTTGATCGCCTTTAAAAAAAATTTCGGAAGCTGAATTATAATAATTAAAAGAAAAAAACAGTGGCGATCTCTCTGTTAACGGGCTGTTTTTGTCTTTGATTAAATCAGATCAATGAAAATTTTGAAAATAAGCTGATATAAAATTAATTAAGTAAACAGAATCTTTGTTTCCCAGTATTTATTTTTTTAACAACGCCATAAGAAAGATATTTTAAATGGGACATTTTAAATGAATCGTTTTAAATCTGACGTAATTTTTACCAAAGTTTTCGTTTTCAATAGAGTCAAAACACTGTTTTAAACACTAGTGTCGTGAAGGAAATTTTCACCTTGTTATTAATAAACTTTATAATATACTTATGACTACTTAAAAGGTGACAAAAACATATAAAAATATTATTTAATGCAACCCGAGATCTTTCGAACACACACGCGTTCATTTTCAAAGGGAAAAAAGATGATTGACTGAATAGAAATACATTTTAAAAACAAAAACAAAAATAGTACGCATGCGCAAGCGGAGTTCAGTCCATTTCTCTGCAGAGTCCATTTCTCTGAGCTGATCTTTTCACCCCTCTGCAGAGAAATGGACTGAACTCCGCTTGCGCATGCGTACTGTTTTTGTTTTTGTTTTTAAAATGTATTTCTATTCAGTCAATCATCTTTTTTCCCTTTGAAAATGAACGCGTGTGTGTTCGAAAGATCTCGGGTTGCATTAAATAATATTTTTATATGTTTTTGTCACCTTTTAAGTAGTTATAAGTATATTATAAAGTTTTCGTTTTCTTTTTAATATTCACGTGAAAATACTTTTATTGTTAGAAAGGAAATATTATTTGTGCTGTCTTAGAATTCACAACAATAGTTTAAAAGATTATCTCAAAATATGAAATAAATGTCTCGCGCAAATATATTTTTAAATTTAAACTGTTTGGAAATATTATTGTTTGGCCATTTTAAATATGACTTAATTTCCTCCATTTACTACTTTTTACCCATATTAATGAATTTATTATTTTACAATTCCCTTTCTCTTTCAAAATTCACTTGTATATATAGTTTTATGATTTAATTTTATATATTTTCCTGCTTTTAAAACGTAATCATTAGATTCTAATTTGAAAGTTTTTTCTGTTTATAATAATCCCGTGTAAATAAATTTTTAATTTGAAGGAAATATTACTCTTTGAGCTGTTTTAGGTAGCTTTCATTACAAAAAGCTACCTATTGCAGCCGTTCGGAGGAAAGCGATTAAAAAATTTTTTGGTATATTTTCATCGATCATGACCCCCCAGACCCCGAAACCACCCTCCGTTCAAAATTAACATATATATAACATATATATATATATATATGACCTTTGTCATACTGTAACTCTCGTATTTATGAACAGATTTGGATGTAATTCAGTGTGTACATAGTACATACCAATGTCTCGACCGAGTTCGTTGGGCAGCTTCATCCGCCATTTTGTTTCAAAATGGCGGCCATTTAAATTTTTAAGAAAAATTTAAATTTGAAATGTGGTACCAAAAAATTGAAAATTGAAAAAATCTTTTTGTCTTATGTGTTTGACCTTGATAAAAAGATTCGGGAGCAGTTTTTGTTTCGTCTATATCTTAAAAAATAGCTGCGTTATAGCATATTGAATTTCTAGCGTGGCTGGCATTTTGAAACGTCCTGATTTTTGTCACGTGATAACGAGCGTATTTATGAATCGATTTGGATGTACCTTGGTGTGTATATATAGTACATACAAATATCTCGACCGAGTTCGTTGTCCAGCTTCATCCGCCATCTTGTTTCAAAATGGCGGCCATTTAAAAAATTTAAAATTTAAAATGAGGTATTAAAAAGTTGGAAATTGAAAAAGATTTGTTTTATGTATTTGGCCTTGATACAAAGATTCCGGAGCAGTTTTTGTTTCTGAAAATTTGTTCTTTTGTTTATATCTTAAAAAATGGTTGAATTATAGCACTTTGAATTTCTAGCATGGCTAACATTTTGAAACGATCTTGTATTTGTCACGCGATAACACACGTATTCGCCAATTTCGATGTAAGAAGGCATGTGGATAGTATACATCAATATCTCGACCAAGTTCGCTGGCCAGCTTCATCAGCCATCTTGTTTCAAAATGGCGGCCATTAAATTAAAAAAAAAATTATATTTAAAGTGAGGTGCAAAAAAATTAGAAATTGAAAAAGGTTTCTTTCTTAAGTATTTGACCTTGATATAAGGATTCAGGAGCATTTTTTGTTTGTCTTTATCTTAAAAAATGGCTCAGATATAGCAATTTCAATATCTAATGTGGATGACATTTTGAAAAATCTGATTTTCTGCCTGCGACAGCACTCGTATATATCAGTCGATTCCGATGTGAGTGAGCATGTGCACAGCAATTACTGAGGTCTCGACCAAGTTCACTGGTTAGCCTCATCCACCATGTTGTCTTAAAATGGCAGGCCCTTTAAGAAATCGCCGAATTTGGCAGTCAAATATAAGTTACTTTAACTAAAAGCAGCTTGGATAAAGCTGACTAATTTCGCGAAATTCTCATTCATAATAATTTAGTATTGATAAAAATTAGTATTGAATCTCCTATATTCGGTTTACACTAAACTGAGCTTCGTGTGTTTGAATAATATAGTTGGCTTTTTAAAATAAGGAATATGAAAGCTACCTCTTCCTCCCGGCACTGGCCGGAAGGACTTTTAAAAATTGGCAACAATTTAAAATAATACCCTTTTCTAAAAGATGTAAAAAATATTTCTCGAAATGCTGAAATTTTGAAAATAAAATGGAAATAAATCCTCACAAAAATGAATCAAATAAAAAAAATAAATGC
Source organism: Maratus speciosus (assembly GCA_963932465.1). Taxonomy (NCBI): domain Eukaryota; kingdom Metazoa; phylum Arthropoda; class Arachnida; order Araneae; family Salticidae; genus Maratus; species Maratus speciosus. The sequence goes on from OZ010800.1 coordinate 422,565,292, forward strand.
AGTCTGTCACTGCGAAAATCTAATATATAAAATGATCTAAAAATGGTTAAATTCCTATGTATAGTTTTTTGCTCCTATAAATTTTTTTAATGGAACGATTTTGACCAACTTTAACATTAAATATCTCTTAAAATAATTCTTCGATTTGAAAACTTTGCATCAGCGTGTTTATCAAACATTTCTCTATTATAAAACCGATTTTAATACTTTTGTATGCAGCAGTTTTCTTAATATTAAAGAAAAAAGGCCCCCGAACACAAAAAATTCATAAACAGCGGCGGTGACAACGTTAGTTACTTCTTTTTAGAATAGAGAAACTAGAGAGATTTCTCGGCGTTCTCAAAATGCATAGATCATATACAGGGTCGTACAAAAGCTCCCAACAACATCCGTTTATTGGTGGAAATTGCTGAGTGGAAATTTTCAACTGTGCTATGCGTTTAACCGAACTGACTTTTAGCATACTATGTTCTAGTACGCATACATATCTGTGGATCATATACAAGGCTGCACGAAAAAAATCGTATATTTTAACGGCTGTTTATGGTAATAGCAGAAATCGTACCAGGTTTGTGTTTATATTTAGTGTGATTATTTATTTCATTCCATGCCCGGACAACGTTCGGCGAGTCAGCTAGTGAATGTATAAATTTGCAATTAATTCTAAAAATATTAAAATACTGCACTGTCATCGTAAACACATCTTTGTATATTTTATTTTTTATAATTCTAGCCTATCAGGAAGTGAATGAAAAATCGATACCAAAATTTCAGCTTTGCAAACAAAAGCCAAGTTGAGTTAAATAAAAGAATGAAAAAAAAAAACACTTACAGATACATCTTATTATAGTCAGTTATTCTATTTGCTATTGTTTAAAAACACGCGACATAACGATAAATCTATTTGGAGTGATGCCAGCTTTGTAAACGCCATTTGAAAAATAAGTGGAAATATTAAGGAAATGAAAAGATACTTTGCCAAAAAGTGCTTCAAGAACTGATAAAAAAAGAGAGGGGTTTCAGGATATATGATTTTGTTAATGAATGAAGTCAAAGACATTATTGTTGTTGGCTGGAATTTTTTGGCAAACCTTGTTCTACAATGGCGAAAAAATAGATAATGTGCAGGTGACGTCACGCACCCAAAAAAAAGACGAATTTCTCAACTTACTGTTGCTGTAGGCAGAAATTAACAATTCTCGTAGAGTTAGTAATTTATAACATGTTAATTTTTACATATAATACAATACGTTATAACTACTTGAAAATTGCGAATATGTTAGCATAATTTCAAGCACTTTAGTTCGAATTTTTGCATACAACAAGTTGAGTTGTCAGGCAAAAAGCCAGTTTGTTGACAAACATGCACATTATCTCATGTGCCGTGAAAACTGTTTGTAATATGATGCGCATTATCGCTCAAATTTAAATGCCCTCATTCGGCCCAAACAAAACAAGCACGCGGAAGAAAGGCTTAATTCTTTGACATCTCCCGTGCATTTTTTTCTCTAAATGAAAATGATCTGCTTATATTTAAGCATTCTAAAGTAGCATTTCATTGTATTATGAATTAAAAACTGCATTACTAGAAGTTTTCTTCCTTCTTTTTTTGTGAAAACACGTGATTGTGTTTGGGCCGAACGTAGCGGATTTTAGGGTTGCGTTTTTCACGTCACCTCCAGCCACCACACTTCATCTCTATACTGTATGACATTATCTATTAAAGGAACGAGTAAAAAACATATACAGTAGAGCGCCAATTATCCGAACAAATCGGGACCGACTCTAGTTCGGATAATTGGACAGCCAATTTAGCGGATGTTCCTGACTATACTCAGATCTTCACACTTTATCCACGCTTCGGACTGACAGCATCAGTTAATGCTGGCATGTTTAAAAATTGATTTTTGTCTTTTCATTTTTTTTTTGTTGTTGTTGTTTACTTTTTTATATCATTTGCTGGACTCCAGAGATTATAATTTAAGCAAAAAATCGTTCGATTGTTGCTTGCTTCAAAGAAGACATTCTTTTCAATGCTACCATGTCTCAAATTCTTCTTAACTATTAGTTGAATAAGGTCAGCATTCTTTTGCCGTTCGAACCATTTCATATGTTTCCAAACATTCAAAGGCTTCGTTATGTGATGGACCTGGATCCAGTGGCGTAGCTACATATTCAGCGCCCTGGAGCAAGTAAAGTTTGTGCGCCCTCTTGTCTCTCAAAAAATTTCTGCGTAATTTTGTTTTGAAGTTACACACACACACACACACACATATATATATATATGTATATATGTAACTAACTGACCCGCCCGGGCCCGTTATAATAACGTAAACAAAACTCAAGTTTGTATGATTTTATATATTCATAATATAGTTCAAATGAACCTGGATTTAGGAGCGGTCCACTGCCTTTGGCAACGTCTAGTGTGTTCCCGACAAACCTCTTTCTGAACGAACCTGTGGCCTGGGTCCCCGCTACCAAAGGCAGTGTATGCCAGGAGTGTTTCGTACGCGCCGGAGTCAATCGAAAACCAAGTTGAATGAGTAAACCCCGTAGTAATCAAGCCCATAGAACCCGAGATAAGCATCCTGGCGGTGGAACTATAATCTTTAAAACAGTAGTAAGCTAAGTTTAATGGACCAATTTCCAGTGAAATAGAGCCCATAACAACCGAGAAAAGAATGCGCCAATTAATGTTCGAAAATGGTGATAACAGAAGTCTAAGATAAACTTTCACAATGTAGAAAGTAGCTGAATAGTAAGCTAAGTTTAATTATCCAATTATCGTTGAAATCGGGCACATTGAACCCGAGAAAAGAATGCACCATTAATGTTCGAAAATTGGTAACTGAAGTCTAAGACAAACTTTCATAATACAGAAAGTAGTTGAATTGTAATCTAGGTTGAATGAACCAATTCCCGTTGAAATCGGCCCCCTAGAACCCGAGGAAAGAATGTACCCCGAAGCAGTGGAAGTTGCTTCTTACCCCCACCCGCTGTAAATTTAACGAGTTGCCTTTAACATTAAGAGGCTACTTCAGTCAAGGGAAAATGCCCGTTCGCTAATGCTAATCCTATGGCAGAAATTTATAAAGATATCTCGGTTGCATTTCAATATTTTTAAATGATTTTTTTTTGTATTGGATAGCTGAGATCGGTCTGTATGCAGGCCGTTTTTTACTTTTTCGATTTCGATTGCAGATTTTTTTTATGGGAATGCTTTCAGTTTCGAAACCGGTTCCGAAAATGAAAGTGTCCTCATTAAAAATATCTGTAAACAAAATCGAAAAAGTAAGAAACGGCCTTTGTACAGACCGATCTCAGCTATCCAATGCAAAAAAAATTGTTTAAAAATATTAAAATGCAACCGAGATATCTTTATAAATTTCTTCCATAGGATTAGCATTAGCGAACGGGTCTTTTCACTTGACTGAAGTAGCCTCTTAACGTGATATTTAATTTACGAATGAAACCCCATCCTCTTTAAAGTTAACCACTTACCTTTAACAATAGCGCGAATTTTAATTCACGGCTGTAGTGAGTAAACGTAAGTTGATGCCGTAAAAGAATATTAATATTCGAAAAAGGGGGTAGCTGGAGTAAAAGAAATTTTTTAGTGGTTTATAAAGTAGCTGGAGGACCCTATAACTATGCTAAAGGAAATTGCAAGACTATCGGATAATTTTTAAAGAAACTGCACCAAGGACCCTAAGAAGGCGATTAATATTCAAAATTGGTGGTAGCTGAAGTGTGAGTAATTTTTTTGTAATTCATGTAGCAGCTGGAGGACCTAAGAAATTGTTAGGGGAAAAATCCTAGTGAATCGGACTATTTTTATAGGGGGACCAAAAGGAGCCTACTGATAATTGAGAGCAAGGCCTAAGATGAAAGGTCCTAGTACTTAGCGCTTTAGATTTTCAATTAGTCGAAATTAAGTATAGGGTATAAGTATTAATCATTAGAAAATTTTTTCAAAGAAATGCTTAAAAAAAGAGCCCTAGAATCCCAATAAAAATATGAAGGTGTTGGCTCGGGGAGAAAAGTCCAACACTCAATTTTGAAGTTATGCAATGAGAATGTGACACAATTAGTGGGTGAAAAATGCATGGCGCACAAAAAGTTATCCTAGGGGGCCAGTGTCTGAACTGAAATGTAGAAACGAAAAAAAAAACTCAATGGAAAAAGAGCCCCTAAAGCGAGGGTCGGATTAAAAGGGGGCACTTTATTAACAATTTAGGGCACAAAAACTTCAATTGTCCTTGTACCAAGCTCCAGGGTTTCAACTGAAATGTAGCTGGGCAAGGGCCTCAAGAAGGCGATTAATATTCAAATTTGGTGGTATCTGAAGTCTAAAAAAATTTTATGTTGTTCGTGTAGTAGCTGGATTTCCTAAGATTTTGTTACAAAAAAAAGTTAGTGAATCAGATCATTTTTAAGGGAGATATAATAGGAGGTCCAAAAGGGGCCAAGTGATAGTTGAGAGTAGGACCCCAAGATGAAACCATGTTAAAAGGTTCTAGTACTTAGCGCTTTAGATCTCAATAAGTCGAAATTAAGCATAGGGTATGTATTAACACTTTGCACTCCGTTGTCGCCGCTGCGACGACATTATCTTTCTTTGCAAAACTTGTTTTTGGCACCAGTAACAAAGGAAAATAAAATTTGTCTTATTTAATCAGAGCATTTTTGAAATTGTGTGCTTGAAGGAAAATTCTTTTAAAAAAGTAGTACCGACCGAATAAAATTTGTGTAAGAGACTCCGGAGTCCAAAGGGTTAATCATTCGAATAAATCTTAAAGAAGCGCGAAAAAAAATGGGGGAAATTCTTAAAAAGGACACTAGGTGCCCAATAAAAATATGAGGCTGGCCCAGGGAGAGGAGTCCAAGTCTCAATTTTAAAGTTATGCATTGAGAAGTTGACAATATTAGGGTGTGAAAAATGCATGGCGCACAAAAATTTCAAGGGGTCCAACGTTTTAACTGGAATGTAGAAAGGGAGAATAATTAAATGGGAAAAGGTCACCCAAAACGAAGAAGATCGGATAAAAAGGGGGCAAGTTCTGAGCAATTCAGAGCATACAAACTGAAAGGTGCTATAGGGGCGCCGGTCATAAAAAATAAAATATCTGAGTTCCAGGTGTATGAGCACCTGTCTTGGACTACCCTCAGTCAAATTTTCAGATTTCTACGTGCAATATATTTCATTAGCCACCACATATAGAGCGAAACTTTCTTTTATTAGTATAGACTAGCTGATCCACCCGGTGTTGTTAGAGCCCGTGATAATATTCTTAAATGAACCTGAATTTTGTATGATTTTATTTCTTAAAGCTGTTCTTAAATCCAAAGGGGCCATTTTATGACACACGTTTTAATTAATTTTTGCTCAAGAACTGGTATGTGTTGTTATTAGGAAACTTTGTAATCGAAAGGCGTTTTCCGGATTTTTTGTAAACACAATAGATCTTACAGAAAACATTGTCAAAGTTGGCGTTTTAAACGGAATTTCCCGACGAAAGCAGAAAAGCCAGTCAACGAAGGGAAAAAAAACGTCTTGTCATATATCTTTAACACGATTTTGTCTGAAGTACGAGCTCAATGACTCCGTGAAAAATCGGTTTAAAAAATTAAAAAAAAAACCAGTCCTGTCCTAACGTATATACAAAATAGCTGACCGCCGTTCTGATTATCACATTTATAGACAATATTGAAACAGTCCCGTTTTCATATTAAAATGTAATTTTTAACAAAAAAGAATGTTTAAATTACATTTTCTTTGCCGAAAATATTCTTTATAAATACTTTTGCACATCAAGCGCAAAAATCAATATAATACACATTTATATAGGGGAAATTACAATCACAGCATTCTACGAATACATACGAAGCCTACACATTTCAAACAAATACTTGATAAATGATTTTACAAAAAACTAAATAAAATACGTATATATATATTTAAAGAGAGGTCGCGTTCTTTGGTACCAGACAGGCTGAAAATTCTTGGGGCAGACCATGTCGCTATTGGTCACAGAGAAAATTACAGAATATATACGTTAGGTTTTAAAAGATTTAAATTGGCCTCTGAAGCAAAGAAACTTTCAAGAAAAAAAAATCAATTCGTCTGCCTTGCAAAGAGAAATAAAAATCATTAATAAAAAATGCTTCAAAAAGTGATTTAAAAAAATATTAAATGATTTAAGACTTTTCAGATCTAATGCTTATAGCAAATTTTAAAACTATTAGTTTCACCTGAGGGAGGGAACAACTTTACCTGGTTTAGAGCGCACCGATCCGCAGGTCGGTTACCCAGCGGGCCAGTCTGCCTTATTTAATCCTAAAATTCTGCGATTAAATAAGGTTTAATGCTGAAAAATACTGTTACAAAAAAGTGGTGCAATATTGCATAGGCTATAATCAGGCCCTAAGGAACACTGAATTTGGTACTTAACTTTTTCTCTCTTTTTGAAGTTTGTCGATTCTGCATTTGACATTTGCAATATTTTCAAAATCTCAAAAACAATACTCACAAAATTTAATTTGTTACTTCCCCTCACCCTCCTCCCGTCTAAATTATGTCGCCGTTGGCTTATGTGGAATATGTTTAAATCCAACTCTTATTATTGTTTTATAATCTGTATTGATGCATATTTAGTTTCCACAAAACAAACCAAAAAAAAAACTCTTCAAAATTTTCGTTTTCGTGGATTTCGTTTGTAAAATGGTCAATAATTTTCTTCAACTTGTCAGGCTATTTTTTTCCAAATCGTAAAATAATTATCGTAAATTACTATTGTTACATCGTACATATAGGTTTCTCAGCGGTGAATTCTTTGGCTACCATTATTTCCACATAGACGACATAATCATGATAAATTTCTAAAACATTTTTAGTAGAAATGTACCAGAAAGACTATTTTTTGGAAATAGTGGTAGCCAGTAAAGTGACCGATGAGAACCCTGTTAAATAAGTTTTGATTACTTTAAGATCTGAAAATCTTCAACAGGCGTCTCCAGAAAAGTTACAGAAAAAATAAGGCATGCTGAAACGATGCTGCAGAAGTTACTTGAGGCTGCAATATGAATTAAAACTTCCTGAATAGAAGACATTTCTTTCAACTGTGTATGAAAACATGTTTTAAATCGAAATAGTTGAGGTTAAGCACAAGGTAAAATTTCATAGGAATACGCTGATTGTAACAAGGTTCATCTATAATGTCTGATTAATAATGAAAAAAATATGCAAATATTTTAAGAAATCTTTATTTCTCTTTTTCTAATTGTGCGCCCTTAGGATTCGTGCGCCTGGAGCAGTCTGCTCCAACTGCTCCACGGTAGCTACGCCCCTGCCTGGATCATTTTCAGAGCATTCCTTTTCATTTTCTTTAATTTTAGTTTCGTCTTGAATCTCATCCACAATCTCATCACCATTTTAAATCTGATATCCAGGTCTAATAGGGTGTTTTGGATGATTGAAAGTTCGTTAAAAAAAAAAAAAAAAATAGGCTGTTTGGATAAATGGAAGTTCGGTTAAAAAAATGTTTGAGAAAAATTGGATGTTCGGATAATTGAAAGTTCGGTTAATTGGAGTTCGGATAATCGACGCTCTACTGTAATTGGAATAATTTTGTGGCTAGAAACATGGAGCTTGGGCTTTATTTTATTGTTTCTGAGAGATCTTCAAAATTCACAGTATTTAGTTTCAGTAAATATATAAATTTATATAAAAATGTAGGAAAGGTGATATAAAGTGCTGTAGGGAAAAGTTTAAATTACCTTTCAGAAGGTTTTAGAAATACACTGTAAAAAAAAGACAAATGTTTTTTAAGGACAGTTGGAAGACAAATCTGTGAAAAAATTCGTTTGTTTTATTTGAATCCTTTATTTTTTTTCCCTTTCGAAAAGTATAGGGCTTTTGTTTCTACGACAACAATAAGTTAAAATTTTTAAAGTAATTATGTTTGTTTATATCATACATAAACATTACATACATAAACTTTAAACTCATTTTTCTCAAAATGTTGTTTTTTGAACTTCGATGTACCTTTTTATAGAAACTACTACATGTTATATTCGTCTATATTACCTTTAATTCGTCTGTAATCTTGCCTGAATACTTTACGCATATCCCTGATGAACTTCTGTTACTAACCTATGTCAAAAGTTTTATTAAAAGTTTTTCTTTCGAAAACTGCAAGTTTTTAGTTATAAAGTGTTTTTTATTGCAGATTTCTCTTTATTCTAAAAAAAAGTAACTAACGCTTTCACCGCCGCTGTTTTTGAGTTTTTTGTGACCGGTGGTCTTTCTTCGTTAGTATTAAGAAAACTACTGCATACTAAAATATGAAAATCTGTCGTATTATAGAGAAATGTCTGATAAACCCGCCGATGCAGACAGTTTTTAAATCGAATAATTATTTTAAGAGATATTTAACGTTAAAGTTGGTCAAAATCGTTCAATTAAAATGTTTTATAGGAGCAAAAACTATACATAAGAATTTAATCTTTTTTAGCTGCAGACTGCATACTGCATTTATTTTTTTTAAATTTGATTCATTTTTTGAGGATTTATTTCCATTTTAAATTCAAATTTTCAGCATTTCGAGATATATTTTTTACATCTTTTAGAAAAGGGTATTATTTTAAATTGTTGCCAATTTTAAAAACAGTGCAAAGAATAACATTTCATTCAAATTAAAAATTTATTTCCACGTGACTACTATAAACAGAAAAAAACTTTCAAATTGGAATTACATGATTGCGTGTTAAAAGCAGGAAAATACTGAAAATTACGTCATAAAAACTATATTTACACGGGAATTTTAAAAGAGAAAGAATTTTGTAAAATAATAAATTCATTATGATACATTAAAAGTCGTAAATTGAAGAAATTACGTCATATTTAAAATAGCCAAACAATAATATTGCCAAACAGTTTAAATTTAAAAATATATTTGCCCAAGACATTTATTTCATATTTTGAGATAATAAAGGGGGGGGGGGGGGGACGGGGCGATAATCTGATATTTTGAGATAATAAATGGGGGAACGGGTCACTAATCTCCCCTTAATTTAGATAAATGGGTTTTTCATGCAAAATTATCCGATTGCTTCAAATTTTGTAAATAGGTTCATTCTGATAAGGTGCTTCCCTGATTAGTTTTGATGTTTATTGGTTAAATGTAAAGGGGTAACGGGGGGCTAATTACCCACCTTAATTTAGATAAATGGGTTTTTCATGTAGAATTATCCGATTTGCTTCAAATTTTGTGAATAGGTTCATTCTGATAAGGCGCTTCTCTAATTAGTTTTGGGAGTTCATTGATTAAGTATAAAGGGGGTATAATCGCGCCTTAATTTAGATAAATGGGTTTTTCATGCAGAATTATTCGATTTGCTTCAGATTTGGTATACTGTTTTACTCTGTTAAGGCGCTTCCCTGATTAGATTTGGAGGTTCATTGGTTAAGTATAAAGAAGGAAACCAGGAAACGTGGGGACAATCCACCTTAATTTATTTTTCAATGGGCACTATTTTTTGAAATAAGAGTATAATATACAATTTTTGCGAATAGCCTGTGAGCTCAATGCCATCAGTTTAACTGGGCTCTTTTCTTTTTAATTCACTCGATCTGCTAGGTATGCCACCGCACGTACTGCAATTGACAATCGGTGTGCCAGTAATATTGTTGCGAAATATCCACCAGCCAAAGCTTTGCAATGGGGCCTCCGTGGCCGAGTGATTAAGACACCACGCTGCTAATCGCTTTAGAGCGTAGGAGGCTTGTCGGGTTCGACTCCCGCTGGCTCCATTGCACACTCTTTGTGGAGCTCCCGGACAGGGCCGAAACTAGCCTTTTTGGCGCCCGGGGCAAACATGGATTTTGGCGCCCGCCCCCCCCTCCACCACAAAGTAAATTTACAAAAAAGAATTTTACTAAATATCTAACAGACAACCTATTTTTAAATTTAAAATATATAAAACTGAACTACGTAATCAGCTTTGTCAAACATTGATCCATTAAAATCTTTGAAAAGTTATTGAAAAGAATTGCATTTTAATCTTTTTAAACTTTTTTTTTTTTTGCATAGTCTAAATGAGGTCGATATCTAAAAAAGAAAGGTTTTACTAAGAATTTTACTCTGTGCATTCCCCTTCCCGTTGTCCTGGGCAGTCAGCGCCCATGGCAAGACGGATAAAAAAAAAAAAAAAAAAGGGAAAGAAAGGAAGCTCAACACAGTTCAGCGGAAAAAAAAAACAAACAGCTTTCATGGAATTTTTTTATCTAGACTGAGGGGTCACTTCTCCTTTCGTAGTTATCCGTAGTGGACAGTAGGGTGTCCCACAATAGAGACTGACCTTGAAAAACAGCAATGATTCTACCTCGGATTCTCCTCACAGGAAGTGATTTAAAAGATAGAAAGCAAACGCATAGGTATGATACTTTGAAATTTTGTTTTGTAATGAATCTTTTTATCTATTTGTAAAGTTTAATGCATTTGGTTCAGTTTTCCTTTTAAATTTTCCAGCTGCGAGACATTTTTATACAAATTTCATAATATATATATATATATATATATATATATATATACATTCTTGTGTCAAACGTCAAACAAAATCTTCATTTTGGCGCCCCCTTCACCTCCTGTTAAAGCGGCGCCCGGGGCACGTGCCCCCTCTGCCCCCCCCCCCTAGTTTCGGCCCTGCTCCCGGATGTAAAGATTCTCAGTGTTGTAAATTTCATTGTGCTATCTCGTTCCTGTATATCGACGATGACTTATAAGCGGACCTTGTTGTCAAGCACACAAGTCTTATGTATGTGTCCAATAAAATAAATAAAGCTTAGCAACGGCACGCGGCTTGTAGTAAAAAAATAATGAGCAACGTTCTAGAAGCAACAATCTTGACAGGATTTTTCAAATGTGAAGATGTCCTCATTCCTCGCACTCTTTTGATTCCGATGGATTTTCCATTTCAATTTGAGATATTACAATTACCAATTTGATTGGCGTTTGCAATCTCCATCAACAAACCTTAGGGCCAAGCTTTGGAATTCTGCGGTTTAGATCTAGACACGGATTGCTTCTCACTCGGACAATTATATGTTTCGTGTTCTAGAATCGGCAAACTAGACAATCTCTATATCTGCACAGACAATGTAACAACAAAAAATATTGTATATCCACGAGCATCATGAAGTTAAACATATGAGAAACGTGCACTTTCTCTTTTCTTTCTTTTCTATTTAGCCAGACTGAGCCACAGCAACGCGTGGCCGGGTACAGCTAGTTAATAAATAATTATGCATATTTATGCATGTATTAATTACTTAAAACATGTTTTTGGACACTTTCGTTTTCGGCCGAAAATAAGAAGGTTACCGAAATTTGGTTTCGGTCTTAAAAACCTGTTTCGGTCGATCCTTAGTTATTATGCACGATATACTGGTAAATTATTGTAACAGGAAAATACTAGATGCAATTCCTTAACCACTAGATTTCAAGCAAATAGCGTAACGCATCATTTAAATAAAAATGGGAAATCTTCAAGGCTGCGATGTACTTTTTTTTCTCTTACAGAGACCTTGGATTTGATGACCGTACAAGAATTCTCATGCAAGAAAAAGTTCCTTATTCGAAAAATCAGGGATCATTTTCTTGTCGCACAGCATCCACCTGCACTGACAGACAACACACCTCAAAGTACTTGCTTTTACGATTCCGTATGAATAATGAATATAAATATTTGATCAGGGATCAATTTCTTATCGCACAGCATCCACCTGCACTGACAGACAACACACCTCAAAGTACTTGCTGTAACGATTCTGTATGAATAATGAATATAAATATTGGAACAGGGATCAGATCATTTTCTTATCGCACAGCATCCACCTGCACTGACAAAGAACACACCTCAAAGTACTTGCTTTTACGATTCTGTATGAATAATGAATATAAATATTAGATCAGGGATCATTTTCTTATCGCACAGCATCCACCTGCACTGACAGACAACACACCTCAAAGGGTTTGTTCCTTTAGAGCCGAAAAGTTTTTAGCCGAAAATCATTAAGAGGGGGAAATGTAAGAGATCATACAGGAGTCGCATAGTGTCAACGTTTAGTTCTGAATCCCTCTGAATCCGATCAAAATCACGAAGAATTACTCCATTCTAGAAAAGAACCCTGTGGGGTTTTCTGTTGCGGATCATGGTCCGGAAGAATTTAATGTTTTATTGCTTTTTTCAACTTAGCTCAATAGTGTTTTACTATGCATTGTATCATCTAACCAATAAAAGGGTAACCAGACAAAAAGATCTGGAAAATTCTGTCAGAATTGACTTCTCACAATTTAAAAAAAAGAAAACATAATTTTAAGTTAACTTTATAATCAATGATTAGTGAAACTATAAAAATTTTCTATTGAATGAAATCTATGTCGAATTACTAATTTGTACGAATTATTTTTTGAATTTTGAATTATTAAGCATAATTAATTTACAAATTCATAATTAGTGTCGTCGATAAAGAGAGAATTAATTATAAGCAACAGTAACAAAGTACGTGTGCTGTGCTCCAATTGCTGTTTCTTTTATTGTTTTAAATTATTTTCATGAAGATTTTTTATTTTATTTTATTTTATTTTATTTTTTCTGAATGCCATGTGGCTATTTTTGGAAAATATTTTTCTGTTTTTCTGTCGTCTCTCTATGCGTTACACAAATTTTGTGGGCGCTTTAGCTCTTTTTAACCATTAAAAAATGTTTAATTTTTTTTGTACTGTTTCCTTATTTACTGATTTGTTTCCTTTTGTTTTGTTTGCCAATTTTCACATGAAAATCATTTGAGTAATACTTTGTTATTTTAAACGTTTTGACAATGAAATTGATTTTTGGCTGAAAAAGTAAAATCTGTCTAAGAAAGGATTCCCATGTAGGGATTCCCTTTACTTGTTTAGTCTTTCAAAGTTAGTTGGAATTGATTGAAAAATATAGGCCAGTGAAATTGACACAATGTTTAAAGGAAAATATAGATTTTCATTCATAAATTTAAAGTAAATTAATTAAATTCATTGAATACATTTGTTTTTCTTTTTTATGTTCTAAGATTAAAATTCTACTGTTTTAATTTTATGAAAATATGCACAAAAAATAAATTTTTAAATATATTATTTTTAAATATACAGTTATTAAGAAAAATAGGCGAAAATTATGCCACTAATAACATAATGATGTTGAGAAGCTTTCTGTATACATTAAATTTAATCTATTATTTAATCTTATTTAAATTATTTAATCGGCTTTTATTTGCATTATCTACATATACATATATTTCAATGTATGTGAAAAAATGACTATAATATTTTTGCATGTGTTTAAAATTAGAGTTTAAAAAAGAAAATATATATATTCTCTATTGAATATCACATCACTTTTGCTTATAAAAGCATGCATTAAAGATTCCAATATAATATACTTTATCAAAACATTTTTATTTTTATTTATCTTATTTCAGCTATGGCAACAAGAAAGAAAATGGAAGACAATTTTACACCAAATGCACCATTTGCAATATTTATTCAAATAATGAAATATTGAGATTTATGAAAATTATAAAGAAATTAAACAGGAACCTATATCCTATTCGCTATTTTGAATTATATTTTGTAATATAAATGATATATTTTTCTTCATTTACTTTTAAGGTTGGTTGGTTGGTCGTGTTTATTACGGCCAATTACCAACACGACAGATATGGGCCCTAAGAAGGGGGGGATGCCCTCCGTGGGGGTCTTTCTAAGGGAATCTAACCCGTATTTATGCAAGGAAATTCAAAGGAAACCACGAAAACTCCGGACGGTTAGGCCGACGGGCGCGATTGGGTTCATTTACTTTTAAGAAAAAGTAATAATCTAGATTATTGTCCAAATTTTGATTCCAGGAAAATATTAATACGCATAAATACCAGTTTAAGCCTAGTTAGTGCCCTTTTTATGAAGCCTTGACACAATTGATACATTAAACAATTTGGTACATTAAAAGAAAAAAAAGCTATTTTTGCTTTTACTTTGGTTGTTTATTTTACAAATCGATTGTTGATCATACCACAGAAGTTTTTACATTTAGTTTATACAATTTTAATTTACACGGGAAGAGTTTTAATTTCCCCCCCCCACCCCACCCCTTCTTTCTTCGCTGTGTCAGTGTCTGTATACAAAAACATTATTAATGCAGTTATTTATAAATACATTTCACAAAAGCATATATTTTTATCCTTACATGTGCATATACGTCTTTTTGTTTAAAAAAAAAAAAAAAAAAAAAGTCAAAGCACTTTTTCAAGCACTTTAATATCTTGTTTTTCAAGGAATGACCACAAGTATTTATTCATTATTTACTATTTTGTTATATTGAATTCATTTGTTAAAATGGTTCATTTTTACAAAAAGTTTGACTATATATATATATACTAGCAGATTTACCCGGCTTCGCTCGTGTCAATAATAATGGTCCACCCGGGTAAAATACATTAAAATGAAATAATACGGCAGTGACAATAACTGAGATTGGTGCATTACCGTCCACGAATCATTAAAAGACCGATAAGAAATATAAGTAAAATAGTTTTAATTGCGTCTACTATTAACTATACCATAATAATGTATATTCCAAACAAATGTCATAACATATATTAAAGTACAATTATTTGCTTAAAAAGCGTCATTTAAATAATAAAAAACATTAAAAATATTAAAAATTTACATGTTTCGACTCTTTGATTGAGTCTTCTTCAGAATATATATATATATATAAAAAAAACTACAAACACAATGCCAATTGTGACATTATACTGATGATGGCAATGACCTAACCCATAAATTTTGCCTTTACTAAAATTTTTTTAACTTATGATCATCATACAATTCCGTTTTTCACACTGTCGAATAGAAAAAGCTTCTGTCAAATGAAATTTATTTGAAAATTGTATCTCATTTTTTTCATGTGAATGGATTTTAAAGTAATTATCAATCATGGATATTTTTGATTTGCATGCAGCCAGGGATAAGATTTCCGCATTTTTTCACACCAGTATTTTGTTAGAGTAAATGATATTTCATTTAATCGGGACACTCTCTTGATTTAACAGAACAACATTTTCTTTAAGAATATACTGGTGTGCAAAAACGTGGAAATCTCATCCCTACATGCAGTCCAATTACGAAAGATATACCTGTTTGCTCTTAATGCAATATTATAAAGTAAAGACATTGATGAACTATGAGTAACTCTAGCATCATATTGCTGGTGGCAATAACCTAACCCACCATAAATTTAACTTTTACTGCAATTTGACCTTTAAACATCGCACATTTGATTATTCCAAAATCTAATAGAATACAAAAAGTACTTTCAGTAATTTTTTTGAAAAGCTTATCTCAATTTACGGATTGTTTATCCATTTTAAATTAATTTTCAATCACGGATATATTTTTAAATATATCTGTAACCCAATTCAGAAAGATATATCCGTTTGCTATTAATGCAATATTATGAAGAAAAGACATATCTATGAGTAACGCCTAGCACCATATTGCTGGTGGCAACAACCGAACCGTACCATAAATTACGCTTTTACTGCAATTTGATCTCTAAACATCATGCATCCCATTATTTCAACGTCTAACAAAAAAGTCTGTCAGTTATGAAATTTTGTTTAAAAAAGAAAAAAAGCTTATCCTAAAAAATAGTAGCTATAATTTCTATTTAATATAAATCGTACAAAAATCGTATTTTATATAACCGTATTCGATACAAATCGTAGAATGTTATCACTGCATTTCAGGTATTAAAACATTTATCTAAATGATATAATTAAAGATTACAAAGAAATAGGGAATAAATTGTAGCATCCAGTTTTTAGAGCCAGTTTGAAATTATATTGATAACATTGACGTCATATCTAGCAAACGATTTTTTTTTTTTTTTTTTTTTTTTTTACTATATCATTTTCCTTATTTGATTCTTGATATTGAAACGACTTCATTAAAATAGATTTTTTAACATTCAACTAAAGTACTTCTAAGGTCATTTTAAAACATGCTTAGTTAAAGTTTTTACATAAATATATGAAAAATGTGCATTTTCTGATTAGAATGACGTCGATTTCAAAAATGTAAAAATATATAGCAGTCGAGTCTGAATTTTTATTGGCTAATAAAACAAAGTACTCGAATTATCAATTTTTTTTTTAATTATTGAGCAGTTCTTTAGATGTGTGGCAACAGGAAAGAAGCTATTGAATTTGAAAATTTAAAATATTTCTATAATGTTAAATTATGAAACATGATAGAAAAAAGGGATAAATATTGGTCTGATGATTTTTTAAAGGTGACAGGGATCTATTCCACGTTCTAAAGCCTATGTACAGCAAGTTTCGTGCAAATCGGTCAAAAATTAAAGATTTGTATAAAGGACACACAGAGAACGGCTTTTATATATACGAGTTAGAACCCGTCGAAATTCGACGAAGTAAAATGTTAAAAAGGAACTGTCAGATC
This sequence comes from Maratus speciosus, assembly GCA_963932465.1. Lineage (NCBI taxonomy): Eukaryota > Metazoa > Arthropoda > Arachnida > Araneae > Salticidae > Maratus > Maratus speciosus. The sequence goes on from OZ010800.1 coordinate 422,581,854, forward strand.
GAATTTATAATAAACCTACAAAAATAATTACAATAAAAAATTCATCTAACATTGGTTGTCTCACTCTTAAAACTTATATCTTTAACCTAAAATTACCAAAATATTATTTCCACAAACTTCAACTGCTTAAATTATTGAAAAATTAAACTCTATTGGAATACGTAATCAAGATGAGTAATTATGACGAATTTATCGATTGAGACTTTGTTTGTTTTTATGGGATGAAAAATCAGTAAAAAAGATTTCGCTTTGTCACATCATAAAATTTTTCCCCGTGAAATCTAAATTGTACGTTATTTGCACATTCCCATAATTTACATACGCACCACTCAAATTCACAATTTGAAAGTATTTTAACGCGCAGTAGATTATTAATGAATGTATTTCTAAACTTAAAGTCACGTTTGTTCGATACAACTTTTCATGTGAACATTCGCACAAACTTTAAGTTCTAATCTCAATACCCGCGAAAAAAAAAATTCAGAAATTTGCCTTTAGTTGTCATTGTATTGGCCATTTAGTATTGGTCAAATATTTAATTTTATCAAAATAAAAGATGGTTTTGTTTTAAATATGACATAACTTTTACTCACTGAATCATTTTGCCTATCGTCTCAAACTCAGTATCAGCGTAATGTAAAAATATTGAAATGTAACTGATTTATATAGAAGAATGCGTGTTCTTTTTTAATGTCTGACATCATTTTCTGTTCAAAAATTATAAAAAAGTTACTTTTATTTGTATTGTGAAAATGGCATCAGTAAGGATATAATCAATAAAAATAATAAACCATGACTATTTTCCCTTTACTTTCAATATAAATGGGGTACTTCAGTTACCACAATTACAAAATTTGTATTAAAAACTACAAAAAAATTAATATCTCAAAAATAAATTGAGATACAGCTTTCAAACAAATTGCATTTAAAAGAGCATTTTTTTACCTTATACGACGGTGTTAAAATTTAAAATGTGCGATGTTTAGAAGTTTCAAAATTTGCCGTAGATATAATTGCAAAACCGAAATTTTAATTCAAATTTCAAAGCGTTGCCATTCGCAAAATGACGCATGCGTTACGCACAGATATGTTTGTCCTTTATAATATAGATAGATAAGAACAATACAGATCCATGTCCATTGCACATATAGTTCCAAAATGTTTAACATTTATTTTTTGAATTTACAAAGAGAAACATTAAGAAAATTAAAAAAGAGGAAAAATATATGTAATTTAATAAATCAAAATAATCATAAAAAATTCTTTAAAAGTTATTCTAAAGCCTTTATACAAGTTATGTAGCCGTTTAGACATTTTATTCATGTAAGGGGAAATAAAAAGTAAAATTTTGATAAAATTATAAGTTAAGTTTCAATTTAAATTATTTTTGATTTATCTTCTAAAGTAGATTTAGACAACCAAACTATATGTTTAATTTTTCAATACACTGATAAGTATATCACTTTCACTAAACCTGTATTATGTATTGAAATGTATTTATTGAATAATGTGGTTTATCTTTTACGCCATGCTATTCGAAACCGTAACATAAATTTATGTAAATTATTTCATTGCGTCATATTATCCATTCGCATACATTTAACTTAATTTGGATACTATGATGCAAAATAACCATTTACTTATTAGGGTTAATCCAGTTCAAATAATCCAGGTGGTGTCGCTCGACATTTTTAATTTTCCTAATCTTTTAACAAAGACTTCTTAGTTTTCTGTGTTTAAAAACACGACTAAATTTGTTTTTCATGACATAGTTTTCTGGAGGGGTCATTTTTAACAAACTACACAGTCATTTTTGGGCGAAAAATGTGTTTTACGGAAAATGCTGTAACTGTTTTATTTTTCTACCTATCAAGAGGAATCAAAAACCAAAATGTTCAGCATAAAATTGTCGACATTTTGTGTAATTATAAAATATTCATTAGACTTAGAATTGTCGACATTTTATGCAATTATAAAATTTTCATTAGATTTAAAGATCTAGGCTAAAAACATATGCTTAAAAACCGGAGAAATAAAAGGTCAAACGCCGCATTACGCTGCCATTGTTTTTTATGAAGGAAATGAGACTCAACTTAAATAATTTTTTTTTTTTAAATGTCTTATAAAACTACTCATTTTTATAAATTTCAATCCTGAAAACCGTTTCCCTTTTTCTGTACAACTCATCAGAAACTGTGTTAAGTCTGCTTTTGGCAATTTTCACTAATTAATATCTCAAAAAGGACTGACTAAGAAATTCTGAAAACTTAGGATAATAACCATCTTTGTACTATAAAGTGAAATTCTAAATTTTATGATTGAGATTTAACTGGGTTTTGAATAACAGTTCACTAAAAATACACCGCCCCCTACCCACCTTCTTTTCTTTTTTGTTTTGTTCCAGATACATAGCATTATAGGTACGTTCAAATTGTCGATAAAAACAAATTTTACGCATTATTGCTTAGTTAAATCACACAGTGGCACCTTTTCAAAAATTTCTTGAATGGGGGGGGGGGGGTGTCTTTTGATTTTATTGTGCGCATCTGAGGAGCACCTGATACAGCTTTATTATGACATTTTTTTAAATTAGCGTAAATACTAGCTCGCTAAGAATTTTACAAAATATCTTGTTTGCATACGCCACTGCCTCTTGCCTTTTACGCATATTTGCCTTCCCCCTCCCCCCTCCAACACTCACACAAAAAAATACCGGTTATATGAATCACTAATTAATCAACTTTATGCAACATTAGCAACTTTTATGAATCAAATTTAATAATCTTCCATAAAGTAAGAGTTATTCGAAAAGAAAAAAAAAAAACAGTCTGTGTCTCTTGCATTTCAGTACTGTTAAAGGAAGAAAGAATAGCGTAACCTTTGACCCCGGAGGTGTGAGACTGGGGTGTGAAGAATAGTAATGAGACAGGGTTGAGATGGAGGGTGAAAAGGAAATAAGAAGAAACTGGACTTCTTATCTCTGTTCAGTAGTTTAATTTTTAACAGTCCCCTGTATTTTTCGGCTAAAACATTTTCGGCTCTATAAGAAGTCACGCCTCAAAGTAGTACTTGCTTTTACGATTCTGTATGAATAATGAATATAAATATTAGACGGTGGTGAAACAAAGAAATCAATTTATCTTGCTATTTCACAAATGCTGTTAGAACACATTTCACTAAGGATCGACCGAAACCGAATTTCGGTGATCTCCCTATTTTCGGCCCAAAATGAAAACGAAAATGTCCAAAAATTTTTAAAGTAATTAAATTGTAAGTATTAAAGTACAGTTAATACAATCATAAATATACATAATTATTAATTAATTATACGTATTTATTAAATATGCATAATTATTAATTAATTATGCGTATTTATTAAATATACATAATTATTAATTAATTATACGTGTGGCCAAAATTGGCTCTCTGTGCCTTACATCCAAAACTTTTTATTTTCATATAAAATAAAACGTAATTAATTCATCAACGACACAGAAAGATTTTCTAATTATACGAATTTCATTTAATTAAAAAATATTTTAGTTTTATGTATGCACACCTCGATTTATTTTTTTATAATGATTTCTGTAAAGGATCATCTGTTATACTAGAACTTTCTCAAAGAGTATTCGAAACACTTCTGCGGTTTCGAACTGAAAATTTTGTATTACTATTATGTCTGCGTCTTTTAATGAGTACGCGAAAAAGTTTAGTTATACATGTATTGCTAGCTTTATAATTTGCATTCACGTCTTGAATCAGTCATGACTGATAATTATAAACAACGAAGTTCGCAGCAATAAATAGTCCCATTTGAGCCTATAAAGCTCAAATCGATGAATAATGTTGAAAATTTCCGAAGGAAGAAATGAGATTTTTGGAATGCTGATAGTTTCGGTTTGGCCGAATTTTCAGCCGCATTTTCGCGAAACTCAGATTTTCGGCCAAAAACGAAAAAAACGAATTTTCTGTCGCTCTCTAGTTATTATGCACGATACACTGGTTAAATATTGTAACAGGAAAATACAAGATGCAATTCCTTAACCACTAGATTTCAAGCAAACAGCATAACGCATCATTTAAATAAAAATGGAAAAACTCCAAGGCTGCAATGTATTTTTTTTCTCTTACAGAGTCCTTCAATTTGATGACCGCACAAGAATTCTAATCACGGATCATTTTCTTATCGCACGGCATTCACTTGCACTGACAGACAAGACACCTCAAAGCACTTGCTTTTACAATTCTTTATGAATAATGAATGTAAATATTAGACGGTGGCGAAACAAAGCAATCAATTTCTCTCGCTGTTTCACAAATGCCGTTAGGATACATTTCACATCCATATTAACATCCGATGAAAGAGATTCGTTTGAAATTTTTTGCTTTAAACTCAGGGCTTGTTCAAAATAAAGAGAGTTTCGGGGCCTGGTATTGATTCGGTGCCCTCCTTATTCACAACAAATAAATAAATAAATAAATAAATACTTTTTTAAAGCCTTTGAATATACAAATACATATTTTATAGAATTCAAAATGTATATTTAAACATATAAATGTATTAATATTTTGATATTTAAATAGATAAATATTTCTTGAATGTACAATTTTATATTTTATGTATTATAATTTTTCTTTCATTGCTGTAACCGTTATTCAACCAATTTTCATGCGCTTTAAACTACATAGTCATATCCACCAGCATTCAATTATCGAGACAAAAATAGGTTTTCATAATGAAGCCAACTTGGCCATAGCTCATTGGTCATAGCTAACATTTTTTTTTTTTTTTTTTTTTAATTCTTATCCAAATTCAATATTAACGAGAATTGAGAATTCCTATAAACGGGTTCCACGCATTTTAGCTTCGTGTATTTGAGTAAAATTAGCTCAATTATTAAAAACAAGAACGAATAATCTGTTAGAAATCTTTAATATTTACTAATTCATGTTATTCGTCGTGAGCTTATTCTTCCCCAATTACAATGTTATATTTACAACAATAAAAATATAAGTAAGTTAAAATTGCATACCTTTTTCTAAGATATCCATTTACTTTCTGGTTTCCAGTATCTTCTATATTTCGGCAGTATTCATATTAAATATGTTTTGAAATCAGCATCGTATTTAAAATATATTTAATTGTGTAAAATATTTATTGTGTATAACTTCATTTTCGTATTTCAGCACTTGCAGAGAAGAAAAAAACATTTATTATACAGTGGTGGGCAAGATTGTGGAAGTTTTTAAAAAAATTTCCATGTTTTATAACTTTGTGTGCTTGAATAAATTTCACTTAAATTCAAATGTTTATATATCAAATTCAAGGAAATTTAATGTAGAGTTAAAAAAAATAATTAAAATATCTGCATTACAAAAAAAGTTACGCTTACAAAACATAAGATATATCTTAGATTTCATTATATTTTAAAGTTACACTTACACATTCAATATTTAATAGGATAACCCTCGTTTTTTATTACAGCTTCACAGCGTTTTTTCATTGAGGGAATTAGTATTTGGAGTTCATCCTTTTTAATCATATGATGCCAAGAATCAACTGTAGCTTCAATAAGTTGCGTTTTATTAGATGGACGCTTTTTTTTTTTTTTTTTTTTTTTCTTTTGTACAAGGATTTTCAAACGTCCCCACAAATTTTCTATAGGATTCAGATTAGGGCTATTACCTGGCCAGGGTAGTAATTGTATGCTTTTATTTTTAAACCATTCTTTGCATATTTTTTGCCGTATGGCATGGAGCTGAATCCTGCTGAAAGATAAATGGTGCTTTATTGGGGAAGAGATCAGTGATGGAAGGTATCAATTTTCGTTCCAGGACAGTTTCGATGTATTTTTTTGCATTCAGAATACTATCAATCACTTGAATGCGGTCCACCACCATCTGTAGACATACAGGCCCAAATCATGACATTTGTTGGGTTCTTTGTAGTTGCTTCAGTGCAATCAGGATGCAGCTCTTACCCTACTCTACGTCTCACATATTTTCGCCGATCACTACCAAAGACCGATATTTTACTCTCATTGCTCCAGATTATTTTCTTCCACTGATTTTCTGACCAATGTGTTCTTTGGCCCACTGAACACGTTTCTTGCATTGCTGAAAATTTAAAAATGTTTTTTTTCCCTCGGAATTTTACCTTTCAGTACAAAACCTGCTAATCTTCTCCTTATTGTTCTTGAACTAACTAAAATACCCATTGCATTAATTTCACATCTAACAGCATCTGATGAAAATCTTCTAACTTTGAGGCATATCCTTTTTATCTTTCTATCCTCAGAAGCACTTGTGCATTTTTTTCGGCCTGATCTTGCCTTATTTATCACTGATTTAGTTTCTTCATAAAGTACGCACAACTTTCGTACGCCAGATAAAGTGACTGATCCACCACCTGTCTTGCAATTTCAGCATAAGAGAGACCATTTTCTCTCAATATGTCAATTCTGCTTCTCTTTGTAGGTGTCAAATCAGTTCTTGTTGTTGATGACATTGTCTTAAATTATTTGCATTAAGAAAAAAATAGAAATATATTTTTAAAAACATTATTCTATTTAGTTACACTAGTATTCACCCTTCTGCAAAATTCATTCCAGCAAAATACCGCTTTTACAAATCAAAATATACTACAGTTTAGTTACTGACATTTGACTGGTTCTCAGAACAGTCATTGTGATTGGCTATGAAGCTTGTATTACAATACACTTCAGCATTCATGACTAATCGTGTTTGTATTTTAGACTAAAATAAGCGTAACTTTTTTTGTAATGCAGCTATTTTAATTCTGTGATGCTGTGAAGCTATAATTAAAAACAAGTGTTATCCTACTAAATATTGAATGTGTAACTGTAACTTTAAAATATAATGAAATCTAAGATAGATCTTCTTTTTTGTAAGCGTGACATTTTTGGAATGCAGATATTTTAATGGTTTTTTTTATTAAATTTTAAATTAAATTTCCTTGAATTTGATATATAAACATTTGTATTTAAGTGAAAATATAAGCACACAAAGTTATAAAACATGAAAAATTCAAAAAATTTCCACAATTTTGGCCACCACTGTATGTTTAAACAAGAGCAGCAAAGAAGCTGCATGTCTCTTATTGAGACTTATCAGAACAACAACTAAAAACGTAATACACACATTAAAAAATCGTACATTTGAAACAGGAAGTAAAAAACAATTTAAGGAAATTTATTATGTGTAATATTAATGTTATTAATAAGAAAATGTTCAAGAGTTCATAAAAATCACTATTGAGTATTAGAATGTCCTTGAAACAATTAACAGTGATTACATACATATAAGAGTGATAAATAAACGTCTTACTTCCTTATTCGTCTGTCAAACTTGATTGATTTTCTTGATTTATTATGACTCATGTGTTTTCACGTGTCATTGAATGACACATGAAAAAATTTTACTGCAATAATTACTATATTACCTTCATTTGGGGATTAATTTTCTTGATATGTTACAACAAACCCCCCTAAAGCCCCCCAATGAAGATTTCGCTTTCAGTTTAAGCTTCTCTCGATTTTTCACAAATTCATTTTTGAGTTCCGGTTTCGTAAAGATGTCACCGATCATCAATTTGCTTGGGCAATAAATTAATTCAATGTTTCCAATTTCCTTCATGTGTTTAATAGTATGATATTTGATGTCTATATGTTTAGTCGTGTTTGTATATTTGTCTGATTCAATCATTTTTATGCAAGGCATATTATCTTTGTGAATTTAATAGGTAATTTTTCAGGCAAATCTAAGTCTTCCAGTAAGTTTATTAACCAGTAAAGTTCTTGTGTAGCATTTGTTGCTGCTACATATTCTGCCTCAGCAGAAGATTGAGCTATGCAACTTTATTTTGTTGTTGTTGTTGTCGTTGTTATCAGTTGTATAGGATTTTTCCCCAAGTAGGAATAAATTTCCTGATGTTGATCTTCTAGTTTCTCCAGTCTCAGAATCAAATGTGTTAGCAATCTTTAATATTTACTAACTAACGTTATCCGGCGTGAGCACCTACTTCCTCAATTACACTGTTATATTTATAACAATAATAATATAAGTAAGTTAAAATTGCTTACATTTTTCTAAGATATCCATTTAGTTTCTGGTTTCCCTTATCTTCTATATTTTGGCAATCAGCATCCATATTGCACATGCTTTGATATCCGCATTGAGTTTTAAAATATATTTAATTGTGTAAAATATTTATTCTTTTAGTGTTTCACTGATATTTATGTACCAAGCTCATGCTGCTTGTTTTAACCCATATATGATTTTTTTTTTAATTTACAAACCTTATTAGGTTCTTTAGTGTTCATATAGCCTTCTGATTGATATATATATGTTTTCCTCCAGTTCTCCATGTAAAAATGCAGTTTTCACGTCAATTTGTCTAACACTAATGCTGTAATAGGTTGCGATGTTTAAGAAACATCTCAGAGGGGTGCAGGATACACCTGGTGCATACGTTTCATTATAATTAACTTTAACTTTTTTGTCGAAATCCTTGAGCGACTAGTCTGGCTTCATAACGCTTGATTTTTCCGAATTCGTCATATTTTGCTTTCAAAGTCCATTTATACCCTGTTATTTTAGCTCCTTGTGGGGGATCAACCAAGTACCAGGTTTCATTTTCATGAAGGGAGATTATATCTTCTTGTGTCACTTTTATTCAGTTCTAATTTTCTATAGGATTCTCAATGTTTTACCATGTCTTCCCAACTTTTAGGTTCATATACTGGATCATGCCGAACTGCATAAGCAAACCTGTCCGGTGGTATACATCTATTGTGTCTTTTCGATCTTCTGAGTTGTGGAGTTTGATGCTGTGATGCGGACTTAAAAAATCACTGGATACAGGAAACTCGTTGTGCAGCAATGTCTAAAATGAATGAAATTCCGTAAAGCCGCGTCAGCAAAAACATGTAGGACGGGTCATGAAAGCAAAACAAAACAAATGGCTGGATGCAGCAAACTCGTTGTGCAGCAATTTCGAAAATACATGAAATTCGTTAAATCTGGAGTCACTAATGCACGTATGAGGGCTGCGTGTCCATGAAAATAAACAAACAAACAACAACAAAAAAAAAAAAACACTGGATGCAGCAATTTCTAAAATGTACGAAATTCGCCAAAGCCGCGATCACTAAAAGAGTCAACTATCAATAACTTTCATCAATAAAATTTACAATATATTTATTAAAACAGGAAAAAAAATAATCGTGAATATTTACTCACTTAACCAAGACTCTCCATATAACCCCGGACTGTCTCCCGAGACTGATAATAAGCTCGAGGAAATGTCGTCCGATAGCTTCAGTGTCCGAGCCCAACCCTTGGCACTTTTCGATGTCTTTAATTTATTCAATTTCCCCTTTTAAATTTGTCCGGTTTCGATTTTTCAATTTTTTTTCTTTTCTTCCTGACTTCCACTAGAATGTCGGCAAAAGGGATGTAGGTAGGGACTTCGGATGGACACGCGGAACGCCGCGCTCTGCGAATTCTGCGGCGGACTTTATATTAATATGAAATTAATATGAAACTATTAATTAATAAAATTAGGGAAAATGAATTGATTAAATTTATTATACATACATATATATGAAACGATTTCACTCGTATCATATAAACATGTAGATCTTAAGCACCAGCATACCCACATTATGTAGAATCATGGTACTCAATGAAGAAATCATGTTTTTTTGCAGTCGTACAGTCGTGATAGAAGAGTGGAAGGTCAGGCTGTCGTCCATTGGAATGCTTTCCGAAGCGTAATAATCGAAGCCTATAGATGCATCAAAACGTTTATTAATCGACCATATAATGCACCAAATTCCACTAGTTATAGGTGATCCATGTGCGGGCAGTTGCTACGTAGTAAAATGTACCACTAGATGTTACGTATTAAAACAAAAGACGAAGATTCAGGGGAAAAAACCACACTCCAGGTGGCGTGGTTTAATTAAGCAACTCAATAACCGTAAAATCCCACCTCTTCTAGCCCATGCAACGGGTTATATACTTGCAAAAACTGGATGCGTATGAATACAATACACGATAAATGATAAATCCCGTACATGTAGTCGGAAGGACGCGAAGACAGCAGAATACGATAGCAGTAGCTCCAGAGGGAAGGGAGAAAGGCACGCGTGACGACAATGCGATCTCTTTAACTTCGGCGTCAGAATTATTGAGCAAACAATGGTTGGCGGGATTTGCAAGGAATTGTGGGAAAAAAGAACATCATCGAACAATTCTATTAAAAAACATTCGAAAGAAAAAGAATTTATTTTTAGAATAAAATGAAAAAAGTAATTTAATGGGTTTTATGAGATGAGGCGAATGGATTAAGGTTTTTAGACTAATAAAGAATACGCAGGTTTAAATGCATGAAATAAAAGACAAAAGATATTAAGATATTATTAAAGATAGGTAAAAAAGGGAAAATGTTAAGAATTTGGAATAGTTTTACTAAGATTTTAAGGCGAAAATTTTTATTATTACATATATATATATATATATATATATCACATTTTTATTTTTTATCTATATTTCATTTTCTACTTTTAAGTGTTTAAGGTAAGCGTGGTTTCGCGCGTCATTAAATCCATTTGTTATTGTAACTCGTATAAAATTGTAACAATAAAAAATATTGGGCAATTTATTTTTCATGATCGGATAATGGAATAAGGCCTTAAAATCAATGTATTCATTTATAATTAAGTTTTAAAAATATTAAAATGTGGTATTGTCATCGAAAACATACATGGGAACGTAGTTTTTATCATTCTAACCTATCAGTAAGTGAGTTAAAATTAGATCACAAAATTCCATCTTTATACAAAAACCAAGTTGACTTAAATAACAGAATGTAAAAATAATCCTTTAAAAGATTTTTTTTTCAATTTTTAATTTTTAAATTGCTTTCATGCTATTTCTTTCATAAAAGTTATTAATACACCAGTTTCTTACTACTTATTAACCCTTAAAGCTCCGGCGTCTCTTACACAAATTTTATTCGATCGACACCACTTTTTAAAAAGCAGTTTCCTTCAAGTACACAATTTCAAAAATGCTCTGATTAAATAAGGTGAATTTTATTCTCCTTTATTATCGGTACCAAAAACAAATTTTGCAAGGACTAAGAATGTCTCCGCAGCGGAGCCAACTGAGTGGGAAGGGTTAATACATTCTCCCCTTATGCCTAACGCAGCTTTTTCTCATTGAATGCAACTCAGTTTACATGATTTATTTTAGTTTGTCGCTATCAAAAGTCTTATTCCATTAACTTGAAGCTGCAGCTTTGTCTTAACAGATCAAGAGATTAATGGAAATTATTTGGATCTCTTCAAGTGCAATTGTAAAGAAACTACTTACCTACATTTACTAAGGGCTCATTAGAGACATTGCCTTGGTGAAATTCAAGGCGGAATATTTAAAATACCAAACTTTTAGATAAAGATTTTGCATGTTTTTTCTTTATATTCGGCTACAAATCGAATTTAGAAATTCTAACTCTCTTTTAATTTACATCGTTTGCATCACCGTCTTCAAGCAGCTTGTTAGTGAAAGGATTTTGAGATGTGCCACAAAATATTTCTATCAAAATTTTGCGTCAACAGACGTAGCCTCTTTGAGCACGAAATAAGATGTTAGATATTCTCATCTATGATAGAATCGGACATTCCTGTAAACAAAGGGGGAAAATTATGTATCACATTATAGATTATAAGTACTTTCCAGTACTATCGGAGTATTAATTAAGAAATTACAATTTTGTTCATATTGGAATTAGAATCTATAAATAAATATAAGAAAAAGACGTAAAAATTCGTATTCAGCAATTGTTGTCTTTATCCAGTAATGTGTTGGAATTCTTTCGTGCGATCCTGTATATGATCATGATCTACTCACATCGTAATACACTAAAAAATAGTTAAGCTTTAAAATGCATATATCACAGTGGAAAACGCACATCCAGCAGTTTTAATTCACCGAATTCTTTTGAGCTCCTCTGTAAATGAACGATAAATCCTGCGTACACAATAATCTGTATAGAAAACATGAATCAATTTCATAATGTTTGAAATAGTAACATCGTTAAAATACACTGCATATAATTTCTCCCCATAGAACATAATGCAATGGAATTTTTTGTGCGTCCCTGTAAGCGAACAATAAACTGCTACTTACTCTATACTCGATAGACCACCTCAGTGATGCATATCAATTTCATTATATTTGAAATCATGTAACAGTCTTAAAATGCGAGGAAAATGATTTTATTCATTAGCCTTTAATGTAACGGAACATTTTTGGGTGTTTCTGTAAATTAACTGTAGATAGTACACACTTTATTTTCAATACCGAATATGCCATAGTAAAACTCAATGCCATATATCAATTACGTGGCCCAATCCGACTATATTTACGCGAGTTAGAGCACGGAAAGACGGATAGACAGACGTACAGATAAACAAAATTCATAAACACTTTTCAACTATGTTGGAACGCGTTAAACAAGTTGGAAATTGCACGTTAAACGTGGCAAATATGGTGTGTTCGTACTATAACTAGTTTTATAAATATGTTTTGTACCGCATATTGTACTGGATGTCTATTTTAGTGCACGGCATAAGTAAGTAAGTAAGCACCCACCCTGGGAACCCGCTTTTGGCTTATGGTTAGGTTTGAACCCCGAGCCCAGGGCAGGGAAAAGTACTATTACCTGTAAAACCCTCTAGTATTTAAGACACTTAATAGAATACAATACAATTGAAAAAAAATGAAAAAATTAAATTAAATTAGTTTTTTTTTTTTTTTTTTTTTTTTTTTTGCAGTCAGCTGCTGGCCCCTCTAGAAATATGAGATAAAAATTACTAAAAATATTTAAAGATAAAATAATTTAAATTTAAAGATAAAATTACAATAATATATAACTTAAAGGCCAAAACAATAGCTGTAGTAATGAATTTATATGTCCAGCACTCCTGCTCACTGCCCATAACTCGGAGGAGGACCGTTGAACTGATATATTGATCTATGAGATCCCCGTTCATATTAAACCTTCTGAACGATATAAATATAGTTTTAAGCTAGATTTGAGATTAATTACTGTGAGCTATATATAAGTACAATAACATATAGGGAAGGTTTATCGGTTACCCACAACGTACTAGAGCAAGATTAAAGTTTTTAAGAGCTGAATTTAAAGTTTTAAAGAGTTTATCTGAAGTTGCTATATATCACGAAAAGTTCAACTGGTTATCACAGCGACATACAAGTTTACAAAAGCAGGACACCATTTTTGAAGATATTAGCCTTTGATACTCATATTAAAATCTTTCGCTGATGAGTTAATGGAAGTATTTTGTAAGAGATATTACTGTAGATATTTTCAAGATGAATGAATATATATTTTTTTTTATGTAGATACTTTATCTGAACCTCCTGTCCACCAATTGAGACTGAAATATAGGACACAAACTAGAGTCTGCTGTATGCTTCCTATAGTTTTCTTGATAATAGCAATTAGTACAGCGATGCTGTGATGGATCGGTGATATAAGGACAGTTGAGAGTTTGATGACCCATGGCACATTTGGCACATATGGAGTTCCTTCTACAGTTAGTCTTTGTATGCCCGTAAAGTTGACAGTTCTCACATCTAAGTATGGGTCGATATATTCTTATACTGCAATTACTGAGGCCAATTGAGATACTTTTCTGAGCCAGAAGTTTTTTAGCTGCATTTACTTCTAAATTCAGTACCATATGATAACTTGTGGATTTTTCTCTTTGTATTATTTTTAATATTGTTAAATTCTTGTCTGTTGAACGATCTTTTAAGTAGTTAATTATGTCATCAGTAGGTATCATCGATGGTATTCCTGTAATTATTATCCTTGAGTGTTTTTGCAGGTTGTAAGTTAGTTCTACTATTTCTGAAATGTTTGGGATTTTTTCAATTCTTTTCAATAACTTCTCTGTGTTGTTATCTGTATCTGATTGAATTGTCAGTGTATTGATTTGTTTTGTTTGTTTACAGAATATTGGTAGATCATTTTCTTTAATCAATTCGGTATTTAACAGTTCTTTCAATTTATTTGTTGATATTTTCTTTGAGATATTTTTTATAATTATTGCCGAGTTTGAATACTTTCCTTGAGAATTAAATTGTTTTTGTTCTTCGTTATCTTGAGATCTTTCATATTTCTTTGTATTTTTGTCTATAAGATTTTCTATTATTAGTTTTTCAATTTTGTGAATCCTTCTTGATAATTGTGGTATGTCTGTATCTATATTATTTTCTATATCTCTAAGCTTGTTCATGCACTCTTCTATTATTTTGTCTTGTGCTTTTAATTGTTCTTCTCTTGTAGCTATTTCCTGCTCCAATTTGGCTATTATTTCTTTGGTTGATTCTGTTGTTTGTTGTTGTTGCTTATCCATTTTTGTACCAGTCAAGATTGTCTGAGTATACTTTTTTGTGTTTTTATTTGTATTTGTGCTGTATTTTGTTGTATTTTTTTTTTTCAATCTGGCTTTCGTTAGATAGTCTTTCATTTGGGACGTGACTGGGCACCTGGGAATCTTGCTTCCGCAAAAGAGTCGGAGTAGAGTAGAAGAATAAAGGGTTGCGGACGAAGATGGGTTATCTTTTGTTTCCGATTCTGAATGCTGTTGTTTGATTAAGTTCTTTAATTTTTTTATTTCTTCTCTCATTTCCTCCTCTTTGTGTTTGAAAATGGTATTTTCTTTTTCTTTTTCTATCAGTTTTCCTTCTAGTCTTTGTTCCATCTTGGAGCTTTCTTCCAACTGAGCTGCAATTTTATCAATTTCCTCTTCCAATTCGCTTATTTTTCTTCTGTCTCTTTGTATCGTTGTTGTATTTTTATGATATCTTATTATTCTAGATTCATCATTTTTTGCTCTTGTAAATATTGCATTAAGATATTTCTGTTCTTCAAGATGTTTCTGTGCTTCCTCTGTAGTTCCTTTCACCCTTTTCCTTTCTATCCTTTCATATTCCGAAATCAATTGGCTTATCGGTAGGCTTTGCAGTGGGTCCTGTTTTTCAATAGGTCTTTCTGGAAGTCTTTGATATTGTTCTGTATATGACTTTTGTATGTTTATGCTTTCCGGAGAGTCCACTGTTGAGTTCAACAAGGAATTCATTGTTGAGTTCGGTGTTGTATTGTAGATTAATTGTTTTGGTGTCTGGTCTAATCTGACCAAACTAACTTTTGGGTTGTTTGTTAGAATTTCTTTCTGTAATCTTTGGTTAGGATTTATATTATTTTTCTGTGAATGTTTATTGGAATTCATTATTTGCAGTGTTTGTTTCAGAGGCAATGGTGTAAATTGAGTTGCTTCGGTCACTATCCCTTTCTTCCTTGTCTCTATTGTTCTTTTCTCCTCCTCCTTAGCTGTGTTTAGTTCTTTTTCCAAGATATTTTTCATCATATCATTTGAATCGTCGAGACCAATCAGTTGTTCGCATGCTATCATGGTAATTGCTCTGGATGGTGATAAATATTGAAATGAGTGTATGCATGATGTGTCCGAAATTGCTGAAGATCTCGTACTCGTTTCCAATGAATCTGATTTATTTCCTGACTCATTTATTGGACTTCCAGATGATTCCATGTTCCAATCTAGGTCGTGCTTAGTCGGATTTACCCTTGGGTTTTGTTGATTACAGATTATTCTACTTTTGTATGGTGTCGCCATTTAGAAGATGATTTAATAATTCAACTACTAGTGGTAAGGCCATTATAGATATTACTTTTCAATTAATCAGAGAGATACTTTTATATGGATTACTCAGAGCTACTGGTAACTATATTCAGAGAGATACTTTTAAATGATAAGGTATACGTTCCAATGCCGGAAGCTAAAAATATTAAGATATATTAAAATATAATGAGATAATAATTAGAGATAAAGAACAGGGGTCCACTAGGCCCCGACCATACATCATTGAAGGAAAGGGAATATAGAAAGTAGCGGCATAAGTGCATATCAATTTTATTCTGATCGAAAGGCCGCAACATCATTAAATGCACTTGAAATTGAAGAATATTTTAAGAATATTTTTCCCATTGGCCGTAATGTAACGGAAAACTTTTGACTGTCCCTGTCATTAAACTATACATCCGACTTTCATAAAATTTGAAATCACTCAAGAAAATTTTGCTACAATTACACATTTAAAATTTCAGACCATTTGATTGGGTAGTTTTTGCTCTGTTATATGCAGAGGGACGGACAGATAGACAAACGCAGACGGACCGAACAACGACTATAGTTGCTACGTATTTATATAATTACGAACGCACCTAAAAAAGAAACTCCATTATATTTTATCGCCAACTAGACTCAAAGAAAAACGAAAATAGCCATTCGATTGGGAATTATCTCATCTTTAACACGTTCACGCCGGCGTGCATCACCGGTGGGTCACGCTCGATTGTGCCATCAAGCGGCGTGCATCACCGGTGGGTCACGGCTGACAGTCGCATCAGGCGGCGTGCATCACCGGTGGGTTACACTCAACTTTTCCATAGAAGACGTGGTTTCTGCCTTACAGAAAATACATTTATATCATGTTGACCATATTTATTTAGATTGAAAGACATTTTATATTAAATTCGTACATTGAAAGATATTTGCCGATGCATAAACTTGGGAAACCAATCTAGAACACAAATTTCCAAAAGCCTTTGAGAACAGGGAGGAGCTTCTACACTTTTGCCGGTGATGCGGCATGCACCGCCGGTGGGCCACGGCTGACTGTCCTGTCGCATCAGGCGGCGTGCATCACCGGTGGGTCACACTCAACTTTTCCATAGAAGACGTGGTTTCTGCCTTACAGAAAATACATTTATATCATGTTGACCATATTTATTTAGATTGTAAGACATTTTATATTAAATTCGTACATTGAAAGATATTTGCAGATGCATAAACTTGGGAAACCAATCTAGAACACAAATTTCCAAAAGCCTTTGAGAACAGGGAGGAGCTTCTACACTTTTGCCGGTGATGCGGCATGCACCGCCGGTGGGCCACGGCTGACTGTCCTGTCGCATCAGGCGGCGTGCATCACCGGTGGGTTACACTCAACTTTTCCATAGAAGACGTGGTTTCTGCCTTACAGAAAATACATTTATATCATGTTGACCATATTTATTTAGATTGTAAGACATTTTATATTAAATTCGTACATTGAAAGATATTTGCCGATGCATAAACTTGGGAAACCAATCTAGAACACAAATTTCCAAAAGCCTTTGAGAACAGGGAGGAGCTTCTACACTTTTGCCGGTGATGCGGCATGCACCGCCGGTGGGCCACGGCTGACTGTCCTGTCGCATCAGGCGGCGTGCATCACCGGTGGGTTACACTCAACTTTTCCATAGAAGACGTGGTTTCTGCCTTACAGAAAATACATTTATATCATGTTGACCATATTTATTTAGATTGTAAGACATTTTATATTAAATTCGTACATTGAAAGATATTTGCCGATGCATAAACTTGGGAAACCAATCTAGAACACAAATTTCCAAAAGCCTTTGAGAACAGGGAGGAGCTTCTACACTTTTGCCGGTGATGCGGCATGCACCGCCGGTAGGCCACGGCTGACTGTCCTGTCGCATCAGGCGGCGTGCATCACCGGTGGGTTACACTCATCTTTTCCATAGAAGACGTGGTTTCTGCCTTACAGAAAATACATTTATATCATGTTGACCATATTTATTTAGATTGTAAGACATTTTATATTAAATTCGTACATTGAAAGATATTTGCCGATGCATAAACTTGGGAAACCAATCTAGAACACAAATTTCCAAAAGCCTTTGAGAACAGGTAGGAGCTTCTACACTTTTGCCGGTGATGCGGCATGCACCACCGGTGGGCCACGGCTGACTGTCCTGTCGCATCAGGCGGCGTGCATCACCGGTGGGTCACACTCAACTTTTCCATAGAAGACGTGGTTTCTGCCTTACAGAAAATACATTTATATCATGTTGACCATATTTATTTAGATTGTAAGACATTTTATATTAAATTCGTACATTGAAAGATATTTGCCGATGCATAAACTTGGGAAACCAATCTAGAACACAAATTTCCAAAAGCCTTTGAGAACAGGGAGGAGCTTCTACACTTTTGCCGGTGATGCGGCATGCACCGCCGGTGGGCCACGGCTGACTGTCCTGTCGCATCAGGCTGCGTGCATCACCGGTGGGTTACACTCAACTTTTCCATAGAAGACGTGGTTTCTGCCTTACAGAAAATACATTTATATCATGTTGACCATATTTATTTAGATTGTAAGACATTTTATATTAAATTCGTACATTGAAAGATATTTGCCGATGCATAAACTTGGGAAACCAATCTAGAACACAAATTTCCAAAAGCCTTTGAGAACAGGGAGGAGCTTCTACACTTTTGCCGGTGATGCGGCATGCACCGCCGGTGGGCCACGGCTGACTGTCTTGTCGCATCAGGCGGCGTGCATCACCGGTGGGTCACACTCAACTTTTCCATAGAAGACGTGGTTTCTGCCTTACAGAAAATACATTTATATCATGTTGACCATATTTATTTAGATTGTAAGACATTTTATATTAAATTCGTACATTGAAAGATATTTGCCGATGCATAAACTTGGGAAACCAATCTAGAACACAAATTTCGAAAAGCCTTTGAGAACAGGGAGGAGCTTCTACACTTTTGCCGGTGATGCGGCATGTACCGTCGGTGGGCCACGGCTGACTGTTCTGTCGCATCAGGCGGCGTACATCACCGGTGGGTCACACTCAACTTTTCCATTGAAGGTTTCTACCAAACAGAAAATACATTTATATCATGTTGACCATATTTATTTAGATTGTAAGACATTTTATATTAAATTCGTACATTGAAAGATATTTGCCGATGCATAAACTTGGGAAACCAATCTAGAACACAAATTTCCAAAAGCCTTTGAGAACAGGGAGGAGCTTCTACACTTTTGCCGGTGATGCGGCATGCACTGCCGGTGGGCCACGGCTGACTGTCCTGTCGCATCAGGCGGCGTGCATCACCGGTGGGTCACACTCAACTTTTCCATTGAAGGCGTGGTTTCTACCAAACAGAAAATACATTTATATCATGTTGTCTATATTTCTTTAGATTATAAGACATTTTATATTAAATTTTTACACTGAAAGATATTTACCGATGCATAAACTTGGGAAACCAATCTAGAACACCAATTTACAAATGTTTTTCAGAACAGAGCTTCTATTATTTTAAAATTCACATTTGATAAAAATTGGCCGTCGGCAATGTGTTAATATACTATTTGTTTATTTATTTCGATGCAATTTTTAAAGCATTCTAAACAGAGTACTGTCTGTTCCTTACAAAGGTTGCAATACGCGGTTACTTTTTAAGTTTTCTTCGAGGTATACTGTCTGCCTTTTCTTTTAGATAAACATTGGTATTATTCTTTCCATGTTTGTCTTTTTTCTCGCAGACTCTTTATATGAATGAAAAAAACGAGAATCCTTTTATCACGGTATTTGCCATCGAATTGCCATTTTTCAGTGTGTTGAATATTGATCAAAAGGTGATCAATAATAACTTTAAAAAATATATATATTTTCTTTATATATCGTGTGGGATATTGTGTGAAAGCTTTCGTAACGCTGAACTCAAAAATACATTTCTTTTAATTTTAGGTATTATATTTTCAAAGTTATGGTCAAAAATATAGTGCAAAAATATGTCCCTCCTCCCCCCATCTAATTCCAAATTACTGAAACTAAAATTCTGAAAAAAAAAAATTAGAGGTAGTAGACGTTAATTTAAACTTTGCAGGAAAATTATAGCGATTACCCTAGGTCACATAGTTTTTGAGACAATCGCATTTTTCCGTTAAACACAAATTTCGATTTACGGGCATTCAGCAAAAGTTTTGAGCAGCGCTGGAGGTACCTATCGTAGCAGAAATATAAAAGTATTGTTGATCATGAATTTCATAAAAAAAATCGCCGGTAATTAGCCGAGATATTAACCCGTAAAGATCAGGCACACATATAAGCTAATTCCTAAAGTTTCTCTCACACTATATAACTTAACACCCTACACCACTAGCTTCTTAACAGGACATGGTCCTTTCATGGCATACCTGGACCACTTCAAGATAAGATCCACTGCCACTTGCGTCTGCGGTGAAGATGGCACTATAAGTCACCCGTACTACAGTTGTACTCTCACGCAACGCTGGCACTTGAGGCGTCCAGACATACTGCCAGTCAATTTGCTCCAAAACGTCCTTTCCCGCACCCTCCTACTCAACAAATTAAAACACATTTACAATTTCCTTACATACTTAACAAACTTAACGTAAGCCCTGGTTCTGCTTATCCAGTCTCACTGCCACCATATCAAGTTTCAAACAGCACCGGATTCCAGTCCTTTTTGTAGGCTCCAGTAAATTCTCCTATCCATCAATGTGTGGTTTCCTACGATCGCCAGAGCCTCTGCTCGTGCTTCTGACCATTCCATCAAGAGATATATCTCCAATGGACGCTTGAGTATTTGCTCCTGCCATCTTACTTGTCACAAAGCATTACATCTCCACTGGACACTGAGTATTTGCTCGTGCCATCTTACTTGTGCCACGCAAATCATTACATCTCCAATGGCGCTTGAGTATTTGCTCGTGCCATCTTACTTGTGCCACGCAATTCATTCTTTTACCTTCCTGCCGCCCCTTGTCGCGAGAGGGGTTCATCCCCCGGTGGCCAGGATCAGTGATGTTTTTTATGATTATTATTTATTTTTTTTTTTTTACTTTAAATGTTCTTATACTCCCGCCCTCTGTCGCGAGTAGGTGTTTTCCTGGCGGGAAGGCATTCGCCTATTTTTTGTAAACCCACTTTGTTCTTTTTCAAATAAATTCTGGGTTCTGTGGTCGGTGGTGCATAGACGCCCTTGGCGGGTGACCGTCGCCCTTTGAGCCTTTTGTGTTTGTCCGTCTGCATACGGCCGGACAGGGCTGGACTCACTAACGAGCCCCAACGTGTCGGGGAACATACCGGGAGGGACGTTAAGCTCTAAGGGGCAGGCCTAGCCGGCCCTGAGCAGTCTCTCTTAGGCTACCTAACCCGTAAAGACACAGTCGGTTTGGACATAATTAATGACAGGGACGGTATACGCTCCATCGGCTTTTAAAGCCTAGATAACAAGTTTTAATGATATAGTATTTGAGTAATGCAATGCCTAGTAGCAGTATAAAAGCAATAAACGCCAAATTGTTAAAATCAGACTAATTTAATGAGAATTAATCACATAAATACTATGGGATTCGAGACTAGTTTGCATTGAGTGGTTCTCTCAATACACCTACTCTGTCTTTAAAGGTTAACTAAAAACCTATATGGAAAAACACGGCACGGACCAAAGCGACGTTGCAACTTTGCGATGTCCTTTCGAAGCGCGCTTAACACAATGCTAAGTTTAACCCTTAAATGCCGGATTTTTCAAAAATCATTGTAATAATGTTTTTCGGCTTTCATTTTTTAAATAAATCATGGGAAAAATACTTTAAAAAATCATATTTTGTTTTAAGTATAGTTTACGGCTAAAAAAACAGTTTGTTACTAATCGGCAATACTGGTGTTTAATTGAAAAAATAATTTTCCTTGATAAAATTCTATAATATTAAACACACAAGAATGTTAGGAACTATAATAAGAAATAAATTTTACTTGCTCACTGCAGAACAAAATAGGGTATTTCGCAAGCTTCCAAACAAAACAAAAAGAACAAATAGCAACAATTGAAAAAATAAATCTATCTTTATTCTTAAACAGCCCAAGTGTTGTCATCTACATGTTGAAAATCGATTTAATAATATTTTCAGAATGTATTTTATTGGCGACATTAGGCATTATAGCTTCAATATTATTCTAATAGTATTTTAGAGCCTAAATTGGGTATGTTGCCGAAAAGCAACACCAGGCATTTAAGGGTTGAATTTTGAACAAGGGTTTTGCTTTAGGTACACTGTAAAAAGAAAAAGATTATTACAACGCTGAATTTAGGTTTATGAAATGCCAAAATGAAGTTTAAATATACACTACTTTTATTGTCAGCACAGAATTAAGTTCATTTTAAACAATTGGATAAGATTGAAAAAAGAGTTATACAGAATAGCTATATATTTGATATTATTTAAGTCTCATAACTCTTTAAACTTTCATGGTATATTCATTTATGATTTTCTAGTATATACAGCAATACCCATCCCAGTGTTATATAGTTTTTACAAAGTCTTAGAATTCTTTTAGGAACGGTTTTTTTTTTTTAAATAATACACTTACTAATTCATGTATTATTACGGAACACTCTGTGCGCGAGTAATACTCGCACTTCACCGTTTATTTATTCAATTCCTCACTGTAAAAAAAATCCGCAACGTTCCTGGGAAAAAATGGGCAGCTGAGTTGCCCATTATTTCCAAGAAACATTTCTTGAAAATGACTGGTACTTTACTGTATATGTTAAAAACTTTCTACAGAAATGCCAGTAAGTTTCCTGCGAAATACCGGGAATATTTCTGTTGACAGCAAAACATTACTGACATATTCAAGGCTGGAATAGCACAAGAGCGAAAAATGTCCAGACCAGGGATCGAACCTGGATACTTGGCGTGCCGTACCAATGCCTTACCTGTTAGGCTATCCGGACCGATACCTGGCTGACATAATTCACTCTGGATGTTCGTTCCCTTCATTATGACATTACTGACATTTCCCAGCATGCGGGATCCGCAGACGATTTTTACATTTCCAGTTGACAATTTTCGCTTTATTATCATTATTTGTTAGAATGAAAAAATATTTTGAAATTGACATCAAAATTATTATTTATAATTTACACGAAAAAATAAATTTTCAGTTAAAATTCAATAAAGTAAATATATATGTGATATATTGTTTCTGAACTTTGCTTAAAATATAAAAATATATAAATGTAAATAATAAATAGAAAAAAAATCTAGACATAAAATATTTTGGATTTTCGTCAGTGATTATGTTAGTTTACAAGTTAGATAAAATACATATAAATTTTCATGAAAAAAAAACCTAAACGTAATTGTATATTTTTTCCGAAAAAAAAAAAAAATTCAAATTTGCAGCAATTCAAAGTGTCAAATATATGTCAAATTTAAATCAAATTGTAATAAAGTGTTAAAATATAAAATTAATTAAAAAAGAAAAAAAAAAGTCAAGAGGTAGCATCGAACCCGGGCCGTACGGGTGGCGTGCAAGCTTTCTGCGTCCACACCACGAAAGACACGTTGAGAGCTGCAAACTAATGGGTATTTGAAACGTATGCTAAAACTCGGCATCTATTTTCTGAAAATCTAAGGCCCATTTGAAGAAATCCTTTCACAAGAATAATTAGAGATAAGAACTCTAAAACATACTTTAAATTAATCAAAATAGGTGAGAATCATATTTGATTGTCCCCTGGTTAATGCAGATCCAAATAATAGGTGTATTTTTTTTTACACAGTCTGCTCGTTAAAGATTTCACAGACAAGTACGAGAGATAATCTCTTAGTGATGTCACAGAGGTATTGTATTTTCATCTGAATTATCTTGACTATAGAGACGTAAAGGATTATGTCGTCTATTGATTTATTTGCATTCCATATTGATTTTTTTACATTCATTTAAGGAATTCGTTTTCGACACTCGCGCGCGAGCAACGGATTATAGGGGAAAAAAATAATAAATGGCGGCCGCAGCGTTTTGCTGTTTCCAACTTTTGTTCAGGAACGTTTCAGATAAGAAAACCAGAATTTCACAGGAAAGAGCTAAATTATTCTGAAAACCTGATAAAAGGCGAAACGTTCCTGGATTTTACATGGAAAGTTACCATTTTTTTTTACAGTGCTACTATTAGCTCACACTCTCCCTATATTTATTTATTTATTTATTTATATATTTATCTTGTTCAAATTTTCAATCGTTAATAAAATACTCATTATTCATCCTATCAAGTTGAAATAAATTTTTTTAAACTTGTACTGGATGACAATTGATGTTAATACAGTTTTTTCAAATATTAATTAATTAATTAAATTTTAATTAATTAATTTTAATGGCGGCCATTGGTTGTTGAAGATCAATTAAAGTATTTTCAATAAGGGGTTACCATAGGGGGGACCCTGTTCTGTCGCCAAATACCGTCAAGTTTGTCGCCAACGTGGCGATATATCGCCAAATTTGGCGGCCAAAATGAGTCGCCAAAAGTGACGCCAACTTGGCGATATCTCTAATATTTCGTCAAATTCCCATAGAGTTCCATTGTAAACCTACTTGCTTATAGAAAATCAACAAATTGAGATATTTTAATGCAACAAAAACTAATATTAGCTTAAGGGATGATATTAAATTTTTCTTTGATGACCTAAGTAGGAATTGACTGTAAAAACAAAATTTTTATATTACTTGTTTATTTTTTGACCGACTGCGCTGTTAAGGGAAAAAATTTTAGGAATAAGATTATCAATTTATGAGTTGTTTGTTTTAACATAACAGTGTATTTTCAGCATAAGCAAATTTCGCAGTACAAACACATCTGCCTGGAGGTTTAATTTATGAGTTTTTTGTTTTTAACATAACAGTGTATCTTCAGCATAAGCAAATTTCGCAGTACAAACACATCTGCCTGTAGGTTTATTGTTTCAATATTTTTCTTGTCCCTGACACAGAAAGGAATTTTCTTGCTTTGTTTTTAAGATGATTTTCTCTGAAATAACTCTGTATCTAAATTTAGAATGTTAGCTTGAAGAAACCGTGTTCTTGGACTGAAAATACCGCATATTGTGCTGTGTCATTCTATGTTCTGCTATTTTCTTAAAACGATTCAGGAAAAAATATTTTTCCTCGCTGAAAAACTTGGTTATACATTCATGGTTTCTTTACACTTTTTTATTTGACGCAACTTTCCAACAAAGTTGAAAAGTGTTTATGCAATCGGTTTGTCTATCCGTCTGTCCACGTTTGAATAATCGGGACAAAACTACGTTTTTCACGGTTTTTAAGGAAATTGAAAAAAAAATGTCTTGTTTTTTAAATGGCGTACTGCGCTTGCTATTGAATTTATAAAAAAGTTGTAAATATGAAAGTTATGTAGAATTTAGTCCTCTTTAAGATTGTAATTGACAAATAATATGTTATGACAACGAGTCTCGAAATATTTTTTAAAAAATCAAAAAATCCCAAAATTTTGTTGTATTTTGGCCACAGAAAATTTTCCCTTAAAGAATTTTGTTGGAAAATTCAGTTTTTCCATGCTGGCCTCAGTTACAATCCAGAAAAAAAAAATGTCTACCAGACCTTTTGCAAGGTAAGGTATTTTTGTTGGTACTTTTACCGTGGATTATTAGAGTATTAAACAGATTTTTCATTAAAATTAAAATACTGTTATTAATTAAAAGACCTACTGAAACCATAGATGATAACGTGTGTATATTCTTTTGCGTAGTCTTGAATAAATGTTTCACGTGTTGTTTTCCACAGCAAACATTCAGCAGTGGTCCTTACTGACGTACACATGAATTATTTTCAGTTTGGAAAAAATGTAAAGTCATTAAAAAGTTTTTCAAACAATTACCATTAATAGATCATGGGTTTCCAAATATTTTTAATATTGTGATAAACGAACTATAATGCTATTTTCGATAGGGAACCTTTTATAACGAATTCCAATACCATAGTCATTTTCGTTATATTTAAAGTATATTATAACTTCTTTAATGTGTATTTCGAACAAGTTCCATTCAAAAACCGTAATATAAAAAAACACTTTGTTCTCCCGTAAACGAAATTTTGATAGTCTACACTACAGATCATTTACAATATTGATAGTACTACAGTGAACTTCAAAAATATGCATACAATTTTTTCGCGATTTAAACAAACTTCCGGAAGTTAAAATACGAACAGTTGGAGACAGACAAGCGATCCAACACTTTTCATCTTTGTTGGAAATATTAAAAATCAATGCCTTATTTCTTAAGCATGTAAACTTATTGGTGTGCTCATCCTTTAAATAAAATTAAGGACATTGAAAAGTCTGCGTCCTCCCGTGTCTCGAACGTCCCCCCTGAAAATGAAAAGTATGGAGACGCTCTAGATAAAATAAAAAAGTGAGGGAACGCCGTGCCCCCTCGACTACACTACTGGTTGTAACCCTTGGATGACCAGCCACAGATCTTCGGAAACTATCTGGCTCGTTAGGAATTGTTTCCTTAATCCTGAAATTACGGAATTATGACCGTCGAAGAAAATAACAACTTTAGTGATTGATTGTCCCTCTCCAATGCTTCCGATGGCACGCCAACGCTCAGAATCTGTCATTCGTCTTTTGGAAGCCATATAAACACATATTTCTTGAAAACAAAGCGCACGTAAGTTCAAAACACTTATTATCGGCACTTACGTGCAACACCTGTAACCCTTAAAAATGCAGACTTCTCTATACGACTGCCTTTTTCGCACATTTCTCGACACGAAACCGTGACTGACTGTTACACAAAATATTTGCACAATTTCATCTAACTCCGCAGCGAATTACAGCGTCTCCAATTCAGATTGGCTTCCGGAAGTTAACATTTTCCTCTGCGTGCTTAGCTTATGGCAGTGAGTGTATTTAATTCATGCATCTTTATTTATTAATTTATTTATTTATTTTGTAATTATAAAATTAAAAACATTCAAAAATATTATAATTATTAAATTTAAATACAGATTAAAAAAAAAATAGTGTATTACATTGCGGATCTATATAAAACATCTATTACTCATTTTTACCAATAGGTGGCGTAACTACACATATGCATCAAATAATTGTATAATGACTATGTTTCTTGCAAAGTAAATATGAAAATAGTCTTGAATTGGCAATTCAAATAATTTCAACCCCACCCCCATCCTTCTTCTATGAAATCGCGATTAGAAATTTGAAAATATTTTAAAGACTTGTATTATTAAGGTTATTTTAATAGTATGACTCTCTAGAACATAAATATAAACATTAGTACTCATTTTCATGAATGGATGGCACCAGCCATATTCACCATCTGCTAGGAATATAATTTTGTTCCGAGACTAAAAGAAAATTTAGTTCAATGATACATCTATCTGGACCTGGACCTTAATACAGCACCTGTGGATAGCAAATCGTATAGGCATGACCAGATTAAACAGATTATCATAGATTATCCTATCAACAAAATGTTAAACGATGATATTATAATTAGTGATGGGCGATAACGAGATGTTTTTCTCGATTTTCTCGATTGTATGGGCATCTCGATATTTTTCGATTGTATAAATTTTTTCTCGATGACTACAGTTTGCAAATTTCTTTTATAAATCATATATTATGTATTATATACGTCATACATTTATCAAGAATAGTCTGCGGGTGAACTGGAATGAGTCGATGTTAATAAAGACTAGGTGACTTCGACCGCTAGCGGGCCCCTCCTTTAATTGGGGCCCCTAATTTATACGTAATCTTGTAATATGAAATCACGAACAGGTTACCCGCTATATACGGCACTGATATATGATAGCAGGCGGGTGTGGTGTGCACGCACTACAAAATCTTGTAAAACATATAATATCGAAACGAATGAACGTCGCACCAGATCTCTTGGGGGAGGGGTCAAAGCGAGCGGAGGGGCACAGCAGCCGCATAATATGATTAGGTCGTCGCAGGTCTTTAGGCCTTTCCAACCATATGTCACATGAGAAGTCTGGATCTGAATTTATAAAAATGCCCTCCCCGTGGGAGGAAAGGGGGGGAGGGGTGCGGGAGGTGGATAACATGAGTAAGTGGTCATAAGCCTTTCCAACAATATGTCACATGAGGGGTCTCGGCTAAATTTAGAAAAACACCCCCGTGGGGGAAAAGTGGGGGGGCGGCCACCGGAGGTACATTACATCAATAAATAGTCACAGACCTTTCCAACGATATCTCACATGTGGGGTCTTGGCTAAATTTGGAAAAGTGTCCCCCGAGGGGGGTTCAAAATGGGGGGATGGACACCGGAGGAGCATAACATCAATAAGTAGTCACAGACCTTTCCAATGATATCTCACATGAGGGGTCTTGGCTAAATTTGAAAAAGTGTCCCCCGGGAGGGGCAAATTGGGGGAGACTGTCACCGGAGGTGCATAACATCAATAAATAGTCACAGACCTTTCCAACGATATCTCACATGAGGGGTCTTGGCTAAATTTGGAAAAGTGCCCCCGGGGGGGGGGGCAAAGTGGTGGTGGGGACACCGTAGGTACATAACATCAATAAGTAGTCACAGACCTTTCCAACGATATCTCACACGAGGGGTCTTGACTAAATTTGAAAAAGTGTCCCCCAGGGGGGGGCAAAGAGTGGGGGGACTGTCACCGGAAGTGCATAACATCAATAAGTAGTCACAGACCTTTTCAACGATATCTCATAAGAGGGGTACTGACTAAATTTGGAAAAGTGTCCTCCGGGGGGCAAAGTGGGGGGGGCACCGGAAGTGCATAGCACTAATAAGTAGTCACAAACCTTTCTAACGATATGTCACATGAGGGGTCTTGGCTAAATTTGGAGTCCTGAAATTTCATATATTATAAATAATATTTAGCGGAGGGCTCCATAAAAAAATCCGATCTAAAATGATAAAAGCGGAAAAAACTACCCTCGCAGTGGGGGCCAAATTGGGGAGGGGAGGAAGAAAGTCTCATAATATGAAAGAGTCATCCGAGAGCTT
This sequence comes from Maratus speciosus, assembly GCA_963932465.1. NCBI lineage: Eukaryota > Metazoa > Arthropoda > Arachnida > Araneae > Salticidae > Maratus > Maratus speciosus. The sequence goes on from OZ010800.1 coordinate 422,610,726, forward strand.
ACTGATGACATATCACATGACTGGTCCAAAAAAAGTTTGAAAATTGCTCCCCCTCTCTCCCCCCCGTGGGCCCACTCTTTCACCCCAGAATTCACACAGCCGCCACTTTAAAATTTTTATGTTCAATAAATAATATTTACCGGAAGACTGCATAAAAAACCCATATTTAAAGTGATATTTAAATTTATTATAGAAATCGGCTACGGTTTTAAAAATTTGTTCGCCCCTTCCCACCCCCCTTTGGGCGAAGAAAGGTTCATAGTATGAAAGAGTGGTCAAAGGGCTTTTCGATTATATGCCACAGGAAGGGTTCGGTAAAATTTTTAAAATTGCACCCCATGAGTCCACTCTCACGTCCTCCTCTCTCGAAATCACCCGACCCACCTTTATCTTTGAAAATTTTATATTTAATAAATAATTTTTATCGGAGGGTTCCAGGTATGTGACATCTTGGTAGGGCTAAAATAAGAGAAACTTTGAAAATTAGGGCTTCATTTCACAGCTCATTGTCATGCACTTTTTCTCTATCTCCTCCCTTGGTACTCTCGATAAATTTTCTTACTTATCTTCTCTGCCGAGGACGAGAGAAATCCTCGAAAAGCTTCTCATAGCGAAATGTTGAAAAGCGCGAGAGAAATCCTCGAAAGGCTTTTCATTGGGAGATTTCGAAAAGGACGAGAGTAACAAGCGAGAGGCTTCCCATCGGGAAAGGTTGAAAAGGGCGAGAGGAAACTCTCGAGAGACTTCCCATCCCGAAAGGTTTAAAACCGCGAGAGAACCAACCATCGAGCATATTCCCATCTAGAAGCGTCGAAATGCTGGAAAAATCATCGAGGTGAGATTTGCCGAAATGCGAGATGGAAATGAAGCTATCAGAGTCAAACTTACCGCATTTCTGGTTTAAGTCATAATTTCTCAAAGGAGTCCATCTGCTTATCCAATCTCTTTTTAGCTCACAGGCTATCTAAGCCTGAGAGCTAATGTACCCGTCGGTTCTGTGTGTATGCATGTACTGTACGTACGTATGTATGTACGTAACGCGATAACTCTTGATTAAAATGTATGATTTGCTTCAATTTTTTTTATGTTCATTCTGATAAGGCGTTCCGCTGTTTAGTTTTGACGGTTCATTGGTTAAGGATAAAGGGAAAGAAGGGGGGCTGCCCCCCCACTCCTTAATTTAGATAAATAGGTTTTTCATGCAGAATTCTTCGATTTGCTCCAAATTTCTTATACCGGTTTATTATGTTAAGGAGCTTCCCTGATTAAACTTGGAGGTTCATTAGTTAAGTATGAAGGGGGGAAAGGGGGGTAGACCCCCTCCTTAATTTAGATAAATGGGTTTTTCATGCAGAATTATTCGATTTGCTGCAAATTTGGTATACCGGTTCATTATGTTAAGAAGTTGCCTTGATTAGATTTGGAGGTTTACGGGTTAAGTATAAAGGGGGAGAAGGAGGCTAGACCCCCCCCCTTAATTTAGATAAATGGGCTTTTCATGCAGAATTATTTGATTTGCTCATAATTTGGTATACCGGTTTATTATGTTAAGGAGTTTCCCTGATTAAACTTGGAAGTTCATTGGTTAAGGATAAAGGGGGAGAAGGGGGGCTAGTCCGCCCCCCCCTTAATTTAGATAAATGGGTTTTTCATGCAGAATTATTCGATTTGTTCCAAATTTGGTATACCGGTTTATTACGTTAAGAAGTTGCCTTGATTAGATTTGGAGGTTTACGGGTTAAGTATAAAGGGGGAGAAGGGGGGCTGGTCCCCCCTTAATTTAGATAAATGGGCTTTTCATGCAGAATTATTTGATTTGCTCCAAATTTGGTATACCGGTTTATTATGTTAAGGAGCTTCCCTGATTAAACTTGGAAGTTCATTGGTTAAGGATAAAGGGGGAGAAGGGGGGCTGGTCCCCCACTTAATTTAGATAAATGGGTTTTTCATGCAGAATTACTCGATTTGTTCCAAATTTGGTATACCGGTTTATTATGTTAAGGAGCTTCCCTGATTAAACTTGGAGGTTCATTAGTTAAGTATAAAGGGGGGAAAGGGGGCTTAGACCACCTCCTTAATTTAGATAAATGGGTTTTTCATGCAGAATTATTCGATTTGCTCCAAATTTGGGATACCGGATTATTATGTTAAGAAGCTGCCTTGATTAGATTTGGAGGTTTATGGGTTAAGTATAAAGGGGAGGGGCTAGTCTCCCCTTAATTTAGATAAAAGGGTTTTTCATGCAGAATTATTGGATTTGCTTCAAATTTAATATACCGATTTATTCCGATATGGCGCTTCCTTCATTAGATTTGGAGGTTCATTGTTAAGTATACAAGGGCGAAAAGGGGGCAAGTCCCCTCCCCTTAATTTAGATAAATGGATTTTCATGGAGAATTATTCAATTTACTTTAATTTTTTTTCTATGTTTGTTCTGATAAGGAGGTTTCCTGATTAGATTTGAAGGTTCATTAGTTAAGTATAAAAGGGTTGAAGGGGTTAGACCACTCTTAATTTAGCGATATGTTTCTTTTTTTTCATGCAGAATTATCTGATTTGCTTCAAATTTGATATACTGATTTATTATAGTTAAGGAGTTTCCCTGATTAGATTTGGAGGTTCATTGGTTAAGTATAAAAGGGGCAAACGAGGGATATTTCCCTTCATTTATTTTTTTAGGGACATTATTCTTTGAAATAAGAGTATAATATACAGTTAGTGTTAATAACCTGTGAGCTCAATGCCATCAGTTTAACTGGCACTTATCATTTTATTGCTATTAACCGATATGGGTTATGAAGCATAGTGGTTTATGTATTCAGTTCTGTATAGTCCTAGTTTCAAACTTTACTGTTAAATTTAGTGTCATTTTGCCCCGAATTTTCAATGTTTCTCTTATTTTAGCTTTGCCAAGCTGCCCCATACCTGGAGACTCAGATAAATACTATTTATTAAATTTAAAAAGTTCAAAGAGGAAGGTGAATGAATTCTGGGGTGCGCGAGAGTGCACAAAGGGGGGGGGGGGGTAATTTTCAAACTTTTACCAAACCTCTCCTTGACATATCATCGGAAAGTCCTTTCACCACTCTTTCAAAATATGAACCTTTCTCCTCCCAGAGTTGAATTCCGGAAGGGGTGCTGGGGTGACTTTTTTTTTTAATTGTAGAGATTTCTACATTAAATATCATTAAATGAGATTTTTTAATGGAGCTCTCCGATAAATATTATTTATTAAATATAAAATTTTAAAAGTGGGGCTGCGTGATTTCTGGGTATATTCTAGGATAAAAGAGGGAACCCACGTGGGAGGGGTAGATTTCAAACTTTTTTTGGACCAGTCATTTGATCTATCATCGGAAAGTTTTCGGTTATCATCGCAAAGTTACTCTTTCATATTATGAACCTTTCTTCTTCCTTCCTTAGTTTGGCGCCCCGAGAGAGGCACTTTTAGAACTTTTTTGAAATCGTAGCGTTTTTAAATATTTTAGATCGGATTTTTTTTACGGAGCCCTCCGATAAATAATTTTTAATATATGAAAATTTCAAAGAGAAGGATGGGCAGGGTATATTTCGGGGGGGGGGGGGGGGCACGATAATTGGAATCCTGGGAGTTGGGACTCTTTTCTATCTTTTGCTGACACCCCTCATGTGATATATCATTGGAAAGCTCTGTGACTACTATTTCATTTTATATATCGCCCGCGCCCCTCCCCTTACTTTGCCCCCGAGCGGGGCACTTTACTAAATTTAGCCGACACCCCTCATGTGCCATATCGTTGGAAAGTCCTGTGACCACTTATTCATATTATGCACTTTCCTTGCCCCTTCTCCTACTTTGCTCCCCGCGGGAGTTCGTTTATTGTATTCCAGTCGAAGACTTTATAAAAATGGGGAAATTAAAGATCCAATCTCAAATGACGTAGAAAAATCAATAAAAAATTTTGATCACTTTTATCATCCTTTAGTTCATATTTCTGCCACTAGGGGTGCTTTTGATTCTTATTTCTTTGGCCATTTTGGTGCTAATTGCCGAAAAATTCTAATTTTTGATACTTAAACTCCCCTTACCGCTTCATAGCTACTCGCGTTTTTTCAGCTTTTTTCAACCAGGGGGCACCCTTACAAGACTTTTCCAGTCTTATGGCTCCTTTATAGTTTCCCTTTGGTTTGTTGTTTTTTTATTCCATCTGTTTTCAGTTACCCTATATTTAATAAAATCTGCCTTATATATATGTAAAAACAATGATTTCAATAATCGATTCTAGAACATCTCCTTTGTAGATTCTCGAAAGTAATCGATGACTGTATCGATTGTGTATTTTACGATAACGATTTTTTTCGATTGGTAAATTTTCGAGAATCGCCCATCACTAAGCCCTATCACTGCTATGAAATTGTCGGCCAGAATAATAGCTAAGTTTTCCAATAACTGTTTTTAGCTTTTCTCGTTATAATCGATTGTAAAACATCTCGATTGTAAATTCTATGAATTAATCGATGGCTGTATCGATTGTGATTTTTTACGATGACGATTTTTCTCGATTGTCGAATTCTCGAGAATCGCCCATCACTAATTATAATGCTTAGTGATTCCTTTGCGCCAGTGTTGTGCCATAAAGAGAAAAATTCTGACGATCCTGAAGTATGGATATTTGCAAGTGATTACCTTAATGTTATTACCCAGTATACCAATTTACAATACCGGTAATAGATAAAATTTTGGCAAATATAACGAACACTACTGTTAGGTCCACTCTAGATAACCTCGGAGTATTTTCAGATCCAAACTAAGTCACAGAAAATAGCTAAAATAGCTCCTATCATTAAATAATGACTGTTTCGCTTTTAAAGGGATACATTTTTACTTTCTTCTATATTTACAAGAAGAAAGTATTGGATTCGTCAAAATTTTCGACTTTCTGTTTTCGACGGATTTACACGTTCTAGGGGGCAGAGATTCCGAAAAACATTCTTTTACAAAATGTCTGTCTGTGCATCTGTGAGTCTGTGAGTCTGTCTGTCTGTCTGTATGTGACACAAATTTTGTGGGCGCTCTATCTCAAGAACTAATGCACGGAATTTAATAAAAATTTATACTCAGTTAGTCCCTGATATAAATTGGCGCTGATTAGTTTTTGGTGTAAATCGCCCAACTGGTGGCGCTGCTATGCAGCCTTTTTTAAGATTTCCGCAATAGCTCAATCTCCAGAACTAATGCACGGTTTTCATCAAACTTCAGATTCAGTTAGTCCTTGACATGAATTGAAGTTTGTACATTTTGGTGTAAATCGCTCAACAAGTGGCGCTGCTATGCTGCATTTTTTACGATTTCCGCAATAGCTCTATCTGAACAACTAATGCTTGGATTTTCATCAAACTTTAGATTCTAGTATACTTTGATATGAATTAGTGCTGTTTGTACATTTTTGTGTAAATCGCTCAACAGGTGGCGCTGCTATGCTGTATTTTTCAGAATTTCCACTATAGGTGTATCTCAAGAACTAATGTACGAATTTTCATCAAACTTTAGAATCAGTTAGTCCTTGACATGAATTGACATTTTATACAGTTTGGTGTAAATCGCTCTATAGGTGGCGCTGCTATGCTGTTTTTTGTGATTTCCGCAATAGCTCTATCTCAAGAACTAATGCTTGGATTTTCAACGAACTTCAGATCCATGTATACCTGGATATCAATTATTGCTGTTTATGTATTGGTGTAAATCACTCAACAGGTGGCGCTGCTATGCCACATTTTTCAGAATTTCCGCTATAACTCTATCTCAAGAACTAAGCACGAATTTTTATCAAACTTCAAATTCAGATATACTTTGATATGAATTGGTGCTAAATTGATGTAATTTCTTGTACTATTTAAATGATTTAATTGACGTGATTTATATAGAAGAAAGTTTTGTGATGGCCACAACATACTAGTTTTTGTCTGGGGCACCATCAACATAACAAAGAGCCGTGGATAAAATCCTTAAACCTCTGTTAGGTAAGTGAGTATTGGTCTATCTGGACGATATTACCCTAAATAGTGTCCACTTTTGCTTTTGATCAGCGTTTAAAGTTGCTAAGGAAAGTCATTACCCTATCGCGTAATGCTGGTTTATCAGTGAAGTTTGAGAAATGTAAATTTCTAATGCGATAAATAAAGTACTTGGGATGTCAAAATCCCTTAGGATGAAATCAAAAACCTCATTTTGCGAAAACCGAGGCTATTAAACCGCCCCCCAGCGTTCTTCCTCCTGTCCGTTGACCAGCGTTTAAAGTTGCTCAGAAGTCATTCTGAAAGAACCGAAGCTATTACCCAGTCCTCAGCGTTGTCCTCCACAGTCCGTTAAACAGCATTTAAAATTGCTCAGGGAAGATTTTATCGCATTGCGTAAGGCTAGTTTAACAGAGAAGTTTGAGAAACGTAATTTTTTTAAGGCGAGAAATAAAGTATTTGGGTGTGAAAAGTCACTCAGGGTGAAATCAAAACTCCTTCTGGGAAAACCGACGCTATTAAACCGCCCCCAGCGCTGTTCCTCCTGTCCGTTGAACTTTGAATAGCGTTTAAAGTTATTAAGGAAAATTTTTACCCTATTACGTAATGCTGCTTTAACAGTGAAGTTTGAGAAATGTAAAATTTAAGACGAGAAATAAAGTATTTGGGTGTCAAAATCACTCAGGATGAAATCAAAACTCGGAAAACCGAGGCTTTCCCCCCTCCTAAAAATTGTAAGCAATTTGTTACATGGTTTTCAAAGCATCTTAATTTAGGAACTGTTGCATGTTTTTTCAAAATTTATTCCTCATTTCTGAGTTGTGTGATCCTTTGTATGCTTAGAAGCGGTAAAAGAATAAAGTTCGCGGAAACTCACGTGAGATGTGTCGTTGTTGTTGCTCCATCACTTCGCATTTTCTACGATGACAAAGTGACACATAGCGTAATCTAAAGGTTTCTCCGATAACTACACGAACAACTATTTTTCCTATAGCAAAATTCACTTATGTCAGACCTATTAGTGGAATAATTAAAAATGCATTTTCATTGGTTGTGTCACTTTTCTTGCGGGTTAGTAATTTCAAAACAGTTTTACACAACAAAACTGACACAGAACATAATTTCTAAAATTTCGAGTTAATTTCCATTTTTTTAATGAGCGCATTATTTCAGTGAAGCCTCTTAACAGACCAGATAAAATCAAAAAGGAAAATTAACAGTCCGACTGCTGAATTTTCGTTCTTTCCTGTTGATTTTTTTTTTTTTTTTTTTTTTTTTTTTTTTTGTTAAAAAGAATAAAGGAACGTATTCACCTAATTATAGCAAAGTCTCGGAACTGGCTGAATTTATGCTAGCTGACGGATTATGGTGTTCCTCCAGAGCGCTCGAGGCTTCGATTAAAGGATTTCTTGTCCTCATAGCTATAGTGGGAGGCTACCGCGAACTTTTTAGCTTGAAGTTTTGTTCTATAAAGGCTCAGCTAAGGACTATCACTGACCGAAGTTAATTGCGGTACATTGATGGAATCTCAAACTCTTTGTCTCACGAAGGGCAGAGGGTGAACGTTTATTCATTTCCTAGGTGAATCAGAAAGCACAGATGAAGACAGTGGCCATTTCCTGGGAATACCATGTCTTTTTTTGACTGCTTGAAACTTTTCAGTTATTATAGCTATTACACTTTGCTTGTAAAGCGTGCACTGTTGAGTAAGCGTTTTGGTTCTGGCTCAGTCCGTTTGGAAGAACAATTGATAGAATAGGTCTTCTTCTTTTATGAGTTTGATGTATAACCTTTAACTGATGTTACCGGTCTCACAGACTGCTGCCTTTTTCAATTTTTATAGTTTAACTTGAAACTTTCAGTTTAACTACAAACACTACCGAAATTTTGTTTCGTTTGGAAATTTAGTACTATTACCAGAGACTTTTGAATAGGTGAATTTTAATTATAATAGTCCTGTACAAAGAGTTAAGTACAAAAACACCATCCTATGAGTTAATAGCGCCTTTTATTCATCTTTCGACAAGTGTTCTGACAGACCGCTTCACAATAGTTATTTTACAATTTCTATCACGTCAGTTAAAGGTTAATATTTACAGATTTATTATGGGGAGAGGGTACTTTTTTCTGAATTCAGTTGGCCTGTCTTACTAGCATTAGAGTTTTGATTTCGACCTTTATAAGGAACATGATCTGGGGAGGTAGAATTATTTGCGCTGTCCTAGAAACACTTTTGTAGAGCACGTTTATTATATTTTGCATAATTTGTCGCAGATGAATCATTTTTATTTGTACTAGAATCATTTAAAGAAGATAAGTCCCAAGGCAAGTTCCTCATATGCAAGTTTCTCAGCGAAAGAGCATTGTTATGGCATGAGATAAATGCTGTTATGAAGAAGATGCCGAAGAATTGCATGAACGGGTGGGTTAGGATTCACCTCCCAATATTTGAAAAGGCTCAGTATAATACCTAAATCTGAAAATTCTGACCTTACCTAGTTAACCGTTGTCCTTTCACCTAATTAAGTTATTACTTGCCACTTCCATCGCCGTAAAAGTAATCTGCAAATTTCGATCCTTATCTGGCCACTCTTTTCTCCGCGACGTGAGGCTAAGCCAATGTTTCTCAAGCACAGTGGTGTAGTCGTAAAAAAAACAGAGGGTATACGCTCTAAGGAGAGGGTATACGCTCAAGGCAGAGCGTATACCAATAGAGTGTATATACTATAGCTTTCTTGAGAAACAGAGGGTATACGGTGTTCCTTAAAAAAAATCCAGAAGGTAAACGGCGTATATCCTCCACTACACCCCTGCTCAAGCAACACAAAATCCCCAACCTTTATTTGCGGCTCTCTCCGTTTCGCATTATAATTCTAGCTGAACCGCTCGGCGTTGCCCAGGACCCGTTTTAAAACCGTTCATTTATTGACGCGTTTCCAAAAATCGCCAACTTATACAACATGCAGTAAAAGGCTGGTCTTTAAATGTACACTTGATAATACGTAAGTACCATGCTTATCAGTAAAAAAAAATGGATACTTATTTTAACCTAAGTTATATAATGAATAAATTTAACATAATTATTAATTTTTTTAATACAGTAGAGCGCCGATTATCGCAACTCCACTTAACCGAACTTCCAATTATCCGAACAGCCTATTTTTCTCAAAAAAATATTCTAACCGAACTTTCAATTATCCAAACACCCTGTTCTGTTTCTCTCATTTTTTTTCCCTTCAGATTTAGCATGCGAAATCGAATCATCGATAGTGTATCGTTGGGAGCAGTAACAACGAAAAAGAAATCAACGAAAATGAAAACTAATACTCTGAAAATGAACATAACGAAGCCTTTGAATGTTTGGAAACAGATATGAAATGGCTCGAACGGCACAAGAACGCTGATCCTATTCAACTAACTTAGTTAAGAAAAATTCGAGATATGGCAGCATTGAAAAGAATGTCTTCTTTGAAGCAAGCAACAATCGAAAGCTTTTTTGCTTAAAGTATAATCTCTAGAGTTCAGAAGATGGTAAAAAAAGAAAAAAAAATTAAATAATAAAAAAGTAAACAAAAAAAAATTAAAAAGACAAAAAAAAAATATATATGTTAAACACGCCAACACTAACTGGTGCTGACAGTCCTAAGCCTGGATAAAGGGTCAGCTAGGTGGGGAGGCCTACCAAATGGCTTAAGCACTCACAAGCCCCACCCACTAAGCCTGGATAAAGTGTAAAGGTTTTAATATGGTCAAGAACATCCCTTAAATTGTCTGTCCATTTATCCGAACTTTTGCTTATCCGAACTAGGGTCGGTCCCGACTTGTTCGGATAATCGGCGCTCTACTGTACTTGCGAAGCGAATTAATCAATTTAAAACTTTTAGTTAATGACTCTTTAATGGCAGAAAGTAAATGAAAAACCTATACTTATTTCACTGTTATGTTTTTTTTTTTCAATACGGTTTACTATTATGTTTACCGTTTATTACTTACCGTTTTCCGTTTATTTACATGTTTATAGCTACATTTTTTAATAACGTGAATTAACCCATATTATTCACAACTAAAAAGAAATGACGCATCAAGAATTTTCGAGAATTAAATAAAAATCATGCACTCTTGACATCATAATAAACTTTTATATTTTAACAGAATAATAAGGCCACTATAATTTGTGACTCTTGTTTATAGCCAGTATACACGTCAGGACATTTTGCCAGTATCATTATCTTTTTACGCGTGAAGGTTTGGCTACGATACTCCATTGTAAAATTTGGCAATTTTTGAAATTCAATACTTGAAAAACGGCATAATCATTAGATTTGAAATTTATATCAAGAAAAATACAATTTTTGACTTTTCTAACGCAGTTTGTCTAACAATTTTCTGACAAATACTTTTCGAGCTATTGATTTTTTCAGTAACTTCAAATGTTTCATTTTCCGAGATTAATCTGTGGCAACGATTAGCGAAAAAACCAATCGTCAGCAATGCGCAGCTTTTTATTAAAGAGGATAACGTTTGATTCTTTTATGCCAACCCTCGTGAACAGTTTTACGAAGAACATAAGCAAAGTGCTGCAAAAACGATCCCAGTTTGTAGGATGCAAATCTTTGGCAAGTATTGCAGCTAGAGATTTAAAGATATAAGATTATATTTCATACTTTTTAGTATTTAAAATATTTTGTTGTTGCAATTTCACAGCCAGTTGGCATACTTTGGCAAGCATGGTTTGGCGGATCATTAAATCCATGGTTGTTGTAACTCGCATTCAATTGTAATCCTAAACAATATTGGTCGATTTGATCTTCTGCGGCCGGCTAATGGAAAAATTTCTTAAAATTAATTTATTTATTTATAATTTAGTTTTAACATTGACAATGTTGTATTTCCATCGGAAACACATCTATGTAGGTAATTTTTATAATTCTGTAGCCTATCAAGAAGTGGGAGAAAAACTGATCATAAAATTACGCCTTTACATACAAAAAACAAGCTGAGTTAAATAAAGGAATGTAAAAATTGGGAGTTTTACTGTCCAGCGCAGTGGCATGTTGGAGCCTTACGAAATCGGGGCATTTCACGTAAATCCGGATAACTGCAACACTAGAAATAGCACAGTTGGCTGGAGATAAAATTGTTTTTACTTATGAAATTTTGGCAAATATAAGGAAGGCTAATTTTAGGTCTACTCTAGATTTAACCTCTGGATATTTTCAAATTCCAATGAAGTCAGAGGATATAGCTAAAATAGCCTTTATTGCTAAATAAACGGTCAAGTGCGAGTATTATTCGCGCTCCGAGGGTTCCGTACAATAAATATATTAATCATTAACTGTATTAATAAAAAAAATCGTTACAAAAAAAAATAAGACTTTGTAAAAAACTATACTACGTAGGGTTTGGTATATACACTGTAAACTGAAATGTCTGAAATTCAGACACTTAAGTGTCTGAAACGCAGTGTTCAATTTTCAGACGTTTTAAAATGTCTGAAAATATGTAATCGATAGATAAGTCTATCTCAGGTTCGATTTCTTTCCATATAACTTCTTCTGAAGGGGCGATATCTTCATCATTTTCATCACTTTCCACTTGTGTGCCTGGAAATCCCTCTTTCTGAAAGCATTTTTCAATCGTATTTTTAGAAACTTGATCCCAAGATTCTCGCACAAAATATACAGCATCCAAAAACATTGACTTTGTATCTTTGCTCCGCATTTTCGTCCAACGTTGCTATAATTTTTCTCATAAGCAACTTTCTGTTATTAACTTTTACAGAACGAATGATACCAAGGTCTAGTGGCTAAGCACACTTGTGAAATTTGCAGGGGAAAACACAATTTTGACATTGTTTAAATTGCAAATTGGAGAATGAGCGGGACATTGATCAATAAACAGAAAAAAAAATTCTCTTTTGTATCTTCATAGACTTATCGAAAGATGTCAGAAAGTCTGTAAATAGGGAAGAAGTCATCCGTGATTTTAGGTTTACTGCATATTTTGTTGGTAAGGTCTTCAAGTTTTTAAAACATCGCGGATTTGCTGCTCTTCCTATAACAAATGGCTTCAATTTGTCAGTTCCATCAGCATTAACCGCAAACAAAACCGCAATTCTCATTTTGCTTTTATTAGCACCAAAGCATTTTTCATTTCTATAACAAAGCGTTTTGTCGGGTAGTAAGTCATAAAACAATCCTGTTTCATCTGCGTTGTAAACGTCCGATAGGAAATACCCTTTAATCAGGTTGAGCAACTTTTCTTCCCAATCTTGTACTACATTTCCATTTATATCCGCCTTTTCTTTGCACGTTTTGTTTTGGAGTACGTTGTATCTTTTCTTATTACGCTCTATCCAACCATTGGAGGTAGAAAAACCTTTCACATTATGCTTTTCGGCAAGTTGAAGTGCTGTTTCTTTGATCAGAGATTCACTAATGGCTATTTTCTTGGCACGAACGATGTTGAACTAGGTCAGATTCAAGAAAAGAAAGAGGCGTGGCTTTCGATGACTTTCTTATTTTCTACGAATTTTTACCACATTCTGCTGATGCTTTTTCAATTTCGGCTTTTTGTTTAACAATTGCTTCTAATGTTGCAGATTTCATGGCGTTCTACTAACGCGTTTTATGGTCCAATGTTCTTGTCAAATTCGCGAAAATATTAAGCTTTTCACTCAACGAAAAACGTTTTCGTTTCCGACAATCTGCCATGCTTCACAAAGTTAAAAAAATTAAATGTTATGCAAAATCGAGCGTCCAATACATCACAGTTCTCGTAATCTAGTATACCTATTGTATCTACAGCTTCTTATAAGTTTGCAAAATATTTAGTTTCTGTTTTTTCTCCACTATTGAGCGGTAACTATTTCACTGTTAAGAATTCTTTTGATTTTGTTAAAAAAAATTCAGAATTTTAAGCCACAGGGACACATGATGGTTTCCTTTGATGTTAAATCATTGTTTACTAACGTTTAGATTGAGGGGTCTTTAGATTGCCTCATGAAAAGGCTTTGTGAATTCCATTTCTCTTATTTTGAAATCGAGGAGCTTACCCTTCTCACTCGGGCTTACTTGTCGCAAAATACTTTTGTTTTTAATGGAAATTTCTTTCGTATGATTAACGGTTTGGCTATGGATAATCCTCTTAGTCCAATTTTATGCGATCTTTATTGCACTATTTTCAGGTCAAACTTTTTGAAATTTTAAAATTTCCATTCTATGTTCGTTACGTTGATGATGTTTATGTCCTGGCTGAAATGAATTCGTATATTAATCATATTCTCTCTATTATGAATTCCATTGATCCCGGCATTCAATTTACCTCTGAAATTGAGACCAATAACTGTCTTTCTTTCCTGGATGTCCTTGTTATTCGTTGTGATAATGGTTTTCAGACTACCGTCTTTCGTAAATCTTTTGCTGTCAATCTCCCACCTCACAGGTATTCTTCTCATCCTGCTAACCAGAAATTCACTGTTTTTAATACTTTTGTTTTTCGGGCTATCAATATTTGTTCCACTCCTCGGTTACTCAGTGCTGAACTTAATTACCTCAAAGCTATTGCTATTGATCGTGGTTATACCTCTAAAAATTATAGATTCTATTTATACGAAATTGACGAAACCCATCCATTCTGAAAAGATTCTAATTCCAACTCCAATACTTCAGTTGTGTTGCCATTTTTTCTTAAAATCAGTCCGCAAGTTGCTAAAATCTTAAGAAGGTTTGATTTTAATGTTATTTTTTCTCCTGTTAATAAAATCTCTTTTTCGAATCTTAAACACCCCATTGATCGGCTAGATAACTGGGGTATTTACCAAATCTCTTGCCAGTGTGGTCTATATTATATTGGGCAGACTAAACGTAATCTTTGATTTCGTTTAACAGAGCATGAAGGTTATGTTAAAAATCAGGAGCTTAAATGCTCTTCTATTGCTCAGCATTGTTGGTCTTTTCAACATAGGTTCAATTTTTCCTCAGCCATGATTATCCTTAAATGTTCTTCTAACCTTGATTTTGATTTTTGGGAAGCTTATCACATCATTAAAAATTCTCACTCTTTAGTCAATGACTTATCTAGTACTCCTGATTTTCCAAGTATTTGCAAAGCATTAATTTAATTTCCCCCTTTTTGGTTTCTTTTTCTCTCGTTCTCCGGTAGATGTCGCTACTTGTTCACTCAGTCATTCACCTGCTTCTGTCTCATTGGTTGTTTTTGTCGCATTCCCTATCCGTATTGGGTATATAAGCCGTCGCGTCTCTGTCATTTTGCTCGACCTTGCTTTTTCTAGCACGCTGTGTCTTGCTCTATTTTGCACTGAAGAAGAATCTCGCTAGTAGATTCGAAACATCTGTTTGCTGCTTTTCACGTATTATTTGTGCATTTTTAAACGTTGGTTTTCTGCTTTTTAAATACATTGTATTCAGAAGAGTCTATATTCAAGAATTATTTTTGCAGAACTCCGTTGTCAAGAAGCAAGATGCAAAATATGTAGTAATCTTTGTATTGACCGAAATATTGACTCTTTACGGATATTAAAGTGCAGAGTTGCGGAGTCTCCAGCTTTTGGGATACCTGTATTTTTAATCGAAAATATTGTCCTTTTAAATCGCAAAAATTCTTCTATTAAATAAAACAAAATTTTCTGTACTAAAATACTGGTATCCAAAAAGCTGGAGACTTGGAAGGTCTGAAAATCTGGGCCAGAATTCTACATTATTCTTTTCCAATAATCCCCATCAGAAAATATCATTGCAGGATATTTTCTACAACTGCAAGATATTGCTAGTCTATACAATGCAATACGAAAATCCCGCAGATGTTGCTGCGATCGACACTTGAGATTTTAGTAGTATCGTCGCACATTTAAGGGATACAAATTTTTAGCGTTGTTTGGATACCATATTTCCACACTAGGTATTCTAGACGCTGTAACCGTAACCTAAGTTTATCAGATTCAGGCTCGACATCCAATCACCATGAGCTAATTTCCAATGCCGTTACTCTCTTTGGAGGAATTACATTGCTGCAGCCTACACTGTTAAAAATATCGTGAAAAATTACCTCTGTTTTTAAAGGCTATCTATTTTTTGACCAATGAGAACGCTCCATAGGCGTTTATGCAGCGTTCTCATTGGTCAGAATATAGATAGCCTTTAAAAACAGAGGTAATTTTTCACGATATTTTTAACAGTGTATTTATTGAAGCATGGCTAACTTTGTTTTTGTTTTTCTAACTGAAGGGGGAGTACTTCGACTAAAGCGTCTAGAATATATAATGTGGAAATCGTCAGTCATAGTAGTACTTAGAAAGTGCTAAAATATTATATCCTATAAATGTCAAACGAAGCTGAAATCCAAAGAGTCGATCGCAGCGACATCTGAGGATATTTTCTAAAACTCCAAGATCACTTGGTCTAGACCATAGCTGCCAACTTTTATGCTTTCTTCTTACCACTAAAATTTTATAGTAAATGTTGTCTTATTTAATCGCCAAAATGTCACGATTAAGCAAGACGAAAATCTCTATTAAATTTTAGCGGTAGCAAAAAAGCGCAAAAGTTGGCAGCTATGATCTAGACGCTGTTATAATACAATGTTTACTTCGACATGTGAAAATATAACGCAGATGTCGCTGCGAGCGGCTCATTGGATTTCAGCATCATTGAACATTTAAGGGATACAATATTTTAGCGCTTTTTGGATAATAGATTTCCACACTACTTATTCTATGCGCTGTACTTGTGCTTTGATACATGAGGAACTTTAAAGGTTGATTTTCAACTTTTCGACACCTACTTCCGATATCGATTTGTATCTATGTGGGCCTTCTGGTTTGGTGGATGGCAGAACTTGGCCGGGATCTAGATATATTTTTTTGCTCTTAGCGAACGATATCGACCAATCAGAAGCCTGCATTTTTTAAAACAGCGAAAAGTTCGCAAAACGGCAGGCTTCTGATTGGTTCGCTAACAGCGAAAAATCTTTCCGAATCTCTACCCGTCCAGCAAAGTTTTCGTACTGTGAAAAGATCTCGTATCTCTGTAAGAGTAACAGCATAAAAGATGAACGCTTATGATTGGGCTATTGTTTCAAAAAGGATTTCAATTTTAAAGTTTTTATTAAAAAAATTGTTTTAATCATCAGTTTTTGATGAAATTGAATGGGACCACACGGGTGACTTACACTTTCAAACAAAAAAAAAAATATATCAAAATCGGTTCATATTTAAGAAAGTTATGCATGAACAGGACCAAAAAATACATATACAGGTCGAATTGATAACCTCCTTCTTTTTGAAGTCGGTTAAAAATAGGTGGTAATTTTCATTACCGCCCCATCCTTACCATCCCTTTTTTCCTATACCTTCCCCTTTTTTTTAACCTTACCGTCTCTTCTTTAACACCTCTTTAAGACAATGTTATACTAAAATTTTGTACTAAAAATACTACATTGTTATTATTTCTTATTTGAATGCCCTGTGGGTACTATGCAAATTCATTATAAGGAAAAATTTAGAAGAAAATGAAAAGTTTTAGTGGTAAAATAGTAAGGAAAATTAAACTCCCAAGTTTAACTTAAACCTCAGTTAAATAAAGAAAATTTTCGCTGCTGACCATTTTTTCTTTATTTTGAATCATTAAGGCATTCGTCTATCAAATTAAAATGTTATTTTAGCAAGTTTAATTTCACCAGATTTTTATTCCTGAAAGTCAAAAGTGAGAATGCCTCATATATGTTTTTCCAGTTCAAAATTTGTACTCAAACTTCAACTCACTTTCAAATATCCGATCGAGATTAAATTTTACATACTGACGTAAATCCGATGACAATCTAACATTATTATGATTTTCGGTGGGTTACCATTTATACTTATTTTAGAGGATAACACAAAAAATTTCGGATAGATTACCGCCAAGAAGTTTAAGAAAAAGTTTTAGATTAGATAATACAAGACAGCGATGGTTGTGTTTTTTAACTTTTATGTATTTTTTAACACTGAATCCGAAAATTACCTTAATTTTTAAGCATCATGTCAGGATTTTTCGTAAATCATAAATTGTCAAAGTTAAAAAAATAACAAAAATAGGATACTATATAATAGAGGAGATGGCTGTGTTTTTTAACTTTTGATAATTGATTTTTATCTACTTTTTAGCACTGAATCTGAAAATGAACTTCATTTTTAATTATCACGTTAAAAAAAATTTTCAAATCGTAAATGTCAAATTTAAAATATAGTGAAAATCTGATTACTATAAAACAGATGTAAAACTTTTTTTTATTTAATTCAATATTTTATCCAATTTTTTGGCTTATACTGGGATTCTTATAGGTAAACAGCTGAGGGGACCTATGAGGTGGGAGAGGAGGTTCAATTTTAAATTTGAACTTTTCAACTTCGAAATTTACAATTTACTTAAAATCCTGAAGTGATGGTTAAAAATGAAGTTCATTTTCGGATTCACTGGTAAAAAATACATAAAAATCAATTATCAAAAGTTAAAAACACAACAGTCACATTTATTTTATAGTATCAAATTTGCGCTATTTTTTTTTAACTTTAAAATTTACGATTTGCAAAAAATCTTTACGTGATGGTAAAAAATGAAGGTCGATTTCGAATTCAGGGGTACAGGATACATACGAATCAATTATCAAAAGCTAAAAAACATGACATAATCCAACTTTTGCAGGCTAGTGTAATCTATTAACATTTTAAAACATGTAATTTTTTGTAAATAATTGAGGCTGTTAATTTTCATCATTTTATTTACAAAAATTCTGTTTTTTTTTTTTTTGTTTTTTTTTTCTTATATGTTTATTACAAATTCTATGTTTTGCATTAATATTTCAGAATGATTGAAGATTTCAAATTTATATCGCAATGTTAATTTTACTCTCAACCATTTTTTTTTTAAATATATATGACGAAATTATATTTCTACTAAATTTGTGAATGATCCCTAATTTGCAGCAAAAAATATGCTACAACTTTAAACAGCTATTACACGGTCAATTTCAATCTTAGAATAATGGGACTTTTTTTTTTTTTTTTGTCTTACTTGTGAGTGTAACAGAAAAATTTTACTAAATATAACTTATAGGACCTTGGGATCGTATAAAAATTTAAATTTCGTAATTTTTAAAGAAATGTTTTTATTGACCCAAATCGCTTTTAAAATATTTCTTTACCTCATTTAAAACATTTTTGTAATTGGAACTATATGTCTATGATTAACAGTTTAGGAATTAGCCATTGGACACCGTTGATAGTGGACACCCTGTATTTTTTTATACAAATTCAATAGTTCACGCTTTCTATGAAGCGTGAATCAAAGCGGTGAATTTTCAATAATCGGATCCACGCCAAATTAAAGTATTATAACGGATTGTTTTTGGAACTACATGAATTACAGACATGAATTTAAGTCGTGATTTTTCAGATAAATACTGAATGGCTATTAAAAAGTATTTTTTTTTTTTAACGATTTTTATTTTTATTTCGTAAAAGAACGTTTGCAAAGCGTATGAGATGATTGACAGGTAAATGAAAGTCATTCCGTTTCAACAACATCATCACAAGGAGTTCAAGGTAAAAAGAAAAAGAGTGCGAGGTTCTTCAAACGCTACACGGATGTTGGCAACATTTCAGCAAACAAAAAAGTAGAATAGGTGTGTTGTCACACTCACACTTGTTTCAAACGGCTGTTTAAAGAAAAAAAGGTTTTAGTTGACTCTTTTAATTATATTGTTGGCAAGATCGCAGGATGAGAGAGTAGCGGAAGAATGTTTTTTTTTTTTTTTTTTTTTTTTTGGCTTTGTCAGTAAAGTATTAATGTTAGGAAGTACGGCAGACATTGACCTTTCAATCATCAACAAACCTGTTTCCGTAACTTGACATTACAATCTGAATCTTTTATGTTATTTTGTAAATACTAGATGACATTTTCATTAAAAAAAGAAGAAAAAAGATCCTTATTAGTAAACTTTTAATTACAATTCCTGTGGAAAAATATGATTATTTTAAAGAATGGCAGCAGTTATTTTTCTTATAATGATTTTCTTAATCAGTTATATTCCAATTTTACGAAATACACATTAGTAAATAAAAATTTAAATATTTGGCTAGAGATTTTTATTTACACTAGGTAAATCAGATTAATTTTAAAAGAGAAAATTAATAAAACATTAATGCATTAATTTTATATTAAAAAAGTAATTATTGTGCCAATTTGTCAATTAATTATTAATATATTAATAATAAATATAACTTAGATGTATCTCATAAAAAATCACTTACAAAAATCATCTTTTAGTGGAACTAATTTGTATTTTCAACATTTTTTTTTTTTTTTTTTTTTTTTTTTTTTTTTTACAACGTTGTTTGTTCTCAAGGAAAATCAATTTATAATGAAGTAAGTGCTTTTATCGTGATAAATCTTTTATATGCATTTACTTATTTATATGTTTTATCTGCTTTTGATGTATTGTTTACAAAGTATATAAGTTATTTTGATAATGTTGAATATAAGGTAGCTTTAAATATAAAAAAGCATAAAGTAATATTGCTATGTTTATTACTCTTAATTCTACAGATAATAATAATGTTTAATAATATGTAATTTGTTGGGCATTATATTTTTCTTTTAACAATCAAATCAAGCTTCAAAATACATTAAATATCGTAAAAAATTATGATTATTATTTATCATTCATATTCGATAAATGTTAAAATATGTCCAGAACTGAAACATAAGAATTAAAATACCAACAATTTAAGAATTAAGCATTTAGTGAAATTAAAAAGTAATAAAGTAAACATCAATGCTAAAATTATTCATTATTTAATGTAGTTTAATTTAATTGAAAAAATATCATGTTTTATTTACTTATATCGTTATTATTTATCCTAAAACTTAAAAAAAAAAAAAAAAAAAAAAAAATAGTATGCCAGATGAAATATTCCCTTAATTTTCAAACCATTATTAAATACATCTGATAAAACACATACGTGAAATCTATAAAGATTCATAAACATGTTCCATATACAAATTGGTAATAAAGTCAATATTATAGATGGAGATTTTTAGGGAAATTCAAGATAATTTTGTCAGTATATGGCAACTAATAAAAGTGAATATTTCATTATCTGAAAACGATATGCATTTTACATATGCTAGACTATTAAATTTTTAAATCTGATAAATTTTGAAATATGTATGGTACTAAAAAACGTTTAATTAAAAGACAAAAATTAAATATCTAAAATTTTAATAATATATGCATTATTCAAAATTGTTTAAAACTCACTTTGATTATTGAAATTAAAAAAAAATAATAATTAACATTAGATCGACACATCTGACTTAAAAAAAAATGAGCATCAATTTTACCTGTCTGACTTAAAAACAAGTATTAGTATTTATTCTATAATTTAAACAACTGAAATATATAAAGTTAAAATGTATATAAATTGGCAATAAAGTTATAGTTTTATACATGGACTAAAATAATAAATTTTATTAATATTTCATAAGTTTTAAAATACGTGCAACAATAAAATTAGGGAATTAAAATACCAATAATTTTAAAAATGAGCATTTAGAAAAATTAAAAACTAAGGGAAAAAAATAAATTGTAATAATGGAATTATTCGTTATTTTATATAGTTTTATTTGATTAAAAAAATCATGTTATATATATTTTTTAATATGACTATCATATTTATTATAAAATTAGATTAAAACAACAAAAACAATATGACATAAGAAATTCATTCAATATCTCATTAGATGAAATATTCCTAATCTTCAAAGTATTATTTAAAAAAACCTAATTAAAAACATAATTAATATTTATAATAGTAATCTGTAATTTGTTAGACATTATTCTTATTATTATTTTGACGATCAAACTAAACTTTAAACTACATTAAATATTTTTAAAAAGTATTGTTACTATTATTAATTATCCTTATTTTTTATATACTTTTTTTACTATATACATTATACATTATATTTACATGTACATTACATTTACATTATATTTACATGTATGACTAAAATATTATTTTCTGTATTTTGCTAAGATTTAATTAAAATTTCGAAAATAATATGTCAAAGCAAGTACCATTCAATTAATCTTTAAACCATTAAAATAATAATAATAATAATGTAAGCAAAGCAATGCTTTCTTGGTAACTATGACTATATATTTCACCCGAATAGGACATGTTTTATGCATAATAGATATTAAATATTTTAATTTCATTAAGTTTAAAATATGTCGGGGTACATACATTATTAACATAAAGACAAAAGCTAAATCATTAAAAATTTAATAATAATAATAATAGAATAGAATAAATAAATGACAGCAATAAATATATGCGTTATTTAACGTAATTTAAAGTGTAAGAGCAATGATATCATATACATATAAAGGTTTATAGTTAATACATACAATTATTTTAACATAATAATAAAGTAGTGAAGTTGGTTTTCTTTTCTTTCGTTTTAAAAATCCGTATCATGACCGAAAAGATAAGATTTCAAGAATTCCGCACTTTAAAAGGTAGTCCAATAAATGAATGGTGAATTAATAAATGAATTCAACCAATCTGATTTCTTAAAATAAAGTGTGTAAGGCAGCTATTTTGTATTAACAATTGTTATTATTACTACCACTATAAATGAAAATATACTTATGCTTCAGTCATGTTTACGTGTACAAATATAAGAATATTTGAAAAAAAATGAGCCGGTAAAAAACAACATAGCATAATTGCATTCGGAAATAAGGAAATATTACATATTAAACGCCTACCCCCCCCCCCCCCAAAAAAAAAAAAAAAAAAAAAAACAATCACATTAAGTTACAGAACACGTGGTGACTTGTATATCTTATATTCAACATATCAAAAGCAGTTAAAAAATACTAGAGGGTTCACATATAAATAAATAAATTTATGCAATACAGTCGACGCTCGTTTTTACGAACTCGTAGGGAACACTAAAATAGTTCGTAAAATAGAAAGTTCGTAAAATAGGAAACACCAAAAATGATATGAATACACTGCAAATAGAGGCGTCTTAAATTAAGACACATATGTGACTGAAAAAGTTATTCAGACACTTAAGTGTCTAAATTTGAAATTTCAGACATCACAGGTGTCTAAATTTTAGACACATAAGTGTCTTACTATGATCATGGCATAAATGAACTGATAAACATGTCTGAAAAATGGCGATATGTCTGAAATTAAGACATTTAGAAATTTAGACACTTAAGTGTCTAAATGCGATACAATTGTATCATATGTGTGATGACTGTATGTATAACTGTATTGCAATATGTATGCCAGCACCACCAGAAAATTGTTTTCGAATGGATAACAGATGTTTAAAATATTTTTATCCATTAAATTTGGTATTTTATATTTTAAAAAAAAAAGTAATTTGTTTAGATTATGGGACGTCTGGAAAATTGAAATAGTTAGCTTACTAAAGTTTTGGGACTTAGTTATTTTTGGCGCAATAAATAAATCAGTAATTGCTTTTCATGAAAAATATTTATTTTCAAAAATTACTCGCAATCATGGACGTACGCACGTATGTCCGAGGAAGAGCCACACCCTCCCGTTAAATACTAAGAGATGTACCGGTGGAAAGAAATTCAGGGAGGGACAAGATTTTGGAATAGTTGGGTCTGGGGTCAACAGCGTAATCCGCTTTTCTAAAATGCAGAACATAAACATGAAATAGGCAAACTAAGAATATTTTGACAGAACTCCTCGGGCAAGAAATGTTTAAAGATACAAACATAAAAATAAATATAAAAATTAATCGTTCAAAAATAAGTTTCAAACGACATTTTTGAAAATAAAACTTTTTTTTTTCTCAATGGACTCTTCCCCCCCCCCCCCCCCCCCCCGACACACACACACCGTTTTGAGATAAATTTGAAATATATCAATATTAAAAGAAGAAAAGAATTAAAATTGTCTTCTACGAAGTGTTCAAAGGAAGGTGGATTTCTCTGAAGTAAAATTTTTAGTAACATTTTCCTTAACGTAAAATTATTCTATAGCCATTTATAAGAAAAGAAATATCATATATTTTTAATTATCAGACGTAAAGAAAGCATATTTGATTAAATTTCACTATACTGGGAGCAAAGCCCTTGAATATACTGGGAGGGAGAATGTATCCACCAGGGGGCACTGTAGTTGCGCATGCGTTTTAGATGTATTTCGTTGGAACGTACGTTGTAGTAACTGAAAGTTTGTTTTATGTACGCGTATTTATTTTTTTGCGAAATTTCAAGTTCTGTGATTTTAAGTCGTATTCACTTAGTTTATTTATGTATTGAATATATACATCTGACTTACGTGCTTGACACCCAATGACTCTTATAAGCTGTCGTCGATATAATTCGGGATAGAGACAACACTTGAAGATTACCTCCGGGAATTCTACAAAGTGTGTGGCAAGGTGTGTGTGGTGTGGAACGTACTTAGTGTTAATTTGTATCGAGATTTAGTGTTATTGTACTTCGTCTTTATAAAAGCTGGTAAAAAAAGAACTTTTGTCTGGCGGAGTATATTCTGAGGATGAAGCATTTCATTCTCTGAGTATGCTTAGTCGGATGTATTAACGTCTTCTTATAACGATGTATAACGTCCCTTCTAAAAAGATGCAAGTCTTTGCTCCTCACTGTAATAGTTTTTAAAATTTCAAATCGAGGAATTTATCTTTGCAACAGGATTAAAGTAAGTGTCACAATTTTTTTTTTTAGTACTAAATTTAGTGTTCTTTTTTTATGATTTTCTAAATAGCACTGATCAAAATCTTGCATAAAATGGTATTAGTTTTTAATCTGTTTGCAAAAAGCCCGCTAATTCTAGAAGTATATATTTTTTAACTTATGACGTTGCCTTTTATTACAAATTATATATTTTAAATTCTCATATGTTTCCCCTAATTTAAAGTAATAATATCACATTTTAAGTTAAATTCATTCTCTTGTTTTCCATGGGAGTTCTTAGTTTCAATTCTTATCTGTTTCAATTCTAATTCTTATCTATCACTAAACGACCACAATGATATAAAGAAAAAAAAAAGCTTTGAAAGATTTCCTAATTCTTTCTTACTTCCTATACATAGGGATTACAATCACGTATCCTGGGATTCCGCTCTATTTTTAATCCCGAAAATCCCGGGATTTTTTTCTGTCAAATCCCGGGATTTTCGGAGGTTTTTTTTTTTTTTTTTTTTTTTTTTTTTAACAGAGCAATATTCAACTGAAATAAAAAAAAATATATTTATAGACTTTTGCTTTTGGAATAAAAATCAATTTTTATAAATTTATGTATATATGTATCATTGAAAAAGAATGTATATCTCGAGTATTTTTTACATATATTTATAAGCGATTAAACATTTTAACGTGTAAATCTGTTGACCTGCTAACAGACGTCACAGCGATGAGTCAGGAAAAACGAAATCATTTCTTTATTTCGAATTTGCTGCGTGTAGAAAGATCTTCCATTCCATGAGTCATTTTGAGATTAACGTTTACTGATAAGCGTTTGTTTCTTTTCGTGCTTTTAAATTTATTTTTCTTTGAAGATATCTAATGAAAAGGATTTTCTACCGTAGAATTGTAATCTTTAATTACATGGTTATGAGAATAATGTAAAATTTAATTTGTCATAATAATTACTTTTTAATATTGTAAATATTTAGTCATTCAAAAACTTTTTTAACAGGAAATAAAAGGAAGTATGTAGAAGATAAAACATAAACTTATACGAAAAATACAAAAATGACAGATGTTAAGATATATATTTAAGACAAAAGAAGTTTGGAGACTATAAGTTATTTTTTCTTCGTGTTATTAATATAGAATATTTATTTATTTTTATTGATAGTTGAATAGCCTTTGTGATTACCCTCTGATCTACATAAAAACTTGCCCATGTGGAAATATAAATTTTTTTTAATCTAATTTTTAAATGATAAGGATTTTAATTTTTTTTTTTTTTTCTGGGGGTCGGGATTTCTTTGAAAATTTCGGAAAGCTGATATCTTAAATCTTGCACTGATTATAATTAAAGTTTTGAAGTTTTATAGTAGGACAAGATTAAAAACCCAATATATATTTAACAAAATACAGAAGTAATTTTTTTCTCAATGTTATTAAAGTAGAATATTTATTTTTTTATTCATAGTTAAATAGCTGTTGTGATTATCATCTGATGCATATGTAAAAGTGCCTATGTGGCAATATAATTTTTAAAAAATCTAATTTTAAAATTATGAATTTTCATTTTTTTCTTGGGGGGGGGGGGGGATTTACTTGCAATTTTCTTACATCTGATATTTTAAATGTTTTTCGACATTCAACCGCCGAGTATATTAAATATTTTGAACTTTTAGAGTGGGAAAAGATTATAAAATATATATGCATATATTTATCCGTGTACCTTAATAGAGACACTGCGGGGCAGCTGAATTTGCCCGATAATCGAAGATGTCTGCTTTTGTGAGGTAAAAAAATATACAAATATCTATGCCTTGCGGATTAAAAAAGTATTCGCTAAATAGAGGTGTCCGCTATTCGGGAATGTCTATTAACATCCACAACGGATACTCCCGAATACCGGACATCTCAATTTAGATAACAATAATGCAGGGTTGCATTTTTTTCAAAAGAACTTCTTGATCAAAGCATGGGCATACTGGGCAGTGCCCCCCCCCTACGATTTTAGTGCCACCAAATTTGATGTGCAATATTTGTAAAGCTTATATTTTAAATCTGTTTCGAAATTGTACTGATTATAATCATTATTTTGACCTTTCAAAGTAAAATAAGATTTAAAAAAAATCTTAATATTTAAATAAATATTTTTTGTTTTAATTTTGTTCAACTCCTGAAGTTCAAAATATTGATTATAATAAATACAATGTGGTAAAAGATTTAAATTATCATCTTAACGAAAATTGCATACCAAAATTAGGAGCACAGAAGAAAATTCAGGCTGTATGGGGGTGGAGGGGGCAGGACCACAGCCAAATATTTTTTCAGGATTCAACGTGGTCAAACATGGCTACGTATGATGCTTACAAAAAATGGGTGCGATTCAGACGTTTGAAGTGTCTGAAATTCAGACGCAAAAAGTGTCTAAAAAAATTCAGACATTTTAAAATGTCTGAAAATTGAACACTCCGTTTCAGACACTTAAGTGTCTGAATTTCAGACATTTTAATTTGCAGTGTACGTACACTATTTTTGTCTATTTTTATCAAACTGCCCCCTCTTCACAAATGAAGCAGTATTTCAAGATTATTTATTATTTAATAAATTTATACGTGTATATTTAAATATACAAGAAATAAATGCAAATTTATGCACAAAAAATAATTTTAGTACACAGAAACATACGTTACTTATGCCTTAAAAACATTACATATGAAAATACAGACTGGATTAGTACTTAACAGGTGAAAATACGTAGATGAAAACATAAATAAAAAATTAGGAATGGAAATAATCATTTACCTTTTTTTTAAATTACATTTTGGAAAATATATATTTCCATTTTATCTATGCTTGAAAACCTTTCACAGTTATTGCACCCTTCAAAAAAGTGCCTTAGTCCTTACAACCACTACTTGAAATTCTTGCTATGCCCCCTCCCTCTGAAAGAGATTGGGGAAAACAACACCTTCTTGGAATGCATCTGATGTCTCATTGTACTTGTTGAGAGTTTAATTGACGTGACACTGCGTTCCGATATTTAAAAAAAAAAAAAAATGCAGAAGTATCAAAACTGAGTTCGTAAAAAAGAGATTTTCATAATCCGTAGTTCGTAAATGGGAGCGAAAAATTACATTGTTTCTATGGGAGTGTATTCGGGACCACTCTATAGTTCGTAAAATCGCAAGTGTTCGTGAAAAAGAGGTTCGTAAAAACGAGCGTCTACTGTATTTAAGATTAATCAAGATAAAAAATCTTACCTTATTATCAAATAGTTTTCCTATTATCCAACAATGCTTTGGAACAAAACATTCAATTTCAACATCGATAAAATACACGTTCAAGCAAGCAACGTTACTATGCTATTGCTATAAGAAGAAGGGAGAAGGGGGTGAGGTTGAAAACCAGTTTAGTTGGACAGTTCGGACGGTCCACCGGGCCACTGTTTATGACGTTAGTGGAATCCCGGAGGAGCGCCAAATGGGTTTGTAAGAGTTCAAGTAGGTGTTGATTTACGGGAGTTAGAGCGTGGGCAGACAAGCCGAATGCATAAACACTTTTCAACTTTTTTGGAAAGTGTTAAAAATGAACCCGAGCCCAAACCCGCAACGGGCCAGGGTTCTGGTTTGAGATGAGACCGTCCCTTCTCTACTGTAGGCTAGAAGTCTGCCTCGGGCAAAATTACACTCAGGCCAGTCTGGGGCCGGTCTTATTTTTTCTCTGCTGTCTCAGATCGGTCCGAACATGGAATTCAACACTATTTTAAATGAATTATAATAATAAGATAATGTTGATTAAAAAGCATCGACATTTTTTTTGCAGAAATTGAATCTTGGCGGGACCTTAAATTGTGAAGAAAAACAGACGAGCCGGGCCAGAAAATTTTCTCTCGTGCATCTAATATAAGCTTCCTAACTTACGTTCCAGTCGGAAATAACTTCTAACCCAGTTCTTTGAAAACGGTTTACATAAAATGAAACAAGAATTTGACAAGTCGGAAATTGTACGTCAACTGTAGCAAAAGAGATGCGTTCGTACTATAACTGGTTTTATAAATAAGATCTTGGTGCAGTAGCTGTTACTACACTCTTATGCAAAAATGCATGAATACAAAATTTATTACGATTCTATGTATTAAATTCAATAATAGGAAAATAATAGGACTCCATCTTAAATAGGACGTCATCAACATGGCAACCTAGAATCGTGACCTATCATGGGATATCATTGAATAAATGCAGTATGATAGGATTTAATAGAACAAAGAAAACTTTCATGAATATCTTTTTAAGTTTTGATTCGATTTTCATAAAATTTGAAATAACACGACAAAATTTTGCAACGATTATTATGTTAAACTTTAAACCATTCGGTTGGGTAGTTTTTGCGCTGTTATTTACGGGCCGTTGGACAGACCAGACGACGACTATTGGTGCTACGTATTTATATAATTACGAACGCACCTAAAGAGGACTGCTATACAGGCAGATTCTATACAGTGAAAAAAAGGTCAAATGTTCCTTAATCTGGGGAAATATAATGCAATCTCAAACAAACATACACAACCTTTCCAAGCTACCCGCATAGATTCCAAAAAGCGTGCTTTACCTTTCAGATACCTCAGTAACTAATCTATTTTCGATACCTAAAGAAGCATTTATATAAAAACAAAGTTTCTTTTGCTGCCACAGAATTTCGAAAATGTTTCCGAGTTGTTTTCATAATGTGTTAATATCCGCATAGATTCCGCAAAGCGTGCTTTACCTTTAGATACCCCAGAAACTAATCTATTTTAGATAGCTAAAGAAGCACTTATGTGACCTGTGGCAACAGTCTGTAAGAGACGACGGCAGCGCCACGAGTCGGCGTAGAAGAATACCTTTTTAGAACATTCGACAGACGCGGGAAAAGAAGGTAAAAGAGGTGGTTTCAAAACACCGAGCTCTCAACGACGTTTCATTAAGACGAATGAGTGTTTAATTTCATTAATATTCTACTTAATTGTAATTGTATATAGTGTAAATAGTTCATTTAATATATTTAATTCTTAAAGTTAGCAAGTGTTATTATTCGAGTATGAGTCTCCTTTTCCCCGTCACATGGGGGATTGAGCCGGGATTGGATTATTTTTGTTTTCAATTCTCTACCCTAGACAAGACAAGTATCATTTTTATAACGACGCCAAAATTCTTTCAGAAACTAAGCCGGAGCTGTAAATTTATAAAGATCATGTCGTGTGTGAAGAATATAATTTTTTTTTCTACAGCCTTGGCGACTGGCCAACTCTTCAGTTATTTTGAAATAACTGCAGCAATATATTATTCCAAACTGGAAATAAATTGATTCATCTTTTTTCAACGACAGAAATTAGTGGGTGAGTACTGTTTACTGTTTTTTTTCTTTTCATCATGATTTTAAATGACATTCCAGTCATCGCTTTTGCATTGAAAAACGAAAAGACGAATCGAATAAAATTATTACATAAACTTTTGTTTTCATCTGAAGGCGATCGTTTAAATCGATCGCGAATAAGAACAAATACGGGATTTCCATTCTGTGAAACCGATGATGAATTTACGAGTAAAGTAGAGGAAACCGCTAAAAAATTTTCTTTACTTGAACTTATAACTATTGCCACTATTTTACGCATCGAAATAGATGGCACAGAAACTGAGTTATCTAAACGCATAATTTCATTTTTAACTAATTTGGAATCCCTCCAAAAACATATTGAAACTAATGTCGATACAGATGGCGACACGGAAGAAATTTTCAACAATTCGCCAGTTCCAAACGATAAGTCGAATATTAAAATTTCTAAATTTACCAATAAATGTGCTATTAATGCTTCAAACATTGCTCAGGATTCTATGTTTATGCCATCAGTAAATTTTCGCGATGTTGAATCGCTGGTACCTACATTCAATGGAGAGAAGTATGAAAATGTTCATTTATGGTTGCAAAAATTCGAATCCTTTTCTTCCTCTTTTAATTTAGGCGAAATGCAAAAATTCATTTTTGCGCAAAGAGCGCTCGGAGGCATTGCTTCTTTATTCGCTAAGAGTGAAAGCAACATTCGTTCTTTTCCTGAATTGAAACATGCCTTAGTTACCGAATTTGGTTCGCAGATTATTATTCGGCTGAAATACACGAAATGCTTAGTCATCGGCATATTAGACAAAAGGAATCTTTTTTTGAGTATTTCTTAATTATGAAAGAAATGGCTGGACGGGCCAATATTGATGATCAGTCACTTATACGTTACATAATCAATGGCATTCCTGATTCTCCTCAAAATAAGTGCATACTTTACGATTGTTCTGATTTGCATGAATTTAAACAAAAGTTGAAAATTTACGAAGAGATTACACACCACTCAAAAAATGATTCTGGTAAAAATATAAATCATTGTCAAAATATGAAATCGAAACAGAACTTTGACAAATTTGTTCACGAGAATGTTCCTCAATTTAAACCAAAACATGCGGATGCTGAAAAGCCAGCATTTCATTCTAATAATTCAAGAAATCAGAACACTAAAATCTGTTTTAATTGTGGGGAAAAAGACCACATTTCTAAGTATTGTTCTCACAAGAACAAGGGATTTAGATGTTTTAGATGTAATTCTTTTGGGCATAAAGCTTCTGATAATAAGTGTTCTACTGAGGCACGTAACCCTAAAATACAAGTGAATAATTTGGATTCCGAGAAAAATTCTCGACAAGAAATGCATAAATTAGTTAAAATGTCGGGTGTCGAAATTGATGCTCTTATCGATACAGGTAGTAATCTTTGCTTCGTGAAGATAAACATTCACAGATGAATTTGCCTACGTTAACACCGGTCGGTTTAACATTAACTGGTTTTGGTAGTGATAGTACCACACCACTTGGCTCGTTTCAGGGTGATATAAATATAGATGATAACATTTTTTCAACAAATATTTATATAATTAGTAAACATCATATGAATGTTCCTCTTATTATTGGTACTGATATAATTACGCAAGGTACTTTGCTTTATAATAAAAATGGTATTTCCCTTAGTAAAACATCATCTGATGATAATTTGTTTGTATACTTAGTTAATTCAATTGAAGATCCTCTTGATGTAGATTTAAGTCATATTCGTAACAAAGCATGCCAACAAGAAGTACATAATCTGATCCGTAATTACAAACCTGTTAAAACACATACTACTGATTTAAAAATGTCCATTATATTAAAAGATGATATCCCTGTTTCGCAATGACCACGTCGAATGTCATTACATGAAAAACAAATTGTGTCTGCCCAAATTGAGCAGTGGATCGAAGAAGGGATCATTAAATCATCCTGTAGCGATTATGCTAGCCCGATAGTTCTTGTACGAAAGAAAGATGGTTGTACGCGTTTATGTGTCGATTACAGAAAGTTAAACAAGAAAATTATTAAAGATAATTACCCTCTACCCCTTATCGATGATGTTTTAGATCAATTACAAAATGCCAAAGCCTTTACATCAATTGATCTAAAAAATGTTTTTTTTCATGTGGATATTGATCCTAACTGTACTAAGTACACTGCTTTTATCACTCATAATGGACAATAGGAATTTTTGAAGGCCCCATTTGGATTAAACATTAGCCCAGCTGCTTTCAATAGATATTTAGCTTGTCTTTTTCGTCACTTGTTAGCTGACGGCACATTAATTTTATACATGGATGATTTTATCATACCAGCAGAGACCGAAGAAGAAGGTCTTGTAAAATTGAAACGAGTCCTACAAGTGGCATCAAATTATGGTTTAAACATTAATTTCAAAAAATGTCAATTTCTTGTCCGTAAAGTTGAATTCTTAGGACACGTTATTGAAAATAACACAATCTCACCATCGCGCTCGAAAATTAAAGCAGTGCAGAATTTTCCCGAACCCAAAAATATTAAACATTTACAATCTTTTTTAGGTTTAGCTAGTTATTTTCGCAAGTACATCTCTGGATATGCAACAATTGCGAAACCACTGACTGACCTCCTTAGAAATTCGTCAATATTTCATTTTGGCCCAGAACAACAAGCTGCATTTGCCACTCTAAAACAGCTGCTTACTAAAGAACCGGTGCTCCAACTTTTTGTTCCTGGTTCCGAATTAGAAATACATACAGACGCGTCTAAGTATGGTTTTGGCGCAGTTCTTTTACAAAAATCAACCGACAGTAAATTTCACCCAGTGTTATACATGAGTAAGAAAACATCCCCCCAAGAAGAGAAATTACACAGTTATGAATTGGAAGTTCTCGCGGTCATTGAGGCACTAACAAAATTTAGAGTTTATTTGCATGGAACTAAATTTAAACTTGTCACTGATTGTGAGGCCTTTCAAAAAACTATGGATAAAGCTGAACTTAGCGCAAAAATTGCAAGGTGGGCTCTTTTTCTCCAAGATTTTGATTTTGTTGTCGCTCATAGACCTGCTAAACAAATGCAACACGTTGATGCTCTCAGTCGATATCCAGTAATGTTAATAACACATAATGAAATTACGCAAAAAATTATCGCAGCCCAAGCAACTGATGATTTTATAAATAGCATGAAACAAGCGGTTGAACATTCCCCAATTGATGATTTTTTCTTAAAAAATAGTGTATTATATAAGCTTCTCCAGGGCCATGAATTATTAGTTGTCGCTTAAGCCATGTATACTCAAATAATTCAAGACGCGCATTCCAAAGGTCATTTTTCGGTACAAAAAACTGAGGATCTCATTAAAAGAGATTATTACATTCCCAATCTCCATAAGTTAGTACAGACTGTCATTGCGAATTGTGTACCATGCATTTTGTCCTCTAAGAAGTCAGGAAAGCCCGAAGGATTCCTTCATCCAATCCCTAAAGGCGATACTCCCCTTGACACGTATCACGTCGATTTTCTAGGACCACTACCTTCCACGAATAAAAACTATAATCATCTTCTTACCGTTATAGACGCATTCACAAAGTTTGTGTGGATTTATCCTGTTAAATCAATGTCTATGCCCGTGATGCTTTAGACAAGTTAAAACTCCAACAGACGGTGTTCGGCAATCCACGCCGCATTATTTCCGATAAAGGTCCTGCTTTTACATCAGCTGATTTTCAAACCTTTTGTGAACAAGAACAAATAGAGCATGTTCCAATTGCTACTGGGGTGCCACGTGGAAATGGGCAAATTGAAAGATTTCATTCCACTTTTATTCCGGTTTTCACAAAACTATCCTTAGACGATCCAACCAAATGGTACAAACATGTCCCCGCTGTTCAAAAAATCATCAACAGTACCAAATCAGATACCACTAAATTTTCTCCTTTTGAATTAATGGTTGGTGTTAAAATGAAAACTAAGGATGACATTCGCGTGAAACAACTGTTAGAAGAAGAACATACCAATTTAGTAATGCATGACAAAAACGAGCTGCGAGAGATTGCTAAAAATAACATTCTCCAACACCAACAACAAAGTAAGCACCAATATGATAAACGTCGAAAACCACCAAGAATATATCAAATTGGTAATTTGGTCGCGATCCAGCGTACTCAATTCGGAACTGGACTGAAACTTAGAATAAAATATTTTGGCCCTTACAAGGTTACATCTGTCAAAGCTAACGACAGATATGAAGTGGAGAAGGTTGGACACCATGAGGGTCCAAACAGAACATCCACTGCAGTCGATATGATGAAGCCGTGGTCAACCACGTAAAATTTGACATTCAAAGTGTTTTTCTTCTTCTTTTCTTCCTTTCCGTTATTGTACATATTGTGTGGTGCTTCAAGAATATGAGAAAAAAAAATTCAAGAATTCGTCTTTCTACAAAATATTTTCTTTTGTGTGTTTCTTCTTTTCTTCATCACCTGTGTTTACATCAAGAATAATTTTAACAAAAAGTTAAAATTTTGTTTGTGAAATATGTGTTTGTGAAATATTGTGATTCAACTATCCCCGAGATGTCATTTTTTTTGTTTTCTTCAATGCTGCTGCTGAAAAGTGTGTTCTGTAAAGTATTGTGGTTTTTTTTCTGTGAACTACAAAGACATTTTTTTTTTACTTTTTTGTGCTTTGCATAAAGAACTTTAGAACTGTGGACAGCTCCATTTTTTTTTTTTTTTTTTTTTTTTTTTTTGTTATATGAACATTCTGTGACTTTATTTGATTACAGACTCTAATTTTTTTTTTCTACATGAAGTTTCAATTTTTTTTTTTTTTTTTAAGGAAGAAGACGATTAGAAGATGCCGATTTGTGTTTTTTTTTCTTTCTGTTTTTCAGACGTACCACTTTAAGACGTATATAGGTGGGTATATATATATTTTTTTTATTTAAGACGAGTACGAAGTAAAGACGGGTACGATTTAAGACGAGTACCATTTAAGACGGGTACGATTTAAGACGAGTACCATTTAAGACGAGATGGAAGACGAAATGCCAACCGGCATTGACGACGATTTTCATTTTTCTCTCTTTTTTTCTGTTTTATTCTGTGTAATTTTTTTTTTTAAAGATATGGTATTTTTTTTTAAGTTTGT
The DNA here is from genome assembly GCA_963932465.1 of Maratus speciosus. Classification (NCBI taxonomy): domain Eukaryota; kingdom Metazoa; phylum Arthropoda; class Arachnida; order Araneae; family Salticidae; genus Maratus; species Maratus speciosus. The sequence continues at coordinate 422,645,024 of OZ010800.1, forward strand.
GTTTAAGTGTATGGTGCGCACGAGGTCGTGCGTATCAGGATGGACGAGTGTGACCTGTGCAGTGTTGGGCACGCTCACGAAAAAAACGAACTAATTCAAACTCAAACTCAATTTCTCAAAAATGAGTCAAGTTCACGTTCAAACTCAAAATTTTTCAAACGAACTCGCTCAACTCAAACTCATCTATGAAAGTGAGCGAAGTTCACTGAAAGTTCGTTTTTTTTTTTTTTTCCCTTTTAATATATATATATATATATTAGAACTTTATCGTCCAAATTTATAAAATTCACTTCTACTTTTTTGTTTCAGGTCGGTTTCTGGTCGGGTTGACTATCATTTTCGGGTTCGGATTGGATTTTGACTCTTGCCGTTCGGGTTGACCAGATTTTTCAAAAGAATGTCCAAAATATTTTTTCAGATTAAAAATCTATATACAACAAGATCTTCATAATGCATACTCCCAAAAAGTACACATCTAGTCGTCGAACACTTTTGCAATTCCTAATACTTAGGTATTTATACGCTTATATCGCTGAATATGGGAACCTCCCAATCTACACAAATGTAACGTGTTTATGTATGCATAAACTATCACAAGTATCATACATGTGTTTTTGTGTATATCAAAAATTAAATGTTGTCAATATTTTTCATATTCCGAGAGAAGGAAAAATTATTCTAAACTGTACCGTAAAGAAAGAATGATCTTTGGTCATATTTTTTATAAATTTTATTTCTCATGCAGTAATTTGAATATATACTCATTCATACTCAAAAACATATTTATTTTCATCTGAAACATAGTTGTGCTCAAACTTTTTGTAAAAATGCAAACAACCCGACTTCCAAAAGATCTAACTATGACTCGCAACAATTATTCTAGGCTGAACCCAACACGCAAAAAGAATATTAGAATCATTCGTTAAGACCTGAAAACAGGAATTTATGTACAACCTGACGCGATGCAAGACTCTATTCAATGATCCCGAGGTCTCTACTATTCAGAGATTTTACTATATTTGAATATTAATCCGAGAGTATTCAAGCCTTTTTAGAACGTAGTCGGGGGGGGGGGGGGGAGCATTCGGTCTATTTGCCGCCGTTCCCGTTTGGCCGAAAAAACAGAGGAAAATTACGGGTGTTACTAGAAAATCGAAAACGGAGAAAATGATAGGGATTATTGCTTGAATCAAAAAATTTAGATGTTATAGCAATTAGTACATATTTAAGTATATATTCGGTTAACATTTAAATAAATGTTTTAATAACTTTTTTTTTTCAAAATATGTTAAAATGATAAAAAAATATTATATAAACTGACTGAATTTGTAAAGATATAATGAATACAATGAATTAGAACATCTTTTCAGTTATAAATTTTAATATTCATAAATGATTTTTTTTCCTTAGGATAGTTGAAACATTGTCATTAGCATTGTTAGTTTGTACGTTTCCGATTTTGGTTGCAGTTTTTTTTTAATGATGCTATTTTCACTTTCGGATCCGGTTCCGAAAGTGAAAGTAACTTTATAAAAAAAGGATGCAACCAAAATCCAAAAAGTAAACATTAACCCGGTTAGAGATCACCCTCAGGTATCCCAAACAGAATAAATCATTTAAAAACATTAAAATGCAAGCAAGAAATTTGAAAAAAAAACAAAAAAAAACTCTTCCATAGGTTTAACATTAGCTTGCGAGTATCGTCGCGTGACTAGTGTAGGCTCTTAAGACAATGTAATTCTTTGTGTTTTTCTAAAACACAAAGTTCTAAAACATTGCGACTTTAAACGCCTTATTAGTAATTACTACAACTACTGTAAAATCTGTGAAAGTGAAATCTGTCTATAACGAAATCCTATCTTAAGGCTGTTCTTAACTGCTCTGCTGAACAAGTGTAAAACGTTTTGACACATTTACAAATTCATTTTTTAACGGAAAGGTATAAAATTGGAAAGCTTGACCATGGAAGCGATTTGCAATTGAACTGTTTTTTCCATTTTTTGATCAATCAATTACCTATTGAGTTATAAGCTAATTCGATCACGTGACAAACACGTTTTTCGCCCGCTCTTGAGTGCTCTTTCTTCCTTCGAGCGGAAATTCGGTTCAAAGCGCCCACTTTGACACGATTTTCTGAACGATCTATTGCGTTTGCAAAAAAATGGAAAAAACAGATCCATTACATTGTTTCTGAATAACAACACCAGCTAGTTTCATGCATTTTCGAACAAAAATAAATTAAAACTTATGCCAGAAAGTTGCCCTTTTGGATTTGAGAACACCCTTAAATGAAAAAAAAAAAAGATGTTACTAAGAATACCAACAATTATACCTGCTAAGACAGAAACCTGTATAATTCTTTTCAGTTCCTTTGGATTTCGTTTCAGAGGTTTTAATGAATCAATATTTTAAAAAGTTGATTGCATAATTCAGTATTCCGCATTTTTTGATTACATATTTTAAATTTTAAAATGAGTTATTATTAGAAACTTTGTAAAATCCTCGTTGTAAATTTACTTTGCGGAGGCGGAGGGGGGGGGGCAAAATCTATGTTTACCCCGGGTGCAAAAAAGGCTAATTTCGGCCCTGATATACTGACTTATTTCAGGTGGGGCATGACCCTCTTATGACTCTTTGAGTACGAACTTCGTATATATGAAGTAAATAATAAATAATTTATTCAAATTAAATATTTAATTTGAATAAATTTTCCCAGTTGATTAATATTTCTTCATTTTCCGATTCTTCATTATCAGTTTCATCATCTTCGTTTAGAACTAAATTATTGCATTCTTCTGATGAACTGGCTTCATCACTACTATAATCCTATTGTAAATTATCATAACGTTAAAAAATAAAATTTATAGAGAATATACTTATAAACAATTAAAAATACAATATGTAAACGTTTCGCCAAGCGACACGCAAGGCATCATCGCTTGGCGAAACGTTTACATATTGTATTTTTAATTGTTTATAAGTATATTCTCTATAAATTTTATTTTTTAACTGTGCTCAATTCTGTCTTATTTTATTTTATTTGGTATTTTAATGGTTTTTAAATTCAGACGTTAAATGTATATGTACTGTATATCATAACGTTTTTAAAGTTTCTTGAACAGTTTAAAACTTTTTATGAGACATTGAAAAATAATCAAAAACTGTACGGCAAAATAGCAAACAGAGAAGGAGAGATAGCAAACGAAACGAAACAGACTCCGCCATTCCCGGAAACTTCCCTTCTGAGAAATTCCAGGGGATGGGAACGAAAAAAAAGAATGCTGGGGAGAGAAAAAAAAAAAAAAAAAAAAAAATCGGCTGACGCCCGTGATCACACGCCGGTCATTCATTCAGACCGAATATAACTTTAGAATGGAAATGCAATAAAATCCTGAGAAAACGCTGGAATGACTTGTAATTTTACTACACAGGAGGTCGAACAGTGAAGGTCAGTTACGCAGCATTTCAGCATTGTTGTAACTATAAGGGGAGATGGGTTACAAGAAGATAATAATTTTTGGCGGGAAATGACCATAGAAACACAAGAACCCAAGGCCGGTGATTGGTTTCACGGGCCCGTACAAGGAAAAAGTAGGGAAATCCGCCTCTTATTCGAATCGCTGCATAATCGAATCAGTCATTTTTTTAGATTTAAGAACACAACGTTTATTGTAGTTTCTTTGAACCAACGCCCCTTCCTTTAATTGAAACAGTTTCAGCTTTACAAACAGGTTTAATTTAAAAGGTGGTTATTAAAATTTGATCGAATTTTGTCTTGAAATGATTTACTCCAGGGTATTCTAAAATTTTCCATTTTATCCGCTTGACAATCTCAATGTCTATGACGCAATAAATTTACCAGCAAAAACGGTTAATTTCAATCCGTTGTTAAATAATTAAGAAACGTTCCCCTCCCCTATAAATGCGATACATCTTTAGTTATCATTAACTAGCAAAACCCTTGGTTTGCACGCGTAGTTGTTGAAATATGCCAAGTAATATTTTTGCATTTGAAATTAATGTAAAATTAGTGCTGGGCAACATATAACTATGATATGTTCCCGCACCATGTTGGTTAAATCAAAGTAAAATTGCGTAATTTGTTATTTCTGTTTGTATAAATATTTTTTATAAAATATAATTATGAGTGTAAAATTATAATGTTTATATATTTAAGTAAAATAAGAGTGTAAGTTCATGCAAAAATTATTAAGTTGATTTTAAATATTAAATATATATTTTTAAAAAATTGTTGTATTGTAAAATGAATGTATAATGTTGATTAGAGTTCGGATCTCAGACAACAACAATAGCCAGACGCCATGGTGTCGTTTTATGACAAGCCAATGGAAAGTGGTGTATAATTAGAAATCGTAAAATAATAAAAAAGTTGGAATAAATTTATGGCCTCAATAAAAGTGTTGGGATAAATTTATGGCTTTTCAGACCACCCAAACTTTAAGGCAGATAATAATATTAAAGTATATGTAAGGGGCCATTTGCAGACTGTTAGCTAATAGGCCTATCGAAGAATAATGCAAAATCTTCTCACATCCAATAACAGTGGACTAGACAAAAATAGTTCCACCCACTGCAGGAGTTGGTGTGCAAGAAGAATAAGGTTTGAAAAAGAGAGTCTGAAAAAAGATGTAGAGGACGCAGGAGCTCTCCTGAAAGCCCGTGCAATGAATCCAAAAAGCCCTAGTAATGCCCAGGCGAGATGGTCATATCGGAGTGAGCCTAATCAAGCCTAATTGAGGATGTCTTCCTGATGTACATATCGGAGTGAGCCTAAGCAAGCCTAATTGAGGATGTCTTCCTGATGTTAAAATAAAGTGGATTGATCTACAGAGGTCCGTAGCTATGCATCATGCCATCCCGATGTTGCCGCTCTGATACGAAGCGAATTCCGGATGACATATGAATATGATCCTAAGCAACGCGACAACTCTGAATTAGACGAATAAAGGCCACCATCCCGTATTTTAAAAAGGTACTACTTTGAACTTTTACTTTTTACCACTTAAGATCATATGAAAAATTATAAATATACTTTTCTGATATTTTATGGTAGAGAGTAATCTGAGATCCGACAAAACCGATAATTAAATAAAATTAAGGTAATTTAAAAATGAAAGAGAATTATTCTTTTAGCAAAAAGAAAAAAATAAAATAATTAGAGTAAATGAAAATATTGTCTTTTTTTTTAAGATTAAATATACTTAAAATAATGAGAAGCAAACAAAGGTGTTGCTTTCTTTTTTTTGAAATAATATTATCTATTTCTGTATATAGTTGTGTTCAATGTAAATAAAATATTTAATCAAGTTTTAAAAAGTTTCTGTAATTATTTAATTGATAATGTTTAAGGTGTGTCAATTTATTTTTACAGCTTAAATTTTAGTTTAATTCATAAGTGGAAGAGTTCGTCTAAATAATTCACAACGCAAACCCTTAATTTTTTTCGTAATTATTTAAATTTAATAATTACATTTTGACGCGAATTTTAATTTAATTTTATTAATGCTTCGCGTTGCTCTTCTACTAGAATTATGTAATTACGATCACTTATATTATTTGAATTTATCTAAGGTATATAAAATTATATACCAATTTGCTATGAGGTTGCTTGGATGATTTGGACCAATTAACAATTTTGGATGTAAATTAAATAGAAAATAAACAGGTGTAATTATCTGTCCAGCAATTAGTTAATAAATTTTATGTAAAATTTCATAGAAGTCGTAATTTAGAACGGTTTTAAAACGTTTTCTGCTCATTTCATCATTTTAATTTTGATTTTTTTTAGAAACCATTTTTAGAGATCATTTGTATCTTAAGGCTGTTCTTAACTGCTCTGCTCAACAAGCGCAAAACGTTTTCACATACTTACATATTCATTTTTTAACGGAAAGATATAAAATTGGAAAGCCTGGACATGGAAGCGATTTAGAATGGAACTGTTTTTTCCATTTTTGGATTCATCCATTACCTATTGAGTTATAAGCGAATTCGATCACGTGACAAACCCGTTTTTCGCCCGCTCTTGAGTGCTCTTTCTTCCTTCGCGCGGAAATTCGGATCAAAACACCCACTTTGACACTCTTTTCTGAAAGATCTATTGCGTTTGCAAAAAAATGAAAAAAAAAACAGCTCAATGACATAGTTTCGGAACAACAACACCAGCTCGTTTCACGCATTTTCGAACAAAAATAAATTAAAATTTATGTCAGAAAGTTGCCCTTTTGGATTTGAGAACACCCTTAAAAGTAGCCGGCATATGCCAAATTTCGAGTTTTTCGTCAGTTCAGTATCACGAAAATGGTAAGTTTAGAATGTTTTTTCTCCTGCGCTCTTTTGAATTTTTTTAAAAACTGTTCTGTGCCTGTATCATAAATGTAGTAGCCATGTAAAATTTCAAGTTTCTACCCTTAACGATTTCATATAAAAACCGTAATTTAATTTAAAAAGTCTTTAGAACATTTTCTACTCATTTCACGCTTTTCAATTTTGAATTTTTTAGAAATCATTCGTAGAGAGCATTTTTATCTTAAAAGTAACCCCCCATTAGAAATTTTTAATTTCTATCCCCTTTAGCATCACAAAATTCGCAATTCAGATTTTTTTTTTTTTTTTTTTTTTGCTACACCATTTTAAATGTCGAAAAAAAAAAAAAAAAAGACTATTCTCCGCGTGCATCGCATATTTTCGAACTTTTTAGCTTACATTTCAAATTTCTGTCCTTAACAATTCCATAGAAATCGCATTTAGAACGATTTTAGAACGTTTTTTGCTCGTTTCATCCTTTTAATTTCGATTTTTTTAGTCTCTTAAAAGTAACTTAGAGGTATGCACGGGCCGCAATTTCCAGGCCCGGGCCTGGCCCGAACGAAAGCTATCTGGGCCGGCCCGGTGTAAAAATTGAAAGTTCGACCCGAGCCCGGCCGGCCCGTTTACATTTTTACAGTTCTTTGCTAGGCCGGCCCGTACAAAAATCAGTGAAAACAGGTCCGGCTCAGCCCGACTCAATTTCTACAAAAAATCCATTTTTTTCTCGACATACAATTAATATTCTTTTAATGAATACAGGGTGATTCATAAAAGATGGGCAGAACTTTAAGGGGTTATAGTACACTTAAAGACAAATAATATTAAATAGGAGACTAAGGGTCCCAGACGTATTCCCAAGGAGATAGGGGGCATTAAAGTTTAGGGTCCGAAATTTCAAATGATTATAAAACATGGAAAAATTGGTCGATTCGTTTGCGGTTTTTGCAAAAAATTTTCTTTATGCCAGTATTTTCTTGAAAAAAAATTTTAAAGTTCAATTTCAAAAAATGCCGATAGGGGGCGCTTTAGACTTTGGAGTAACAAACAACTATTTTTTAACGTTATTTTTTGTATTTCTTTAAATGATTTCGAAAGCTTAGACTTAAACTTAAATTTTGATCTAAAAATCTGAGTCCTAACGAGTAGTTAAGTAGCGTAAACTGAAATTTGAAATTTGAAACCCTTCTCCCCCCAGAACAAAAATCAGTTATTCCCGATCTTTGTGTCGTAGATTAGGCTCTAACTACTGCCGCGTTTTGCTAAAATTATTCTTTATGTCAGTATTTTCTTGAAAATAAATTTTAAAGAAAATTTTCAAAAAATTCCGATAGAGGGCGCTTTAGACTTTGGAGTAACGAACAACTATTTTATACCGTTATTTTTTGTGTCTCATTAAATGCTTTCTAAAGCTTAGACTTCAGCCCAATTTTCAGCCCAAAATCTGAATCGTTAGACGTGGTTAAGTTTCTGGGGAGAGGGGTTTGAAATTTCTACTCCTGAGCACAGTTCAGTTTACCATGTCCACACATTGTGTGCTGTGATACGAGGTAAAAAGACACAAATTAGGATTATGTTACTAAAGCATATTTATTAACGTGTAATTACAATAAATGTTCAAAATTGTGACCACAAGAGGTTATGCACGCAGAACAACGGCGAAGAATGGAACGGCGAACATTCGCGAAAACATCAGGCTTTTCGAGCACTTCCCCTACAGCGGCGGAAAGTCTGGCGACCAGTTCCTCGGGGGATTCAATGGGTGTCTCATACATAAGAGCCTTCAATCGTCCCCAAAAAAAGAAATCGAGGGGTGAAAGATCTGGCGAGCGAGCAGGCCAAGCAACAGGACCACCTCGACCAATCCATCTGTTCGGAAATGTGATGTCCAGATAGTTGCGGACGTCTCGTACGTAATGGGCTGGCGCTCCATCGTGCTGGAACCACATGACCCGCCGGATGCGTGGAGGAACAACGTTTAACAGGTCTGGCAGCACATGTTGCAGAAATGTGAGGTATGTTTTACCGTTGAGGCGTTCAGGAAGAAGGTACGGTCCGATTAGGTGGTCTCCGAGGATTCCTGCCCAAACATTGATGGAAAAGCGTCTCTGATGAGCATGTGGATACGTAGCATGTGGATTGACATCCGCCCATACATGTGCATTGTGTGTGTTAAATGTACCTTCACGTGTGAAGGTACATTCATCGGTGAAAAGCACAGTTCGTCCAAAATGTGGATTTAGCGCGTTCTCTGCAGAAACCAGCGGGCGAATTCAATACGATTTGGATAATCCCCTGGAGACAGTTTCTGGACTCGTTGCACATGAAACGGGAGCAAATGTTCATCCTTCAGTACCCTCCAAGTCATGGACTGTGAGGTATCCACCTGCCTAGCCACTGTTCGTGTACTTGTACTTGGCTGCGCCGCTACTACATCCAGAATGGCTTCTGCAACAACTACTGATTCGTCCTTTTTTGCACGACCTGCATTCGACCGGGAAGCGAGAAATGATCCCGTCTCACACAACTGTCTGTGCAAGCGCTCGAAAGTTTTGCGGTTAGGCAACCGCCTGTTGGGAAATCGCTCTCCGTACATTCGTTGTGCCTCTGCACCAATTCCATCTGCCGCTCCGTAAATTAAATGCATCTCAGCCTTTTCCTTATTCGTGAAGGGCACCATCTTCCGATTCATTACTACAGCGACTTACACTTGACTCACCGTTCAGTGGTTTTTATGCCTGAATCGTGTCGAAATTTTGCATACGTGTTCTTCTTCTTCCCCATTTGACATTTGCATACTTTCTGTTTCCTTCTTCACCCGGTGACTAGCGTCAGGAATGGAGCTTTAACGTTTGCATGAGCGACGTTTCCAACTGTGCCAGTGCCTTTATGAGTGAATTCCGACTATGCAGTCCTTGACGAAAGTTGTATTTTTGCCTCGTATCACAGCACAGAATCGTTGGGCATGGTTAAGTAGTGCAAACTGAACTATGTTCAGAAGTTGAAATTTGAACCCCCTCCCCTCGCTACTGAACCACGCTCAGCGATTCAGATTTTGAGCTGAAAATTTAAGTTTAAGTCTAAGCTTTAGAAAGGATTTAATGAGACACAAAAAAAAAACGGTATAAAATAGTTGTTCGTTACTCCAAAGTCTAAAGCGCCCTCTATCGGAATTTTGTGAAAATTTTCTTTAAAATTTATTTTTAAGAAAATACTGACATAAAGAATAATTTTAGCAAAACGCGGCAGTAGTTAGAGCCTAATCTACGACACAAAGATCGGGAATAACTGATTTTTGTTCTGGGGGGAGAAGGGTTTCAAATTTCAAATTTCAGTTTATGCTACTTAACTACTCGTTAGGACTCAGATTTTTAGATCAAAATTTAAGTTTAAGTCTAAGCTTTCGAAATCATTTAAAAAAATACAAAAAATAACGTTAAAAAATAGTTGTTTGTTACTCCAAAGTCTAAAGCGCCCCCTATCGGCATTTTTTGAAATTGAACTTTATAATTTTATTTCAAGAAAATACTGGCATAAAGAAAATTTTTTGCAAAAACCGCAAACGAATCGACCAATTTTTCCATGTTTTATAATCATTTGAAATTTCGGACCCTAAACTTTAATGCCCCCTATCTCCTTGGGAATACGTCTGGGACCCTTAGTCTCCTATTTAATATTATTTGTCTTTAAGTGTACTATAACCCCTTAAAGTTCTGCCCATCTTTTATGAATCACCCTGTATACTACATGCGTATTTATGGGGGGAGGGGACATTTTACAGTATATTTTACATTACTATGTGTTCGCAAAACAGAAAACATACAATTGTAACATTAGTGATTACTTACAGTCTTAGACGTTTCGAAATTCAAAAAATAATTCATTAAAAAATTAATGTAGTTTAGAATAAAGGGTTAAAAACATAGTAACTTTTGAAGCTACATAATGACAAGTAGATTTGTAAAAATATTTCTCAATCATTTAAAATCTTTTCTCAAATACAAAGAAGCTACATTCTGACACATTTCTGAATTAATTTCTTTTCGGAAAAACGTAAGATTGGCAGGTATTCTTATTCAGAAACTATGTAAATGGATAATTTTTTATTTATTTTTAATATAAACGTAATATATCTTTGAGAAAATACTGCCAAAGTTAGCGTTTTGAATCGAATTTTCGGACGCGGCAGCACGGGAAAGGCTAAAAACATAAAGTCTCGTGACAAGAATCACTTATATCTCTAAGTAATTTATCAAAAATGAAAAAAGCTATTCGCTTCCAAATCCCTTCAATGTCAGGCCTTTCAATTTATGCCTTTACAGTTAAAAATGAGGCAGAAAATATATCGGAAAGTTTCGCATTGTTGAGCAGTGAATTTGAGGACCATCTTATGGTACCATGTAACTTTTCCAAAACCACTGTTAACAGAAATTCATTATCGCTCTTAATACTTTTACAAAACATAATGCCTGCCCTATACATTCTGAGAACGATTAAGACCAATTTCGTCCCGGCACACGACTATGTAGAAAAAAAAAAAAAATCCCTGCCGGTCCGGCCTACAGGCGGAGGTACAGTTTTTAGATTTCGAAGTTAAGTATACTAATTAGACCAACAAAAACTAAATCATGATTAGAGTTGGGTTGATTTTTGACGGCCGATTATCAACTCGAGGAATATGGGCGATCATGATTAGAGATAAACTCACTTTAACAATTTTATCTGGTCGCTTTTGACGAGTTTTTATTTCATTTTTATATAAGAGCTGGTTTTATCAGAATCATGCTAAGGCGGTATAAAAAAAAAAAAAAAAAAAAAAAAAAAAAAAAACCAATACTTTTCCATGCTCAACAATTCGAAATTTTCAGGCACATTTTCAGATTCATTTTTAATAGAAAAAATATGAAACTTTTTGACGTGATTATTTGAAGAGATTTAAAAGCGACCTGTGTTTTTATTTTTCGTTCAATTAATTAAAACTTGATTTATAAACAATTATTTTCTCAGTAGACAATATTTTTCGTTTCTAACACAATTGCTTCGGGAAATTCGGTTCAAAATGCCCACTTTGGCATCATTTTTTGAAATACATTCTGCCTCTATCAAAAAATCGATCATTACGGTACATTATATATTAGTATCTGAATAAGAGAATCAAAAAAATTGGATGCGTTTGAGAGCAAAAATGAATTTAAAAACGAGTCAGAAAACAAGCAGTTTGGATTTGAATACAGCGTTAATACGATGATTTTTTTCTTCAACCGCTATGTATTTTTAATTTGTTTTTGCTGTAAGAATTGGTCCTATGAAAAACTTGTGAATATAAATGTTGTAGACAATACTAAGAAGATAATTATAAATTCATGCGAATTATATATTTTGTGAATTGATTAAGTTATGGATTATTTCTTCTTCAATTCCCCCTTTTTGTTTTCGTTTTTAATTTTTTTTTGCGGTGCGAATTGGTTCTATGAAAACTTGTCAATATAAAAGTTGTAGATAATATTGAGAAGATTTATAATAAATTTAATTGGATTTGATATCTTAAGGATTGGCGAAGTTATGAATTTTTTTCTCCCTAAAACTGTATTTTTTGCGCCCCTTGAGCCCATTTTTAATTTTATCAAAAATCTGTGATGCATAAATTTTTGGCCCAATTTTTAGAAGTAATAAAAACTTTAAACTGATATGATATGTACAAACATTAAGAAGTTATGGGTTTTTTTCGGTTTTCACAAAACCCCTCCCTATTTCCATCCCCTTGGTCCGATTTTGCCCATTAACGAACTGACCGAGATTTTATGCCCCTTGATTTTTGTATTAGTTTGAAAGAGATTTGTGCAGAATTATGGAAGTTATCGTGTCCAGAAGAAAGTTATATATATATGTATATAGTTTTTTTACTGGGGGGGGGGGGGGGGCGGTTGGGTTCTAGGGGTCATGATCGGTGTAGATCTGGAAAAAAATTTTCAGAAATTCCAACATAGGGGACAAAGTCTTGTCATGCACAGATTCTTATAACAGATTTTACAGTACTGTATCCCCCCCTTGAAATGTATATGTGCTACTATACTTTAAAGAGAATTTTAATTGTAGAATAATGGTAATTTAAAAATATATGCATTTTCGGAAAAAATTGTTGACCCAAGGTAGGTTATTCCTTACAGATTTTTGCACGAGTCAGACTGAGACGGGGCAATAATTTTCATACAAGCAGGGGCGACCAGACCAGAAAATTTCTGTCGGTGCAAACTTCTAGGAAGAATAATGCACAGTCTCAGAAATAAATCCGGCTCGGCCCGACCCGAGCCTCCAGAGAAAGCAAGGCCGGGGCACGACCCAGAAAAACTGATGATCAAACTCGACCCGTCCCGAGTCCGTTTAGACCTCTAAATAGCATTTGAATGGAAAACCGTGTTCTTAACGGCTGGAAAATTTTAAAAATAAGTTATGAAAAAAATTGAGTTTGAGTTGTAAATTTCGTTCAAACTCACGGATTTTTTGAGCTTTCGTTCAGTTCACGTTCGTTTATCAAAAAGTGAGTCAAGTTCAACTCAAAGTTCACAGAATGTGAACTAAGTTCGTGAGTTTTCGTTCAATGAACGCGTTCATACCCAACACTGGACCTGTGGCAACAGTCTGTAAGAGACGACGGCAGCGCCACGAGTCGGCGTAGAAGAATACCTTTCTAGAACATTCGACAGACGCGGGAAAAGAAGGTAAAAGAGGTGGTTGCAAAACACCGAGCTCTCAACGACGTTTCATTAAGACGCATTAAGAGGAATGAGTGTTTAATTTCATTAATGTTCTACTTAATTGTAATTGTATATAGTGTAAATAGTTCATTTAATATATTTAATTCTTAAAGTTAGCAAGTGTTATTATTCGAGTATGAGTCTCCTTTTCCCCGTCACATTTATATAAAAGCAAAGTTTCCTTTGTTGCCACAGGCTTTCGGAAGCGTTTTCGGGTTGTTTTTATAATGGGTTAATCTATTTCCTCAATCCGAAATATCGGTTTTTTAGATGCTATCCATTCTCAAGTATAAAAACCTTCGTGTTCAAAACAAACATGTTTTACAGACAAACATGAAAAATGTACAGCATTAACGTTAAAATTATTTTGTTATTCTTTGATGGATAAATTTAGTTACGCAGATCAAATTTTTTTAACTGAGAATGGACAGCATCCTAAAAACCAAAATCACGGTTTGAAAAAAACGGATTATTTTGTTACTCTTTCATGGATAAATTTAGTTGTGCAGATCAAATTTTTTAAACTGAGAATGGACAGCATCCTAAAAACCAAAATCGCGGTTCGAAAAAAACGGATTATTTTGTTACTCTTTCATGGATAAATTTAGTTACGCAGATCAAATTTTTTTTAACTGAGAATGGACAGCATCCTAAAAACCAAAATCACGGTTTGAAAAAAACGGATTATTTTGTTGCTCTTTCATGGATAAATTTAGTTACGCAGATCAAATTTTTTTAATTGAGAATGGACAGCATCCTAAAAACCAATATCACGGTTTGGAAAAAACGGATTATTACACTTTAAAAGGCCTCGGATACGTCACCGAAAATCGGTGGCAACAAAAGGAATTTTATTTTTATATAAATGCTTTTTTAAATCTCGAAAATGGTATCTCGTTCTCTAAGGTGTCTAAAGTTAAATAACCGCTTCTCGTAATCATGGCTAACTCAGAAGAAATGATTGCATAAATGCCGTTCCTGTGCGGTTATTATATTTCCGTACAGTAGCGCCGACTTTTTAAAAATATTGGGTGGGCTCAAAAAAGTTTGAGTAAAATAACGCAGGTCTTTCTTATACTATTCAATACTATTTATTATAAATAACATACAAATTGCTAACCATTGAAAATGCAAAAGACTAAATATGAAGAAAAACTAAACCTTCATCGATTCATAAAGACATTAATACCAGTGACAAAATATGCAGAAAGTTTGTTTACGAGAGAAATTTATTTTTACGTCCGCTAAAGGGGATTTCACTGCTCTTCTAACTCTAATCGGTGCCCTTACTATTTTCTAAACTTTATTTTGAGAACTTCAATAAAACTAAATTTTATTTGAGCTATTAAATAACGAAATAAATAAATAACGAAATAAAACAATTTAAATTGGGTTGGGGGATATATCAAATTATTGAGTGGGCTTGCACCCCACGGGCCCATATAATTTGGCGCCACTGTTTCCGTAGATTAAGAAACCCTTGTCTTTATTTACAACGTAAATTCTTTCCTCATTTATATGTATGTATAATAATGCCACAATAATGCCACAACATATCAATTTCTTGTCAAAACCGGGGGCTTTTTTAGAGGTAAGGAAACCGTTATTATTATTTTTTTTTAAGCCCCGATGTGCTATTTCTTTCGGCCAGCAACTAAAATGACGTCTCTAAAAAATAACGTTCCGTTGTATAAGACAGCGTAAAACAGAGCAGAGCAGATGTATCATTGTACGGTTAAATACTGGAATTTTTTTAACTTCTAAACATCGCACATTTTCAATTTTTATACCGTCGTATTGAGGAAAAAAAGTACTTTTTAATGCATTTTGTTTGAAAACTGTATCTCCATTTATTTTTGAAATATTAATTTTTTTGTCGTTTTTAGAGCCATTCGCTTAATATTGGCCACGGAAGTACTCCATTTCTGTGGAAAGTAAAGAAAAAATAGCTGAAAAATAGTAATTATATATTTTTGTTGCCATTGTCTCATAACAACCGAAAGAAAATGTAATTAAAATACGTGCTATTTTGAAAAAATATAAACGAATGATTTCTGTTAAAACAATGGAGCTATTATAAACTATATTTAATTGTAAGTATCTATGAATCATTAGATAGCCGTTTTATTTTGGTCAATTTTCTTGAATAACGGCATCTTTTTGCTGCATTTGTGCATTATTTCGCGATAGTGATATGCTATGCATGCTTTGCTGTAGCTGTTTAAGAGTAGATCGTAAATGTGGAATTCTTAAGCAGATGCGAATGGCGTCATTTTACATAAAATAAAACGTGTGCTTTAAGTCATAAAATTGAAATATGTTTTGCACTGCAGTAGAGTCCCGCTTAACCGAGTTATTTTCTTCTGATAGACTGGTGGCTTCTATTATTATGAAACAGCCATTATAAATGAAGTGTTAGGTGAAGAGGAAAGAGCAGTCGTAAAAAATTAGAACTTTTATTTTCTGGTCAGAAAGAAAAAAAAAATGGCCATAATTTTTTTTTTGAAAAAAAAAAAAAAAATATGGCCATTTTTTCCCCATTCTGACCAGAAAATCAGAGTTCTAACTTTTTACGGCTGCTCTTTCATCTTCACCTAACGCTTCATTTATAATGGCTGTTTCATAATAATAGAAGCCATCAGTCCATCAGAAGAAAATGAAGTAATGGAAATGCCGGGTGCGACATTAAATTCTGAAAAAGTAGAATACCTGTTCTCTAGTTTTTTACATGCTTTCTTTTAACTTACAATTATGTTTGTGTGTAAGCAGTCAAATCTTGTGACTCATTTTTCACCCATTTCCTGTTGACATAGATCTTTGAAATTTGGAATATATCAATATGTATTCCTGCGGGCAATATATGAATTGGACATTGACTTTTTTAAAATTCGATCCCTAAGGTGCGCAACGGGGGGCAAATTTATTTAATGGTTACGTATGATTTCTTTTTGGAGAAATCAGCATCAGCTTCAACAATGATTATTTGCTGAAAAGTACTAAAGTCATGGTTAACACAATAGCGCCAATTTTTAGTTAATTTGGTGAAACATTGCAAAATTTGGCGACAAAAATAAGTTGCCATACATGAAGCCAACTTGGGGATAGCTGGCTAATTTGGAAAAATTTCCATTTGTATCCATTAATCTTCCATAATCGAGCTCACCGCAATTTAATTTAAACTCCGTGCATTTAAGGGTTTTTTTTAAGACTTTTTTCCTTTTTAGTGCAATTAAAAAAGCATATATTTTCTACACTTTTATGAATTTTAATAAAAGCATGTTTTTCAAAAAAAAAAAAAAAGAAATTACATTTATATTTACTGTAAGTACAGATGGGATTTTGTATCAATTTTTGATTCACTTCTCTGGTAGGCTAGAATTATAAAATATTCACAGGTGTGCTTACGTCATTTTAATATTTTTACAACTTAATTAAAAATTAATACATTGATTTTAAGGCATTTTTCTGTTAGTCGGCCGCAGGTGATAAATCGTCCAATATTCTTTATGGTGTACAATTGCATACGAGTTACAAAAACAATGGAGTTACTGATGCTCCAAAATAGGCTAATTGGCTGTGAAATTGCAACAAGAAAAATATTTTAAATACTAAAAAATAGAAAATATCAATAAACTAGTCACTGGGGGCCGCCGTAATACTTGCCCGTCATGGATATTTATAATATGAAATAATGTGGAAATTCTGATTGCAAATATCAAAGCAACTGATTGTCCGATCGACTTCATTCTTTATGTAAAATTTATGTTACATTCATTCTTTAAAAGAAATAATTCCGAAAATTTTTATATACGCTTCATCAGAACGAATATTTCGAAAGTCCGAAAAAACAGTTCCGGATAACGAAGGTTACTGAAATTTAATAAGTTTATCGCACATTCTAAGTACTTACCAAATTTCAAGCCTCTGTCTCAATTTGTTCGGTAGATAGACTGTTTAAAATCGTGGCTTGATGACGTCATAAACTTTAAACGCTCTTTTACTGAATTACATAAAAGAAACATCCTTATAACTCCAAAAATGATAATCTTATTGAACTACCAGTTTACTACGTCGGATTAAGAGTCTCATTTCCAATTAAAATATATCTTTGAACTGAAATTTGAATGAAATACAGTGTCATGAAAAATCGAAGAGTGTGGAAAATAGGATTACAAATTATCTCGGTTACTAATTATCCGATCGACTTCATTCTTTATGCAAAATGTATGTGGTTTTATATATATATATATATATTGCCTTTTATATTGATTCCTTAAAATAAACAATTGCGAAAATTTTTATGTACCTTTTATCAGGACGACTATTTCGAGAGTCCGAAACAAAAATAGTTCCGGATAATCGAGGTGACTGAAATTCAATAGTCTTCTTCTCATTATTGCATGGTAAGTACATATCCAATTTCAAGTCTCTATCTTAAAAAAACAGTTTCAATAATGTTTCTTTTTTTTCTTTCTTTCTTAATAAATTTACTAACTCGGGTTTACTACCAAACATTACAAAATGGTGAATTTTTGAATTTTCTATAATCGAGTTCAATGCCCAAGCCAAATTAATGTACTGTAATAGAAAGTTTTTGGGGAAAAAAACATGAATTATGCAGTCGTGAAATTAGGCGTAATTCAATTCCTACTATTAGCTCACACTCTCCCTCTACCCTATCTATCTATATTATAAAGGACAAACATATCTATGCGTAACGCGTACGTCATTTTGAGAATGGCAACATTTTGAAATTTGAAATAAAATTTCGGTTTTGCAATTTTTCTACTGCAAATTTTTAAACTTCTAACCATCGTACATTTTTAATTTTTACACCGTCGTATAAGGAAAAAATTGCTCTTTTAAATGCAATTTGTTTGAAAGCTCTATCTAAATTTTTTTTTGAGACATTAATTTTTTTGTAGTTTTTAATACCATTTTTCTTACCGTGGCAAGAAAAGCGCCCATTTCTATTGAAAGTCATTGAAAGTAAACGGAAAATAGTCGAAAATAGGAGATACTGTATCGTTTTGTTACCATTTCCTCATAAAACCTGAAAAAAAAATTGAAATTAAAATAGGGAATAACATTGTCTGTTATTCCGTGATAATGACGTCATATGCATACTTTTCTATCGACGAAATTTAAGAGTGGATTGTAAAAGGGGATTGCTTTAGCGGATGCAAATGGCGTCATTTTATAAAAAAGCGTATATTTTAATACTTAAACCTGAATTATGTTTTGTAGAAGTGCGTCATTTTCACAGCCCAGCTGCTTTGAATTTCTTCACAGCTGAAAATGGTTTACTTTTGAAAATAATGTAATCGAAATCACACACTTATAAAATGCAATGTTTTACAAAAATTGTTTTACAAAAATTGTTTTACAAAAATACAAGAGAGGTGACATGCAAATAATAGCGATTTATATTACAGAAATTGGTGATTCTCGCCTGGATGGATTTGCTTCGCCGAGTTAGACAAGCACACAAATAATTCGTGGTTTAAAATAATATCATTTCCTGAAGTTTTTGTCCAAAATTCTCTCGAATATTATAATTTTAATGCTATTCTTTAAGACATTCTACTATAATTTTATCAAAATAATATAATTTACTTAATTTAATTTTTCCTAATTTTATATAATCTATATATTTAAAACACAATCATCTTCCCTGATCTTTCTGCTCAACCAATTTTGCTAATATTTTTTTTTTAACTGAAAGCTCTCCATTTGCAGATAGATGTAATCGCACTATCTTTTTTTTTTTTTTTTTTTTTTTTTTTTTAATATCCCCACTTTTATATTTTAATTTTAAAAGCAATTTATGAAATTTCTTCAAAATGGCGAAAATTAGATTTTATTATTGCAGACAAGAGAGAAATAATGAGGTATTTTTATCTTTATTCATGCTATTTTCTGATAAACATTCAAAATTGTTGATAAAAATAGTTGTATAGGGTTTAGTGTCGCAAAACCCTATTAGGAGCAGAATATTATATTAGGGGCATAATAACGGAAAATAACATGCTGCTTTTGAAAACACGCATTTTTCCTCATAAATTTTCCATATTGTTTTTCTTTCTGCATGTATTCCATACTAAGTTTCAGACACTAGATGGAATGCTTATTTAAGTGAAAATGAAGTCATATTTAAAAGAAAACGATCATTTTCTTAGATAAAACTAAACATTTTAACACAAATGCGTCTAAAAAACATAAAATACGGAAATTTTTACTCTCTGTAATTGAGATTAGAATCTCAAGTAAAGGGTGCGTCTGTTCAGATAAAAGATGTTGCTGACAATCGTGACTTCAAGTTTTGAGTTAAAATGGTTTTAAATGATCAAACAAAATATATATTTTTTTTAATTATGAATATGGATATCAGGAGTGCGTATGCAAATTTTGAGAAGGTGAAAATTGCTGTTTTTCATTCCGGAATACCAAGCATAAGAGTCTCAATTGATAACCACATCCTAATAACTGATCTTTATTATAATTTACTGATTAAGTATCTATATTATAAAGAACAAACGTATCTATGTGTAACGCTGACGTCATTTTGCGAATGGCAACACTCGCTTCAAATTTCGGTCTTGAAATTTTCGCTACTGCAATTTTTTAATCTTCTGACCATCGTACATTTTCAATTTTCGTCGCATAGGGAAAAAATTTACTTTCAAATGCAGTTTGTTTAAAAACTGTATCTAAATTGACTGATGTATTATATTTTCTAAAAAAAAAATTTAAGCATGATTTTTTTTTTTAAGTGTATCTTATCACGTGCTGGTTTCAATGCATAATAATAACAAACATTTTGCACATAAAGCAACAAACATTTTTCAGCATTTCTTTCTGACTATTTTTGCATAGCGAAAGTAATACTTCCTTTATAATCAAATAAAAGAATAATAATAAAAAACCCACCAATCTAACATATTTGTGAAAGTCAAATTAACGAAATTAATACTTCTTTTATAAACAAATAAAAGAATAATATTGTAAAAACACAAATCTAACATATTTGTATTCGTACAATTTAAATTTTTAGATCACCAAGTAGGATTTTTTTTTTTTTTTTTTTTTTTTTTTCAGATGGAATTTGTTTGCAAAGTTCATCTCAGTTTACTAATTGCCTGTGGTTTTAAAAACAATTTTAAACCATGAAATATTTTTTTAAATTATCTATATCGCGCGGAGCTCGATTACGAAAGATTAATCCGTTTGCCCTTAAAGCAAAATAAAGACTTCATCATTATCTTACGGCTAATATCCATTTAAAAAATACTTCCCTATGAATAAATAAATAAAATAATATAAATAAAACACAAATTTAACATACATGTATAAGCTCTGAAATTATCAGAATATAAAAGGATGCCATAAGTAGCAAAATATTGGTCAAATAACTCTTAGCATGCGGCAAATAAGAAAATGTCGCTTTTGATAAATTTCAAAAGTTTATTTGATTGTATAATTCGTATTTTCCATATGAAAAATGTTTTTTTAATGTAAGTGGGAAATCTAAAATATTTATTGCATATAAAAAATTATTAGTTTTCAATAAAATAAAAAAATAGTTTTCACCTATATTCTCTCCGGGAAGCCCGGGTACTATCCCCTAGTATATCTACCCTTTATATATAAAATCCTAATGAAACGAATATATGAAACGGCTGAAATGTATACGATTCTTTGAATCGACTAATTAAACAACTGATTATGTTTCACGGCGATTTCTCCTAAAATATGGAATACTTTGCGATGAAATTAACACAAAAAATCCGTATTGATCCACAGACCTCAAAACTGGTATTAGAATTTTTAAATTTTAATTAGTTTTCGAAATATTAATTTTTTTCTAATTTTAAATACATTTTTCTAATGATGGCAACTCAAATTTTAATCATAACAGATATTTTTTTTTTTTCATAATTCAGAAAAGGTTACTATTTTAAATTAATTTGACGACCAGTTTGGCCACCTTTAAATCTATGCTAAGAACAATGCTTTTTTTGTATTTCGTTATCATATTATTTAATACAAAACTTTCATTTAAAAATTAAACATTTAAATTGATGTCTTTCACTTCTTTCTTTTTAAAAAAAAAACACGAAAAGAAAAATATTAGGCACAGGTGTCATATACGCACTGGGGTACCTATTTGGCGCAAAATGGCATTATTTTGGATTGACATGGCTATTGTCGTTTATTTAATAATAAATGTTTATTTACTTTTATTTCTTTTTTTAATTTATATAAATTATTTTGTTCTATAGTTATTAATTATTTTTTTGCAATTTCCTTTTGAAAATAATAGAAAATAATTAGAAAATACGGTACAACGTAGTTATTCCGTCAACCAATTTCGCAAATTATATAAATCGCCAAACCACTCGCCAAATTGTTCAGATTGACAAAATTTTTATTTTAAATAACGAAAGAACAAATAAATATTAAAAGTATTAGTATTCTGATATGCAGAGTGATAATAGCTTTGAGTCGATTGATAGTTAACTTAGTACACATTAAAAAGAAAGATACGCAATATTTAGAAAAGGAAACTTACGAAATGAATTTTAATAACATGAATAAGGATAAAAGAACAGCCATTACATCTCTATTACATTTCTATAAGATAAGATACAACGAGTTTAGTTGTCTGTTACTAAATGAACAACTAATCAATGCATAATATCATGTGTGCTAAGTTCACGTGAGACAAAATATGAATTAACATAAAACAAAAACTATATTTTAACAATAAATTAGTATAACATTAATAAATATCAAAATAAAGCGTCGAAATAAAAATCACTTGATGACGTAAACATGTGTAACTTGCTAAAAGTCAAGTGAATGTGACATTTTCGATCAACCGTTATTGGCATTTAATCTTATAGTTCGCGATAGATTTTTGATCGACGGGATAAGTAAATAGTACCAAAAATACATATGTAACTGGTATTCGAAAACGAGGTTTTCGCCAAATTTTCGTAAAAAAAAAAATCATGTCAAACATGCGGTGCGTATATGACATCTGGTGAAATATTAAATTATGTAACAAACCATGACATTTAATTTCAACTTCAAATCAATGTTTTAATTTACCACTCGAAGAATAAAAAAATTCTAACTGGCGAGTTGCAAAAAAGATACTGGCGATATTTGCACCCGGCTTTTTTTTCTTTCGGCACAGATGTCATATACGTCCTCATATTGGCGCGATTTTTTTTCTAACGCCAATGTCATATACGCAACGGGTACTTAACAGGCGCCAAAGTATCGTTATTTTGCTTGATATGGTAAGCCGGATGTTGTTGTTTATGCTGTTGATGCGTTTCCCAAACTGGCGTTGGAAAAAAATCGCGCCAATAAACAGTAAATGACATTTGTGCAAAACCTTCATATGAAAGGCGAAGGGATCAGACCGTATTTGTATATGGCATTTGATGACTTGAACAATTATAATATAGATGAAATGATAAGGATAGAATAATATTTGGAGACTTATCACCTGTGCCTGGATAACATTAAAGTATCAAAATGGCACCTAGAGTATAAAAAACGAAGTGTTCCGCCAGGAACTGTTGATGATAGTCACATGATTTAGGCTATTGTTATAGAGATTGTTTTAAAATATCGGGAGACAAAGACTCTGAATACTTAATTCATTTTATTTTAGCTTCTTTTCAAATGTTTAACTGATCCTCTTTAATCAAAAACGAAAACAACCATTGGATGTCTTAACAGCAACTGATTCGCCTTTAAATTTTTGCAATCAAAGGGAATTGAATGGAAACCCGTTTACAGGGAGATCTGCACAGCTTTTTTCAGTATAATTTAATCTTCTCTAATATTTTTAAAACCCATCAGATTAGCATGTTTTTTTATTTTTAGATTCTGCGGTGTCTGAACGGGGGTTGGCGAGCGTAGCTTGAAGGGAGCAGAGCCCCCTAGTATAAAATCCTAATGAAACGGATATTATGAAAGAATTTATGTAACGATTCTATGAAACGACTGATTAAACAACTGATTATGTTTCACGACGATTTCTCCTAAAATACGGAATACTTTGCGATGAAATTAACACCAAAAATCCGTATTGATCTGCAGATCTCGAAACTGGTATTAGAATTTTTAAATTCGAATTAGTTTTCAAAATATTAATTTTTTTCTAATTTTATATACTTTTCTCTAATGATGGCGACTCAAATTTTAATCGTAACAGATACATATATATTTTTTTTCAGATTTTAGAAAAGGTTATTATTTTAAACTAATTTGGCGAGAAGTTTGGCCTCACTTAAATGCATGCTAAGAAATGTATCAAGTTACTTTTATTCATAATTCAATTTGTATTTCATTATCATTTTATTTAATACAAACTGAAACATTTAAAGTAAATGGCTTTCACTTCTTTATTTTTTTTTTAAACGAAATGAAAAGAAAAATATTAGGCACAGGTGTCATATACGCACCGGGGTACCTAATTGGCGCCAAAATGGCATTGTTTTGGTTGATATGGTAACCCGACTTTTGTTGTTTATTTAATAATAAATGTTTATTTACTTTATTTTCTTTTTTTAAATTACATAAATTGTTTTTTTCTATAGTTAATTATTTTTTTGGTTATTTTCCTTTAAAAATAAAAAATAATAGAAAACAATTAAAAAATACGGTACTACTAGTTATTCCGTCGACTCATTTCGCCAAATTATATAAATCGCCAAATCACTCGCCAAATTATACAAATTGACATAATTTTTATTTTAAATAACGAAACAACAAAGAAAATGGCATAACAGTAATAAATATACAAATAAAACGTCGAAATAAAAATCACTTGATGACGTAAAGACATGTAACTAGCTTAAAGTCAAGTGAATGTGACATTTACGATCAACTATTATTGGCATTTAATCTTATAGTTTGGTGATAGATTTTTGGTCGACGGGATAACTAAGTAGTACCAAAAATACATATGTAACTGGTATTCGAAAACGAGGTTTTTGCCAAATTTTCGTAAAAAAAATTACGCCAAACCCGGTGCGTATATGGCATCTGGCCAAATATTAAATGATGTAACAAACGATGACATTTAATTTCAACTTCAAAGCAATGTTTTAATTTACCACTCGAAAAATTAAAAAAATGCTAACTGGCGAGTTGAAAAATAGCTATTGTCGAGATTTGCACCCGGCTAGCGTAACAGTACCAAGAATTCTTTGCGACCATGGAAACTTTTATGTAGTTTTATTCGAAAAAGAAATTTGATTTTTTAATCAAAAGTAAAAACTTTCGGCACAGATGTCATATACGGACCTATATTGGCGCGATTTTTTTCTGACGCCAATGTCATATACGCAACGGGTACTTAACTGGCGCCATAGTATCGTTATTTTGCTTGATTTGATAAGCCGGTTGTTGTTGTTTATGCTGTTGATGCTTTCCCCAAATTAGCGTCGGAAAAAAATCGCACCAATATGGGGCCGTATATGATATCTGGGCCAAACTTTCATATGAAAAGCGAAGGGATCAGAGCGTATTTATTTATGGCAGTTACATGGCTTGGACTATTATAATATAAATGAAATGATGGCGATAGAATAATATTTGGCGACTTATCGCCTGTATCTGGCTAACATTAAAGTACCAAAATGGCACCAGGAATATAAAAAGCGAAGTGGTTCGCCCGGAACTGTTGATGATAGTCACATGACTTAGGTTATTGTTACAGAAATTGTTTTAAAATACCGGGAGACAAAGACTCTGTACACTTAATTCATTTTATTTTAGCTTCTTTTCAAATGTTTAACTGATCCTCTTTAATCAAAAACGAAAAGAACCATTGGATGTCTTAACAGCAACTGATTCGGCCTTAAATTTTTGAAATCGAAGGAAATTGAATAGAAACACGTTTACAGCGAGATCTGCACAGCTTTTTTCAGTATAATTCAATCTTCCATAATATTTTTTAAACCGATCAGATTAGCGTGTTTTTAGATTATGCGGTGTCTGAACGGGGTTGGCGAGCGTAGCTTGCAGGGGGCAGAGCCCCCTAGTAATTATATATTTATATATCTTGTTCAAATTTTCAATTGTTAATAAAATACTCATTGTTCATCCTATCAAGTTGAAATATTTTTTTAAAACTTGTACTGGATGGCAATTGATGTTAATACAGTTTTTTCAAATATTAATTAATTAATTAAATTTTAATTAATTAATTTTAGTTTTGCATGGGAAACCAAATGGCGGCCATTGGTTATTGAAGATCAATGAAAGTATTTTCAATAAGGTGTTACCATAGGGGGACCCTGTTCTGTCGCCAACTTGGTGATATATCACCAAATTTGGCGGCCAAAATGAGTCGCCAAAAGCGACGCCAACTTGGCGATATCTCTAATATTTCGCCAAATTCCCATAGATTTCCATTGTAAACCTACTTGCTTATAGAAAATCAACAAATTGAGATATTTTAATGCAACAAAAACTAATTTTAGCTTAAGGGATTATATTAAATTTTTCTTTGATGACCTAAGTAGGTATTGACTTTAAAAACAAAATTTTTATATTACTTGTTTTTAAGATAAACACTGAATGTTTATAAAAGAGCCATTTTTTTTAAATATTCTTATTTTTATGCTTATTATTACGCTTACACAACTTTTACGATCAGTGGCGCCAACTTATATGGGCACCGTGGGGCGCGAGCCCATCCAATAATTTGATCTCTCCACCCACCCAATTTTCATTCCTTTATTTATTTAATCACTGAAATAAAATTTTGTGTTATTGACGCTCTCAAAATAATTTTGTTTGAAAAATAGTAAAGAAATCAATTAGACTTGTAGGTTGCAGGGGCACATTAAAGCACTTAGTGATTGAAATTTATGATTTTCTTGACATTTAGTTTTTTGTAGAGTTAGCAATTTTTATACTATTTATAATAAATGTTAATGTATTTCTAAGAAAGAATATTTGAGAATTTTAATAAAATTATTTATTAAATTATAATTACATTTTAATAATTTTATATTTTACTTAGAAAAACCATAATATGACTTCGAATTATTACCTTTAGTCATTTGCTCTCCACCACATGCACTAACAAAAATCTAGTCGGAAAGGCCAATCCCAAAACTTTCTTCTATCTCATACATATTAATTCTTTAAAATTCTTTAGTACAGTGCCAGAATATGGCAATCTATGCCCATCGTGAGGATTCTAAAGATATGAAATTCCGTGCATTAGTTCTTGAGATAGGACTATCGCTAAAATCGTGTAAATCATGCAAAATGCAATACATCAGAGCCCCCGGTTATGTGATTTACTCCAAAATCTAATAACCAACAACTTATGTTAACTTTTAATTGAATCTGAAATTTAATGAAAAACCGTGCATTAGTTTTTGAGATGGAGCTATTGCGGAACTCGTAAAAAAATCTACATAGCAGCGCAACCTGTTGAGCGATTTACACCAAAAACTAATTAGGACCAATTTATACTAGGGACAAACTGAATCTAAAGCATGATGAAAATTCATGCATTAGTACTTGAGATACAGCTATTGCGAAAATCGTGAAAAATGCAGCACAGCAGCGCCGCCTGTTGGACGATTTACACCAAAAACTAAACAGCACTAATTTATATCAAGGACTAACTGAATCTGAAGTTTGATGAAAATTTGTGAATTAGTTCTTGAGTTAGAACTATTGTGATAATCATGAATAATGCAGCATAGCAGCGCCCCCTGTTGGGCGATTTTCACCAAAAAGTAATCATCACCAAATTATATTAAGGTCTAACAGAATCTGAAATTTTATGAAATTCCGTGCATTAGTTCTTGAGATATAGCTATTGCGGAAATCGTGAAAAATGGAGCACAGCAGTGCCACCTGTTGAACGATTTACACCAAAAAGTAATCAGACCCAGTTTATATCAAGGTCTAACTGAATCTAAAGTTTTGCGAAATTCCGTGCATTTTTTCTTAAGATAGCCCACAAAATTTTTGTCACATACAGACTCACAGAGTGACAGACAGACATTTTCTAAAAACCATCAAATCATGTTCAGGACTTTCAAAAACGTATAAATCCGTCGAAAACCGGAAGTCGAAATTTTCCACGAATCCAATACTTTCTTCTTGTAAAGATACAAGAAAGTAAAAATTGTATGGTTTATTTTACTGAAACATCTTTGAACCCACCCAGTATTTTTCAAAAGTTGGCGCATTGATGACGCATACGATGACGTTTTCTCTGCAGATATGACTCATAAGATAATACAGTTAAATTTTAGGATTAAAAACTTGCATTGGCAAAAAAAAAGAAAAAAGAAAGAAAGAAGGAAAAAAAAAAAAGAAATAAAAAGAAAAGGGGGAAAAATCTGATTTTCACGTTTAACCAGTGTGTAGCAGATATCAGTGACAAAGTATGCGGCAATTCAATGATGTATTATCAAGTTCATGGCTAAGGTTTTTGCGTCATCAAATTTATATCTAAACCAGATTTCTATTTACATATATTCATCATTTCTTCGCCTTCAGACTTCCCTGACCTTGCGATCAGATCATTTACAGCAGCTGTTATCTATAAATAAAAAGTGATAACTTCCAGTCTACGGAAATTCGAAGATAAAGAATGTAAACTAGTCTAAATCGTAACTTTTCAAATCTCAAATTAAACGAAAACTTCCAAACGTTTGAATAAGATAAGAACTATTGAAAGTGTTGCTGCGGGATCTGCCCAAAATTGAGCCGAAAGAAAAAAACATTCATTTGATGTCGTCAAACAGATATTGATAACTTCTAATTTTGAAGTGGAACATTAACACATTGACACTGACAGCAAGAATATACTGCAATTAGGGATTACAATCCCGGGATCCCGCTTCATTTTTAATCCCGAAAATCTCGGGATTTTGTCAGCCAAATCCCGGGATTTTTGGGATTGTTTTTTTTTTCTTAATGTAACAATATTCAGCTAAAATTTTACTTATAGACAGGGCTTAATTTCTAACAAAAAAAGTACCGGAGCCCTAATATTCTGCGGTACTGGTACAACAATCGTACCGTTCCCCCTGCCCCTTCTTTACGAGCGGATAAATCGCATCCGTCCACTTTTCCAAAAGTAGTTCAGTTTTCTCAAGCAGTGCGTTTTCCGCATGCGTTCGAAATCGGGATTTATTTGATTGTGTTTGTTTGTTTACGTTCTGATCGTGCTTATGCCCATGTCGTGCTTATATTGGTATGTCTGATATGTCGTGGACGTGTGAAAATTGTAACATAAATTTCACTTCTCGGGCTACTTTTTATAGACATCGTAGGTTGTGTGTGAAAAACATACACAAGGATGTTTTTAGAAAATGTGTTTGCGGAAAGCCCTTTTTTAGCAAGACAAGTTTATTTGCACATATGTAGATGATATTTTTTCACTTATGTAGAAAAATTGAAGATCAGCTAATTGAAAACAGATACAATTTAATTTTTGCATTCACAAAAAACAGGGATTAATTATCAAGTTTCCGGAAAATTTTGTGTTTTATACAACAAAATTATATACAATATACTTCATTTTTATCGAAAAATTTTAATATAAATGAAAGCTTGTGTCCTTTTTCATTCTCTAACCTGTTGTGTAGTTTAAACTAAAGGAAACCAAAACCAAAAAAGATTCTATGAAGCAATAAAAAACTTCTAGAAATTAGAGAGTTTATCTTTCAATAGCTGTTTTAGGTACCACCTAATTATTGGTTCTGCATTTAAAAATTCAGCTTCAAATGTAAAGCAGGAAAAGATTTGAGATGGAGGGGGGCAATAGAGCCTGTCAAAGCCTAAGTTCTTATCTATGGAATGAGACAATGAATAACAGTTAAAAAAATTCCTTTACACTTGTTTTAACTGAAAGTAGAAAAAAATATCATATGCAATATTTTGAAAATAAGTGTCAAATTTATAAAAACATCAAACTTCATGATATTATTAAAATAAATATTGGATATATATCCATTGATATATACCACTGAACCCTGAAAGATAGTATTTTGTAATTGATTTTTAACTCACCTCCTGATAAGTTATAATTATAAAAATTATGTAAAAAGATGCATTTGCAATGACAATACCACATTTTAATATTTTTACTTCTTAATTCATTGATTTTTAGGAATACTACATGGAGAATTGACAAAAGAACGTATTTAATAATATGCCAATAAATTCGCCAAAATATGCCAAAGCACTTTTAAACTGCAACAATGAAACATTTTAAATAGAAAATAAATTATAAATAAAAAATGAAGAGTGTAACAAAAATACATTTTTATCAAATAATAGTTAATTAAATTTACAATTCTATATTGAGAAATAATTTAGAAATCCTAAGAAGGTACCATTAATAATGCTTTACTTTTTCTTTCATGTTTAATTTCTTTAAAAAAAAAAAAAAAAACAGAGCAAAAATTATGTATTTTTTAATAAAATTTGCTTGCTTAAACTTTCTATAAAGTGTACCAAAAAACAATGAAATGTTTCTAATCAAGTTCATTGCCCACACCAAAATAATGTATTATTATTGGGAATTTGTAGGGGAAAACATGAATCACACTGAAAAACTAAGGGATATTTTCAAGAGGAATATTGGATGTGCTTATTAAAGATTATTTTTAAAAAAATTGTACTTCTATTTACAAATAAGAATATTTATTTACTTATTGCATTGACTTATTAATAAGAAGAAAGCTAAAGGACTTTTTGCTGATCAACAATAATAATATAAAACAAAAATTGCAATCGAAAATTGAGATACCACCGCCACAGCAAAGAACGAGATTTAGGTATTTAAACACTCCTTCCAGATCAATTGAAAACATATAAAGTAAGAACAAGAACGCTTAAATTATGATAAATAAATCATGTGTAAAAAATAACTAAAAGAAAACATAGCAAAAAAATAACATTAAATTGTTTCAAGGCTTCATGAAAAAGAACAATTTAAGGAGAAAGAGAGAAAAGGAATTAGAAATAGCAGCAGCACATGGTATTTTGATAACACTTTTTATTTTATTCTAAAAGAAGGAGTCTCTTATATGAAGTCTTGAAATAGCTTTCAGCCCATTGTCTGAGTGGTGGGTTTTTCTCTGTGCTTTTAAAAAACTATAACATTCTAAAAATAAAATATCTGTTTCTTAATTTTAATACAATAGTAGTATTTATACAACAATAATAAAATCTATATGTATTTTTGAAAAAAAAAGAAAAATTGTCTTAAAAGTGATACTAATTAAATATAAAATGTACATTACTACAAGTTAACTAGATTTTAGTTTTTTTTAAAAAAATCTCATTTTAACTATTTTATTAATAATTAGAGGTATTACCAAGAAAAGCAAGTAAACACATTTAATTATCTATAATGATTAACACATTACAAATTCTGAGTCGATCCCGGGAAAAAATAAAATTTGATATGCATATTTTATAAACGTTAATTTGTTCAAAGAAAGAAAAAAAAATGTTAGGAATGGGCTTATAAAAAAGCTAATATTAATAAATTTATAAGTTCCATTGTATCATTTTATCTTTTACAAAATAAAAAAAATTTACATCAATCACTGCATATAAATTATGAAAAAAAAAAATTGCATCATCCCTGCACAAAAGTATGTCTTTTTTTTTTTTTTTTTTTTTTTTTTCCCTTCACCCCTCCAAGTAAAAAATGCTAATTCTTGAAATATTTCATGTTATGTTTCCTAGATGGCGCCACCAAATTTGTTTTAAACTGGAATACAGTCAATTTGGAGCGCTCGGGCACGCATGCGCAGAAAGCTCCATTTGAGAAAACTGAACTTCTGGAAAAGTGGACGGATGCGATTTATCCACTCGTCCTTCTTTCACTCCAACTTCCATATTTATATTTCGTACATTATTTGCAAAATTTAAAGCATTTTTTTTTTTTTTTATTTGGCGAAATAAAAATCAGCATATACTTAGCTGTCAACTAGTCCACTTTTTAGTTATCACGCCTTCTGAATAGTAATCTT
Source organism: Maratus speciosus (assembly GCA_963932465.1). NCBI lineage: Eukaryota > Metazoa > Arthropoda > Arachnida > Araneae > Salticidae > Maratus > Maratus speciosus. The sequence goes on from OZ010800.1 coordinate 422,676,156, forward strand.
TGCCTAATTTTAATGTTAATTAACTGCAGAATTCTGCAATTAAATATGGTAAGAATTATGATTAGGGAAAAAATAACACAAAAAAGGGATAGTTCGCAGGTATGCATTTTTAAGAAAAAATAAATGAAATTTACAGAAATTAATATTTATATGCTGAAGAACAGAAAAATATCCTATAAAAGGGGCTTATCTTAAACTATAATCGATTTCTTCCACATAACAATCTTTTGTGGTGAGTCCCTGAAAATCAGATTAAATTAAAAAATTGACACCATTATCGGAAAGAATCGATGCTTTTATAGAAAAGGGGGAAACACTGCTCGATTGCTTTCTATCAGAATAACAGTACATGGCAATTTATATCTACTTAGAAATGAAAGTGGCTTCGTAAATGTGCCGAGCAGAGCCTTAACATTGGTACCGTTCATCATACAAAATAAGTAGAAAAATTACTAACGTGATTTTTATAATTGTACGCAATAGAAGACAAAAAACCTCACGCTGATGCTCGTTCGCTGAAACAGAAATATTCTTTTCAGGTTAGATATCTAAATAAAATTTTTAAAAAACGAAAAAGTCAATAAAAAATTATCCTACTGTCACAAAAGAAAATCGAACTGAAAGTAAATTCGCTGCTCAGTCTCTTGAGTGTCGCCGTATCGACACGTCGCCGGCATAAATTTGAAATAGAAAAACACGATTTCTGTTTCCCCTTCATTCTGATCAAAATAGCATTCAAATGATTTGAAATAGAATATAATACGTAATTTTAAAGGAGGAAAAGTTTTTTTTTTTTCTATACACCAATAAATCAAATTTTAAATATAATACAGATTGAGCTCCAGTCAGTCCAAGCCCAAAAACTGATATAAAAATCGAGTCCGTTTTATCTCCATCTCCTACATGTGCGATACATTACGTCACATATAAGTGTTTTGATAAAAATGAATGCAAAACCTTGCAGATGGGAAGGAAAGGAAAAGGTAATTTAGGCTTCGGTTTTTCGGAAGCACTATTGCACTGGGCTCCGGAGCCCTGTATTTATGAGCTCCGGTGAATTCCGACCAATATTTAAATATTTACTAAAAACAGAAAAGTACCGGAGCAGGGCTCCGGTGGGCTCCGGCGCAAATTAAGCCCTGCTTATAGACTTTCGCTTTTAGAAAGGAAATCAATTAATTTTTATGAAATTTACGTATCATTGAAAAAACAAATACATATCTTAAGTATTTTTTACTTATATTTCTAAAAATTATCAATTAAATCATTTAACATAGAAATCTTTTGACTTGCAAACAGATGTAACCCGCTCAGCCATTATTCAGGAAAAATTAAATCATTTGTGTATTTCGATTTCGCTGCGATTAGGAAGCCGGTCGTTTTAGTAACTTGGAATCACAAAATTAGTTTTCGAATTAGAATTTACTCATAAGCGTTGCATTTGAGATTCATAGTCATTATTATGTGCTAACTTCTTTGCTTTTCATGCGTTTATACTTTTTTTGCTTTAAAGATATCTAATGAAAAGGATTTTGTAGCTCATAGGAAAGATAATGATACATCTTCAGTATGGTACTGCTATTTAAGGTTAAAAAATGGGAAAAGCGCTAAATGTGAAAGATGTAGCGCAATGATTAAAACATTAGGTGGATCGACTAAGGGCTGCATACACATTTATCAACAAAACGTGGTACTAAAGTTCAGGAAGAATTTAATACATCCTTTCTTCCATCCACACGTCAAGATTGCATAGTAGATACACTGATTTCTTAAAAGCGGAAAATAGAGGATTATTTTAGTTGTGATAAGGAATCACTGGATTTAATTTTATCGCGGATGACAGCTAAAGACTTTTTTCATTTACCGGGTGTCCTAAAAAAGACTGACTGAATTTAAAATTCAATAACTTGCAAACGGTGACAGATATTTAAAAAATTCGGTACTTTTCGGTTAGCCGGCCGCCAGTATTACATATACATATAAATATACATACATATATGTATATATACACATCTATATGTATACATATATTGTATGTATACATATATATATATATGTATATCTATAATACATATGTACGTATATACAAAAGTGGCGCCCGTCTAACCGAAAAGTACCAAAAATTCTTGCAGGAGGGTTATGTATAAGGTCAAAAGTTTTTTTACAGTGATTTTCAATTTTAGTTCGAATTACAAACAATAAATGGTGATCAATAGACGCTAAATTCAGGCTCGTTTTTTGGTACTTCGGGACCAACTCAATACATTTTTATCTCCTTTTTCTGCATGGAAGAAGAGAAAGGCCAAAAAATCGAGCCTGTATTTAGCGCCTATTGCTTACAGCGCCATCTATTGTTTGTAATTCAAACTAAAATCGAAATCAATGAAAAAAAAACTTTTGACCTTATGCATAACCCTCCTGCAAGTATTTTTTAAATATCTGTCACCGTTTACAAGTTACTGAATTTTAAAATCAGTCAGTTCTTTTTAGGACACTCGGTAACTTCAACTGATTTAAGAAACTTACTGTTAGTTAAAAGCTATAATGATTTGCCAAAATCTGCAGTATCAATTCGAAATCGTGTAGTGAACTATAGTTCCATAAGAAAGGAGTTAATTACAAGGGTAATACAAACTTTTAAAAATGCAGAAAAAAAAAATTAGTTTGACTTTTGACGAATGGAATCTATTGCAAACAAGCGATTTATGAATATTAAGGTCCATTCAAGAAATTTAAATATGAACAAATTCTGGAATTTAGGCTTTATGCGCATATATGGATCTTTTGCAGCAAAAAAGTATATTGAAATGCTATCAGAGCGCCTAAGTCAAATGTTGCTATCATAACTGGCACTTGGAGATGAAACTTCAGATTTCTTAGATCATATTTTCAAAGGTATACCGTTTAGTTAAGAAACAGTGAACTATTCAATCTTTTTTTTTCTCGTGGTATGTAGTTGTAAGATTTTTAAGATGAACAGAATATTGAGTTCTTTTTATTGAAAAGAATTAAACAGAAAAAAAACAGTATTTTTGATTTCTTGACTACGTGCCGAACTTCGTCATCGAATAATTTATTCCGAGAAGGCGACTTTCGAAATAGATGAATTGAATTAAACAAGAACGTTGTCGAATTTGTATTGGTGAGTCGAGATAAAAAAACATACTTAAAGAATAAGGAATTCACTTCAATGAATTACGAATTAACTTGTCTTTCATATTTTTTAATATTACAGAATTAGATTTAGATTTAAATCCATTTCACATCACGAATCAAAACATTCTAAGCTTCGGTCACAGGTTCGCACAAAAGCACAAAAATACAGAAGAAAGTTATCTAATAAAAATAAAAACAAAAGACAATATTAATATACACAATACTTAAAAATGACAATAAGAATTTTAAAATTAAAAAAGAGTTAAAATAATATGATTTTGAATTAATTAAAGTCTTAATTTTTAAAGCAGTAAATAGTTACGATCAGAAAAGCAGTCCTTTCAAATTTTTAGTGCTGCCATCTATAATGACTTTTGAATATTAAAGTCTCTGTCAAAGGAAAGTCATACATCCTCCGCCACCGGTAGGAGAGGGGACACCTTTGAAATGGGACGCTTGATGTCACCGTCAGCTGTTTTAATCAGGACGACTCGTACAAGATTGTCAGGTCCAGTAAAAGTCTTTAGAATGCGGCCCAACTTCCATCGCATGGGCTGAAATCGATCGTGAACAATCACCAAGTCTCCTTCTCGTAGATTAGTTCGTGGAGTAGTCCATTTTGGACGATGTTGGAGATGCTGAAGATATTTACGTAACCATCTACGCCAAAATTGGTTCTTTGCTTTTACTATCAAGCGCCACCGAGCATTTAATGTTAGAATTCGTGAATTCAAAGATTCTGGAATATCAAGGAGGGGTGCTCCTATTAGAAAGTGACCCGGAGTTAATGGACATGGATCTGATGGATCCGAAGACATAGGAGTTAAGGGTCTTGAATTTATACAACTTTCAATTTGACATAACAAAGTAGTTAATTCTTCAAAACTCAATACACTAGATTTACATGATCTTAGTATGTGATTTTTAGTAAGCTTTACAGCTGCCTCCCATAGCCCACCAAAGTGCGGCGCATATGGAGGGATGAAATGCCAATTGATTTTCTGGCTCGAAAGAAATTCTTGAATTGCATTTTCCCTGAAATATTGGAATAGCTGCTTTAACTGATTAGCCAGACCTGTGAAGTTTTTCCATTATCTGAATATACATCGGACGGTAGACCTCTACGCGCGATAAATCGCTTCAAGGCTGCTAGCAGGGCTTGCACAGACAAGTCTGATACCAACTCAAGGTGTACCGCCTTAGGGCCCATACAGACGAATACTGCTATATAAGATTTAATTTTGGTCTTACTTCTTGGCAAATTTGGTTTAGTTCAACAGGGTCCTACAAAATTTAAACCCACCTTGGAAAATGGACGGATTGGGGTGATTCTGTCAACGGAAGATCTCCCATCATTTGTTGATGTTGGCATGATTTCAACATTTTGGATATTTAGAACTATTTTTTTTGAAGGAAAAAGATATATATATATGAATAAGTTTACTGTCGATATCATCTATTTATATATTTTAGATAAGAGTATTCATGGAGTTATTATTGATAATTTTTTTTCCTTGTTTTCTTTTTTTTTTCTCTCGGGGTGAATACAAAATTAATTGTTTAGGATATTTTAATATAAAGTACACAGAACCCGTTTATTCTGCAATATACTGTAAATTCGAAGGCGCGGTTCAACTTTATTAGTTACGAATTCAGTTTCGTCTTATACAGGTGTCAGTAAAAGTGAGGGATTCCAATGAACAGGAATAACATTTTTGGATGTTATATTTTAAGAAAGTATATCGAGTTTTTCTTAGCACTTTTCATAGGTCTAAATGGAACTAACATTTATAGGGGAGACAGTAATCAAATAAGGATATCAGATGCTGTTTGTAAGAAAACAGGCTACAGTTCCGTACGGGAGGAAGTGAAACTGGTTTCGTGGAATGTCATTGATGCAGCAAAATGGCTACTAGGTTTCCGTATTTGCATTACAAACACTTGTATTATAGTTAATTATTATAGTAAATAGTACGAAAAGAAATTGTTTTTGTTGCGTAGGCGGTGTATAGGGTGCAGATTAAGGAATACGGAGAAGTAATGTAAAGATAATACATGTATTACAGGGATTAATAGAAGTAATTGTTACTTACTTTGCAAACGGAATATCCACGCCTCTCTCTTAAGGGTCACTCCAGCACCAGCTCGTACTAGACTTGGCTTGGCATTAAGGGGTGACCTTCGGCCGCTCTGGAATTATCACTTTCCAGCCTGTTTCGATACATTATAATGGGCGATTCTAAGTGTTATCGATGGCAGGTAACGGGTAGCTGGAAAAGTGGATATTTTTTTTTTCTTCTTTCTCCTCTTTTGTTGACGCTATTAGAAATTGTAATTTTACGATAGCTTGTATTGCACTGTTTGCTCGGGTGGTTAAAGTACCTATTGACGAAAAGGGAGTAGTGAAGCGGTGAATGAGTGGAAACAATCCACTTATTTATATGAAAGAAAAGAATAAATAGAAGAAGAGTGTTTGAGTAATTTATTTAAAATAAAGTAACATGATAATACTTACACTCATAATTTGTAATTTCAGATAAAGGATTCAGTCACAAAATAATATGAAATACTGTTTTTTTTTTCTTTTCTGCTTTCTTTTGTTTTTAAATTTCTACTATCTCTATCTCCTTCTCTGGGTGGAAGTGCTGTTTTTGTTTTGTTTTTTTTTTTTGTTTTTTTTAAGTCTGAGACTGAGTTTCTTATATTTGAGAGAATATTAATAGTTATTTGGTTAACTTTTAATTAGAGGGTACGTTTAGAGAATCACGTAATTTACTGAATGAAAGTATCGAATTTACTATATGAGAATCAATTTTAGATATTGTGGTTGCATAGTTTTAAAAATATATGTGTGTTGTAAACTATAAAGGTAGTGAAATAATTGTAAAAAAAAGTATTTGAAAAATGTAAGAATATGTATTGATATATTTGCTTGTTTGGTAGTTAAAGGATTATTCGGTGTAAAAAGTTATGTTGGTAAATATGTTTCATTGTGTGTTATAAACCTTTCTTAATATGCATATTTAAATGTTGTACTTATGTAGTCATGAACTGAATACTTGCTTTGTGTAAAAAAGTGTGCTAAACTTTGTGGATCAGTATTTAAACTCTTTGGCATAATTAATTAGGTTCCTAATTTTGGGATTTTATCTTTTATGATTAACTTTTAGTTTTCTCTTCTAAATTGGTACACATATATACAATTTTTGGGAACATTCAGGGACTGTACCTTCATCACAGAGAGACAGAACTCATGCAGTATGCGGCTGTGATGGTTATGGGGAACACTGCTTTAGGGACCGTATACAAATCTGCATAAAACAGTGGACAGAATAAGAAGGAATATTCATCTTATGTACAATGTACAATTTAGGGTACAGGCATATTTTAATGAACTATACAGATAACATCAGCGTGTATTTGATAATGAACATTCCTATCTTTGCACGGACTTCACAGAGTTTTGAACACTACGGAAGAGGTGAATCAGGGAGCATAGAGGAGATGCCCCAGTGCCTTACAGATCTGCAACGTCCAGCCGTTGGAGACGCTTTCGGTGTTTGATAAGGACATCGGTCCACTTGAAAGATGTTATAGTTCCTGTACATGGACTTTCAAGTGCTTTGTGTTGGGGGGGGGAGTAATGTTGGCATGATTTCAACATTTTGGATATTTAGAACTATTTTTTTTGAAGGAAAAAGATATATATATATGAATAAGTTTACTGTCGATATCATCTATGTATATATTTATCTAAGTGATTATTTTATCTAATTGATTAATTTTTTAATTCAAGTTTTTTTTTTCAATGTACAGTATTATTGTTTTTATGTATGCATTTATTAGTACATTATTATTATTTTATTAAGGATGGGTACCAAGAGCATTAAGTATTTTCCCAGGCAAGTGTTTTGCTAAGGGGAAAGCTTAATTGCCAGTTACTATCTGTATGTATGATATTACGATGTAAAGTAAAGAATTGGACAGTTTTGGTACAAAAGAGGGACTTTTATGACCTCATGTTTTATGGGACAGCTGCAGGATCTTCGTGTGGGAGCCCGCGGTCTCGTGGGAAAGTGGGGTTTGAAATATCGGATGTAGGAGGGTCGAAAGGCCCCGTGCATTCCGGGGACCCACTGACCACTGGCCGACACGAAGGCGGGTCCAGGCAGCGGCGAGTGGTTGGAGATTTTAATTATGCTGAATATGTTAATTCGCATCCACCACTCAGGGCCGCACATGCAAATTTTTAACAGAGAGAGATTTTCTTTTTCTCGAAAAAAATACAGAGTTACAAAAAGAGTTCCAGAGTGCGGTAGTTATTTTTTTTCAAGCCCTTTTTGGCTGATCTGCCCATGTTTACTTGCTCTGTCTAAGACGAGCAATATAGTAGTGTTAATTTTTTTTAAAAAAATGATTTAAACATTTTTGCTTTTGGCCCAGACCTGGGTGGAATTTAGTGTAAATAAAACTAAAATTACGGAACACGAATATGTGTGTTGTGGTTCTACAAACAAAAAAAAAGAACTTTTGGATATATATATATAACTGTCAAGTCTTCAACTCTAAAAGGATCTTGTGACCCCAATGGGGAAAAAGGTACGATGTTATGGATGTTCTCTTTTCTATTGTGTACCGTTTTAATATCAAATGTTTTGAATTGGGAATAGGGTGCCCAGGAGAACTTGTCAACTTCAATTAATATCCAAATTAGTGGTTTTTTTTTTTATGAGTTATTATTTTGGATGGTAAAAGTATGAATTATTTAATTGTAACTTAATATAATTTGCCTGTGGTGTAAATAAATGATGTATTATTATTAATTCCCTTCTTTGTTATTATTTGTTAAAGGTCTTGCTAATTACTTATTTTACGTATTTAGAAATTACCTGACTGCTTAATATTATTATTAGACCATATATGTAAAAGCCATAATTAAATTTATCTTGTAGGGTTGGTTTGTCTGAAAATTGGGGAGTTATATTTAGTGGTTTTAATTATATTATATATTTCCCTTCAAACCAATTGGCCATAGGTTAGTTATCTTCTAAACATTTCACAACGCATTGTCTTATTTATTCAAGATAACCTTTTAGGTAAATGACCGTAGGTTATCTATTAACTAACTAGGCTTTTACGATCACCAGGTCCTCTATAATTAGAGGCCCCTATAAGATAGATTTTCTTTTGGATCAAGTAAGTTCGGAGAAAAGGGTGCGCCCAACACTCTTGTTAGCTTGTGTTAGGGAATTTATAGATAAATTAAGATATTCATTAACCTAATTTTTAATAGTTGTCTAGATCTTGCCAGCAGTTGACAAACTTGAGACTTAAGGCGTTTGCAAAGCACACATTTGTGGAGTTCTTATCGTACAATAGAACGACCATTCACAAACCAGTATTGTTGGCATAATATAGAAAGTACTAGCTGTTTACCTGCATGTAGATGTTGCTCATGGACATCTTTTATCAATAACTTAGTTACAACATGATTTTTCGGAAGTAGCATAAGATACTTTCTATCAAAACTTAACGACTGATGTTGCGACAAACGACCAACAACTCGAATAATATCACTCGAATCTAAAAACACATTTAATGATAATAATTTACTATTACTTGGTAAGGTCTTTCTTTCTTTTAATAATTTAAGCTCTGTACAGAATTCAGAACTTTGCACTAATTTCACAATACATTGAATAGAATCAGAGATTTCTTGTGCACTCAGATTTCCAGTTTTTTTTTAGCACTATGCCTAGCATTATAGATGAATCTAAGACACCACGCTGTGACTCTCGATAGCTTAGAGAATTTGGAGAACTTAAGAATAAAGTCTGGAAGGGCAATTGCTTGAATTACGTTGCTGACAGATTGAATTATTGGATTTAACTCAGATATCGGAGGATTGTACAAAGGTATTGGGATTGGTTCATTTGATAGCAGCCATGGAGGCCCATGCCACCATAGCGAATGATGAAGAAGCTTTTGTGGTGAAATACCCCTAGAAGCTGAATCTGCAGGATTTAGCATACCTGGGATATGACTCCACTCACATGAAGGCATTAATCACTGGATTTGACACACTCGATTTAGAACAAATTGATTTCCTTTTAAGGGAGGTGATTTTAACCAGCTGAGAACAATTTGGGAACCTGTCCACAGATAAATATTGTCAAAGTTTATTGGCAAAGTATCGATGATGACTGAGCATAGCTTGGCTAGTAAAAGAGCTGAACAAAGCTCAATACGTGGCAGTGTTTGAGGTTTTATAGGATTGACTTTAGTTTTAGCTGCAATCAAATTGACATATACTTCGTCAGGAGTAACACGTAAATAAGTAACAGCAGCATAAGCTTTACCTGAGCCATCACAAAAACCATGTAACTGAATTTGGACATCATTTTGATTATAAGCATTAATATATCTGGGTATTTCAATTGACTTTAACAAATGAATTTCTGATAAAAACTCATTCCAAACCTGTAGTATGGAGTCTGGGATTTCTTCATCCCACTAAATCGTATCTTTCCAAAGATCTTGCAAAATGATCTTTAATCTTATTGTAGTAGGAGCTAGAAAACACAAGGGGTCAAATATTGTAGCCAATACTGATAACAAATCCCTTTTTGTTTTCACTTCTTTAAAATCATTAAAACGAATTTGTAAGATTCTTTGGAAGAATCCCAAAGTAGTCCGAGGACTTTAATGGTATCATCTTCCTGAATTACTTTTTGCGATGAAGCCTTCATTTCATCTGGTAAATGAGCTATTACTTCTGGATCATTACAGGTCCACTTACGTAGATTAAAACCTCCGCTTTTCATAACTTCGATTAACTCAGTTACCAAAATTTGGGCATTTTCCTTTGAATCTGAACCAGAAAGTAAATCGTCTACGTACGTACTTTTTCGAATTATCTGAGAGGCTTCTTTATGATTTTGCTCATTATCATTTGCTAATTGGTGTAATGTCCTAATGGCCAAAAATGGCGCACAAGCAGCACCGTACGTAACGGTCAACAGTCTGTATGTTTTAATAATTTCATTTGAATTGAATCTTCAAAGAATGCGTTAATAATCTATATGATTTTGATTGACGAGAATTTGCCTAAATATTTTCTCGATATCAGAACTAAAGGCGATTGGATGTATTCTGAACCTTAACAGTGGAGGAAAGATTTCTGGTTGCAATTTTGGACCTATCTCTAGATAATCATTCAAGGAGCGGCCTTCTGAACCAACAGCAGATGCGTCAAATACTACTCTAAGCCGAGTTGTAGAACTATCTTCTTTTAACACCCCGTAATGTGGGAGATAAAAATTATCAGGATTTGAAATTTCTGAATCTGGTACAAGTTCCATGTGCCCCAAGTCGATATACTCGTGCATGAAGGATAAATATTGCTATTATATTTCAAACTACTATTATATTTCAAACTACTATCAGCTACTATTATATTTCAAATCGCTACATGAAGAAATATAACAGACAATCACTTTTGAACACTCTAACGATCAATCTTTTTCTATACAACATACAGCTATTTAGCTCATAATCTTAACATTCCATATATCTACACGAATAAATGTTTAAAATTAAATAAGACTTACCTTTATTTTATGTATTCCATAAAGAATAATTTTAATAATATCCTAATCTGTTAATCCTAAGATGGCGGGCGAAAAAGTGATCATTTTTCTTATCTTTTAAGGGTGTCGTCGCCTTGCTGTTCTGATTGGTTAATAAGCAATGCATACGTAAGTCACTCTTTCAGGAGTGAGACATTTCACTCCTTTCTAGAGAGTGGAAAATTCCACTCTTTAAGGAGTGTATTTTTATAAAATTCACCCCAAAAAGAGTGAAAATGCCTGTCACTCTTTCGAAGAGTGAACTTTTCACTCCTCCCAATTTTAGAGTGTGACTGTAATATTCGACTAATAAAAATCATTTTCAAAAATTGTATATATCATAGAATAATTTAAAATACAGGTTACATCTGTGAAAAATAACATGCCAATTCTTTCACATGTAATGCGTGTATTTATTTTTAATTTCTAAAAATCTTCTTCTTTTAGACTAATTTAAATATTTACTTTTTGCGTTTACTGTTACTTTCAAGATCCTCACATCTGTACATTCCCCGTGTAGTGACTCCATGTCCTTATTAATGATTGGTAGCTCTGGGACAAGAAATCAGTCATGTTTATAAACTAAGCCAATTTTATTTCTAGGTTAATTGATTTCAAACTAATTATACAAGTATATCGTAAACTTGGTTCGACGTCGATTACAATTGGAAGGTTCAATTTCACCACTATGTCCAGTGAAAACAGGGCGTTCTACTTATACAAGAGACAGGACGTCTCTTCGAGGAATGGAAATCACCAGCTTGCTGCTGTCTGCGAAATCCAACCACACTCCTACGAGACGCTAAAACTCTTCTCCCTTCCTTCCGTCTTTCCTCTCCACCCTCTGCCTCCGGAGGAAAAAGGAGCGGGGCGTCCACTCTTACCGCACTTCCAATCCCTGCGAGGTCCCTTCGTGTTGATTGGAGTTCTTTGTTCTCTTTAAGGCTGCGCACTCCCCATCCTTCTAATTGTTATCAGTGTCGGCTTCGTTTTTTGTGGCCACGCGGTGTCTTTGATTTTTAACGACTTTAGCAGGAAAGGGACTGATGTCCGGCAAAAGAGGAAATCTTTCCTTCAAGTAGAGTCGAGCTCCTTATCTCCTGACCCATTGTTGATTCCCCTCATTCTTTTGTGAATAAACCGCAGATGGGTTCGGAATAAAAGATTTTCCAAGAAAACTAGAGAAGTAGACAAAATAAGCGTCTGTACGCAGCCTAAGACGCGAGTGTTGCCACCGGCCGTCTACTGAGCGGCTGAAACTTTGGCCAGCAACGGTCAACCAGAGGAGAAAGCCATCTATAAAAGATGTGCCGTGACGAGTTTTTAGCGTCAAGAGGCATAGAAAATAAAATACTTTGTGATGCCTGCTTGTTGTCCATGCAAGACATATTGTTCTCTCTCCGTGGGAAACTGTAATCTCCCCGTGGAAAACTGTAGTCCGTTGTAAAGTCTAAATTCGGGCACAGTTCTGTTAAATTAATCACTAATTACTTGAAATTAATTGCTAATTACTTGAACCCTTTACATCCGACAATTATGTGAACTTTGGTTGTAAGAAATAAAGATAATAGTAACTTTTTTTTTTTTTTTTCGCGAAAAACCATTTAAAGACAAATTTAGAGCAATAGTATCATAATTTTACACAGGGTAACGTTATTTAGAATTGTATAGAGACGCTCGTGACTCGTAACAAGATTCCAGCTGGCACGAGGCCCTGAGCAGCCGTGTGACGTTTTGTCCGACGGTTGCGCCGGCTCTGCACCCCTGGAAGAAACTGCCTCGTTTGCAATAGCGATAATCTGACCCTTACAATTAATGTACTTTCGTATATCGGGTGAGCTAAAAGTTAGTCACAACTTTAAAAACTCATAAAAAGGAAGCAATTATAATAAAGGAGTGCGGTTTGCAAAAAAGGGCTCACACGGTAGTCGGATTTTTTTTTAGCAGCAAAAAAAATTTAAACTATTATTTTAACACAATCAAACTGATTGGTAAAGTTGTCATACGAATTGAATATTTCCAACTGAGCGAAAAAATGCCCAGGCTGGGAATCGAACCCAGATCCTTGGCTTACAAGGCCAATGCTTTTCCGTTTAAGCTAACTGGACCGACAACCAGCCAGCATATTTCGCTCAGATAACCTTATTGGTAGAAACATCTGGTCTGTCATGTAGACAGCTCAACAGAATAAACCGCAGGAAAAGGAACTCCATATAAACGATGGATACGTAGATGAACTATTATTTTAACACAATCAAACTGATTGGTAAAGTTGTCATACGAATTGAATATTTCCAACTGAGCGAAAAAATGCCCAGGCTGGGAATCGAACCCAGATCCTTGGCTTACAAGGCCAATGCTTTTCCGTTTAAGCTAACTGGACCGACAACCAGCCAGCATATTTCGCTCAGATAACCTTATTGGTAGAAACATCTGGTCTGTCATGTAGACAGCTCAACAGAATAAACCGCAGGAAAAGGAACTCCATATAAACGATGGATACGTAGATGAACTATTATTTTAACACAATCAAACTGATTGGTAAAGTTGTCATACGAATTGAATATTTCCAACTGAGCGAAAAAATGCCCAGGCTGGGAATCGAACCCAGATCCTTGGCTTACAAGGCCAATGCTTTTCCGTTTAAGCTAACTGGACCGACAACCAGCCAGCATATTTCGCTCAGATAACCTTATTGGTAGAAACATCTGGTCTGTCATGTAGACAGCTCAACAGAATAAACCGCAGGAAAAGGAACTCCATATAAACGATGGATACGTAGATGAACTATTATTTTAACACAATCAAACTGATTGGTAAAGTTGTCATACGAATTGAATATTTCCAACTGAGCGAAAAAATGCCCAGGCTGGGAATCGAACCCAGATCCTTGGCTTACGGTTTATTCTGTTGAGCTGTCTACATGACAGACCAGATGTTTCTACCAATAAGGTTATCTGAGCGAAATATGCTGGCTGGTTGTCGGTCCAGTTAGCTTAAACGGAAAAGCATTGGCCTTGTAAGCCAAGGATCTGGGTTCGATTCCCAGCCTGGGCATTTTTTCGCTCAGTTGGAAATATTCAATTCGTATAAAAAAAATTTAGTTAAAGAATCACATGTAGAGGGCGCTGACGACCCGAAACACAATGAACAGGACAACAATACGCTCTATTCATTTGTTCTTCCAATAAGAAATGTTCAACGTGACCTCCAGAACATTCTACGACACTATTGTTGTCCTGTTCATTGTCTTTCGGGTCGTCAGCGCCCTCTACATATATTTTTTTAACTAATTTTTTTTTTTTTGCTGCTAAAGAAAATTTGACTACTTTATGAGACTTTCTTAGAAACCGCACTCCTTTATCATAATTTCTTCCTTTTTTATGAGTTTTTAAGTTTTAACGGACTTTTGGATCACTCGGTATATGCAGTTTTGTCTTACCCACACATTCATGATATATTCGATTGTATTTCTTCTGCAAACTATAAAAATAACAAAATAACTGTTTTACACTATCGATTTATTTTGGGACACTAGAAATACATAATAAACGGTATCAGGAATATCTTTTCTTCATTTGCATGCTCCCCTAGCTTCAGACACGAAATTAAAGTATTCTAATGAAGGCTATTGACCTTTTTTCATGGGTGGAGTAAAACTATTTAACGAAAATGGCTAATGGCGGAACTGCGTGGGTCTTCGAAATGATTAAGGCCGTTATCCTTTGTCTTTTGATAGGTGTGCACATATACATGAAAGAAATATTCAATGTCTTCATTGTTGCAGATGTGTGAATGATTTAATTCTTCGACTTCTATTTTATTACACTCTTTTTATGTAAGTCAACTCGATTTTTGTATGTATAATATTTTTAGAATTTAATTATAAAATGAATAACTCAATTTTAAGGCATTTTTTTTTAACCAGCCAGAGTTGATCAATCGACCAATATTTTTTATTAGCTGAAATACCTGGCGTTGCCCGGGGTTTTAAACATCTTTGATTAGAAAAATCAATTTTAAAATTAAACACCGTGCGGACTATGAATCTCGCGCAAATAGGCTCTTTTCAGGTGCGCTCGTAATTATATAAATACGTAGCACCTATAGTCGTCGTTCAGTCCGTCCGTCCGTCTGTTTGTCTGTCTGTCCGCATATAACAGAGCAAAATCTACCCAACCGAATGGTTTGAAATTTTTAATGTATGATTGTTGCAAAATTTTGTCGAGCCATTACAAATTTTATGAAAATCGGATGCATAGTTTCATTACAGGGACAGTCAAAAGTTTTTCTTTACATTACGGCCAATGGGAAAAATTATTGCAAATGCATTTTAATGATGTTACAGCCTTCCGAATGGTCTGAAACTTTAAATATATAATTGTTTCAAAATTTTGTCGAGCCATTTGAAATTTTGGGAAAATCGGATGTATAGTTTAATTACAGTGACAGTCAAAAGTTTTCCGTTACATTACGGCCAATGGGGAAAAAATATTGCAAGTGCGTTTTAATGATGTTACAACCTTCCGAATGGTCTGAAAATTTAATTATATAATTGTTGCAAAAATTTTGTCGGGCCATTTCAAATGTTATGAAAATCGGATGTAGAGTTTAATTACAGGGACAGTCAAAAGTGTTCCGTTACATTACGGGGAATGGGAAAAAAATTTTGCAAGTGCATTTAAATGATGTTACAGACTATGCATTATGAAATGCAAAAAAATATACATTAAGTACAATATGGGGTAAAAAAAATAATTATAAAACTAGTTATACTACGAACGCACCTCATTTGCCACGTTTGACGAGCAATTTCCAACTTGTTTTAGTATATATTGAAAGCCTTGAGAAATTTCGCTTTGATACCAGTATTTTACAAAAATGTTTCCTAAGCCTAAATAAATATAATTTTGATTCTTGAAAAACAAATTACCATGCATTAACCATATATTCGTTTTAAATAGGAGGTCATACGTGAATTAACCTATATTATTCACAACAAAAAAAAAATGGCGCATCTAGTACTATTTGTCGAGAATTAAATAAAAATCACTCGTGACATCATAATTCCCTTTTGTATGTTAACAGAATAATAAGGCTACATGAAATGCTAAATTTGTGACTCGTGCTATTAGCCAGTATACACGCCAGGACACATTGCCTGTTATCATTATCTTTTCATGCGTGAAGGTTTCGCTATAGTACTCCATTGTGAAATTTGGTAATTTTTTTTAATTCAATATTTCAAAAGCGGCAAAATCACTAGATTTGAAATTTATATCAAGAAAAATACATTTTTTTACCTTTCTAACGCAGTTTGTCTAACAATTTTCTCATAAATACTTTTCGAGCCATTAATTTTTTCAGTAATTTCAAGTGTTTCATTTTCCGAGATTAAGCTGTGGCAACGATTAACGAAAAAGCCAGTCGTCAGCAACGCGTGGCTTTTTATTAAAGAGGATATAGTTACAATTATACACGATATAAAACAAGATGGAATTAGTGATACGTCCAACGACGCTCTATAAAATAGGCCAACTGGCTGTGAAACGGCAACAGCAAAATATTTTAAACACTAAATTAGAAAATATAAATAAAAAATAAAGAGTGGATGTGCATGTCTAAAAATACGCTTTCATCAATTAATAATGTCATATTAACCAATTTATAATTGTATGTCGAGAAATCAATTTAGAAATCCTAAGAAGATAGTTTAAATAATACTTTTTTTCTTTCTTGGTGCCTTATCTTAACAAAGAAACAGAGCAAAAGTTAATATATATTTTTAATAAATTCACTAGTTCGCGCTTTCTAACAAGCGTTAAAAAAAAGAGTGGATTTTCCATAATCGAGCTTGGTGCTTACTCCAGTTTAATGCATTGCAACGGGATTTTTTTCTTTTTTTTTTTTTTTTTTTTTTTTTTGGCAAAATCAGGAACTGCAGGCATGAAATGAAACGTGATTTTCAAGATAAACAATGAAAGAGTGGTTTTTTACTTACCCATCATACGTAATATAGGGTAAATCTTGTCGTCGTTTTAATAATCGAAAATTTTTTTTACGGATTTACACGTTTCAGACACTAAAGACTCCGAAAAACATACTTTTAGAAAGAAAAAAAAATTGCCGTCCGTCTGTGTCTGTGTGTGTGTGTGTGTATGTGTGTCTGCTAAACGCTCTATCTTCCGAACAAATTGAGATAGAGACTTAAAAGCAGGTGTGTACTTAGTATGTAATATCGGAAAGAATCCTTTTGTATATCAGTAACCTCGATTATCCGGAACTGTTTTTTTCGGACTCTCGAAATAGTCGTTTTGATAAAAGGTACGTAAAAATTTTCGCAATTGTTTATTATAAGGATTGAATATAAAAGACAGTAAAAAATCATAAATTTTGCATAAAGAAAGAAGTCAATCGGATAATGAGTTGGCGAGATATTCGTAATTCTATTTTCTACACTCTTCGATTTTTTCATGACCCTGTATTTCATTGAACTTTCAATTCAAAGATATATTTTAATTGGAAATGAGACCCTTAATCCGAAGCAGTAAAGTGTTAGTTATTATTATTATTATTATTTTTTTTTTTTTGAGTTATAAGGATGTTTCTTTTACGCAATTCGGTACTACTTGATTATACCGTCGACCAAAAAAACTGTCGCCAAACTATAAGATTAAATGCCAATAATGGCTTGTCGTAAACGTCACATTCACTTGACATTAAACACGTTACACGTGTTTGTTATGCCATCAAGTTATTTTTAATTCAACGTTCTATTTGTATTATTATTAATCTTTTACTAACTTATTTGTTCTTTCGTTATTTAAAATAAAAATTGTGCCAACTTGTATAATTTTGCGAGTAGTTTGGCGATATATATAATGTATCGAAATGGGTCGACGGGATAATCAAGTAGTACCTGCAATTCCGTAATAGAGCAATTACTATGTACTAAAGATATTTAAATATACGTTTAAATTTTATTTTTTGGAATTGCAATGCATTTTATAAATACTTTACACACATGTTTTATTTTCATATTTTATATTATGCATATCCATGATGGGTAAGTATTACGGTGGCTCCCAACTACAAGTTTTAAACTAATTTTATTTTTATGATTACTCGAAATCCGTTTTGAAATTAAATATTCTAATCAGTTAACAGGTTTGACTAACAGCAAAGGCATTAACATCAGGGTTGTAGTGGGTAGCTGCCCAGATACCCGCCCAGCTGCCCGCCCGGGCTGGGTTTTTTTATAAAAAACCAACTTAAAAAGCCCTGGTTTTTTTTTAAGGGTATTTCTGAAAAGGAACAAATGATGTATTTGTTGTTCATGGTTATTTTGTTTTATTTATTCACTTCTTTGAATCTTAGAAAATATATTTGTACTAATTTACTTGCACTTTTAGATTGGGAACCCTATAATTTTAAAACGTTTTAGCTTTTAATTTAAAACATAAATTTAAGCTTTTCAGTTAGCTTCAAGAGTATTATATTTACTAAACTTATTATATCTCTCTATTCTAAAAAAAAGTAACTACCGCTGTCACCGCCGCCGCCGCCGCCGGTTTTGAATTTTTTGTGACCGGAGGTCTTTCTTCGTTAATATTAAGAAAAATAATGCATACAAAAATATGAAACTCGGTAGTATTATACAGAAATGTTTGATAAACACGCTGATGCAGACAGTTTTCAGATCGAAGAATTATTTTAAGAGATATTTAATGCTAAAGTTGGACAAAATCGTTCCACTAAAAAAGTTTTATAGGAGCAAAAACTGTTCATAGGAATTTAATCATTTTTAGATCATTTTATGCGTTAGAATTTGCCGGAGTGCAGATTGCATTAATTTTTTTATTTTGACTCATTTTTTGAGGTTTTATTTCTATTTTAAATTCAGATTTTCAGCATTTCTAGAGATATTTTTAACAGATTTTAGAAAGATATTAATTTAAACTGTTGCCAACTGCATAAACAGCGGAAACAATAATGTTTGCTTCAAAAAAAAAAAAAAATATTTATACGTGTAAATAAATTAAAAATTTATTTACACGTGACTATTATAAACAGATAAAAACATTTGGGATTAGAATTAAATAATTATGCAAAAGAAGCAGGAACTTATTAAAAATTACGTCATAAAAACTATAATTACACGTGAATTTTAAGAGAGAAAGGAATTTGTAAAACAATAAATTTATTAACATGCGTTAGAAGTTTTAAATAGGAGAAATTACGTCATATTTACGTCACATTACAGTTATTACATAAAGTGAACACAAAATAATATTGCAAAACGGTTTAAATTTAGAAATCGCGCTAGACATTTATTTGATATTTTAAGAGGATACTTTTCAACTATTTTTGTTAGGAAAGCGCAAATAATATTTCATTTCTAACACAAGCATTTTCACGTGAATATTAAAAAGAGAAAGAATAGTTTGGTCAAAATTACGTCATATTAAAAACGATTAATTTAAAATGTCTCATTTAAAAGAACTTTCTTTTCACTTTGTTAAAAAATACCAGGAGACAAAGACTCTGTTTACTTAATTCCTTTTATATTAGCTTATTTTGAAATGTTGTTACTCATGTCTAAGTCATTAAGTTATTTTTCTTTAGACGTTTTATTTGTATTTTTATTAATGTTGTACTAATTTATTTGTTTTTTCGTTATTTAAAATAAAAATTATGTCAATTTGTATAATTTGGCGAGTGGTTTGGCGATTTATATAATTTGGCGAAATGGGTCGACGGGATAAACAAGTAGTACCGCAACGGATTTGGCGTTAAAATTCCCCAATCAAAGAGAAATGAATAGAAATCCGTTTATAGAGAGATCGCCACTGTTTTTTAAATTATAATTCAGCCTTTCGAAATCTTTTTAAAGCCGATCAAATTAGCGTGCATTTAGAGTCTACGGTGTCTGGAAGGGGGTTGGCGAGCGTAGCTCGTAGGGGGCCGAGCCCCCTAGTTTATTAAATTATTTTATGTACTTTTTACTGCTGAATCCGAAAATGACCTACATTTTTAACCATCACATAAGGAAAATAAAATAAAAAAAGTTTTACATCTGTTTTATAGTATCAGATGTTTGCTATATTTTAACTTTGACATTTACGATTTGCAAAAAAAATATAATGTGATTGTTAAAAATGAAGGTCATTTTCAGATTCAGTGCTAAAAAGTACAAAAATATCAATTATCAAAAGTTAAAAAACTCAGCCGTCTCTTCTATTTTATAGTATTTGATTTGTTATTTTTTTAACTTTGACAATTTAAAAATTTGCAAAACATCCTGAGATGATGGTTAAAAATTAAGGTAATTCTCAGATTCAGTGCTAAAAAATACATAAGTTAAAAAACATAACCATCGCAATCTTGTGTTATCTAATCTAAAACTTTTTCTTAAACTTCTTGGCAGTAATCTATCCAAAATTTTTTGTATTATCTTGTAAAATAAGTATGAATGGTAACCACCGAAAATCATAATAATATTAGATTGTCATTGGATTTACATCAGTACATGTAAAATTTAGTCTTAATCGGATATTTGAAACTTGAAAGTGAGTTAAATTTTTACTACAAATTTTGAACTGGGAAAATATACATACGATCGTTGAAGTTAAATAAAATAACATAATATTTGTTAAAAGAAATCATGAAAAGAAATAGTCTCAAATCTTACAAAATAAAACATATGTTAAAATACAATAATTTTAGCCAATCTGAAACTTAATAAAAGTTAACTCAATCATAACACTTTACTATTTTTTTCAAAGTGCTGATACACATGAAAAGTTCTTCGAATACTTTAAGCACTTAGGATATGACCCCTCAAAGCATGGCCAAACTCATTTGTGTTCAGATGCAGAAAAGTGGTATAAGTCATGCATTTTTAAAGTTTCATAACTCAGTCAATTTTAGTGTTATATGAACGGGACTTTTTTTGTCTGTCTTGTCAGTGTAATAGGAAAATGTTACTAACTATAACTCATAGCACCGGGGGCTGTATAAACACTTAAATTTCGTAATTTTTTAAGAAATGTTTTTATTGACCCAAATCACTTTTAAAATATTTCTTTGCCTCAAATGAAAACATTTTTGTAATATTTAAACTATATGTGTATGACTAACGGTTTGGAATTAGCCATTGGACATCGTTGAGAGTGTATACACATAATATATACCTGTATATACATAAGAAACATTTTTGTTGTAAGATATTTTTTATTAACATTTGCTAATCTTATTTTTTTTTAAGTTATATTTATATTTTATTATTAAATAACACACAATTGATAGCTTTGCAGTTTAAAATTTGTTTGTTATTTAAATTAAAGGGATCATATAATATATATGTATTTTAAGAACAGAGAAAAATATTGAGATCCTTATTAAGACTATGAAGTCATTCCCATCTATTAGACTATGAAGTGTTTGTTTACAAAGATTGTATTTGAGATCAAGATTGCCATTTGTTTCGGCAATCAAATTTCTTGCGCTTTCCTAAGCAAAAAATTAAATTTTCCCTGAGATTTCCTCTGAGAATTTTCAAAATTTCAACGGATAAATTTTGCTAAGTACCAAAATTTAGTAGCCAATTTACCCGGGGGAAATTGCCCATTTAACCCGGGTTTTTTAATAAAACCCGCCCGGGCTGAGTTTTTAACAAAAAACCCGGGTTTTTTACAACCCTGATTAACATGCTCTGAGTGCCCAGTCTAAAAAAAAGAAACTACCATCTCTAAAACCGGCATAAGAAAAGAATTAATATAAAATACACTAGAGAACAGGAATTCTGCTTTTTCAGAATTTAATGACTCCCCCGGCATTTCCATTACTTCATTTTCTTCTGGTGGACTGGTGGCTTCTATTATTATGAAACAGTCATTATAAATGAAGCGTAAAAAAATTATGGCCATTTTTTTTTTCCATTCTGACCAGAAAATCAGAGCTCTAACTTTTTACGCCTGCTTTTTCATCTTCACCTAACGCTTCATTTATAATGGCTGTTTGTTTCATAATAATAGAAGTCACCAGTCCATCAGAAGAAAATAACTCGGTTAAGCGGGAGCCGGATAATCGGGACTCTACTGTGGTGCAAAACATATTTCAATTTTAAGACTTTGGCACACGCTTTTATTTTATGTGAAATGACGTCATTTGCATTAATATAGATTCTTAAAATTAAATATAGTTTATAATAGCTCCGTGTTTTATCATAAATCATTCGTTGATATTTTTCTCAAAATAGCACGTATTTTAATTAGTTTTTTTTTTAATTTTTATGAGAAAATGGCAACAAAAAGATATAATTGCTATTTTTCAACATTTTTTTTTTCTTTACTTTCTACAGAAATGGAGAACTTGAGTTGCCAAAATGAAATAAATGTCGCTAAAAACTACAAAAAAAATTAATATTTCAAAAAACAAATGGAGATGCAGTTTTCAAACAAATTGCAATAAAAAGTACTTTTTCCCCCCAATACGACGGTATAAACATTGAAAATGTGCGATGCTTAGAAGTTTAAAAAAATGCTGTAGAGTATTGAATCGCAAAATGAAACATCGGCTTTTGTTTTACGGCTAGCGTACACAAGGTAACCAGGGGCGTCTACCCCCCCCCCCCCCCCCCCCCCCAATGTCGGCAACCTTGATCACAGTCGGCAAATTCTAGATAGTCAGTATCGATCGATACAATTCTGAAACAATCGATTTTTTTTTTCAATTTTCTACGGTTTTTCTTAAAACATACTCTAAAAAAACCAATCCTTAACATTTGTCTAATTTCTTTCGAAAATCCGCAGTTTGCACCTCCTTTCTTCGACTTCGCGAGACCGCTGAAAATAAATGGAGAAAGAACCAGGAGAGACTAGTTTCTCAATATACAAAGGGGTCTTTCGGAGAGTCTGCAGCAGTTTAGTAGGGTTCTGAACATCTCGATAATCAACTAGCACTGAAGATGTTGACGACTTCAGTGAAGACATTCATATTAATAGTGGTGTATTGAAATGTGCTGGACAATTGAATCATTTAGTCGATTGTTTAAATGATTGCAAGCATTTTTGGAAAATTGACCCGATCTGAAGTATTAAGTGTTTTCTTGTTCCTTAAGGAGACATTAGATATAGTTGACAAGAAAAAGAAATTTGTTCGTCTGTGTTAAATATTTATAGTAAGATCGTGAAAGAAATCGAGCAGAACCATAGAGAGGTTTGCATTACGGGAAGTGGGAACGACTCCATCATTGAACATGACCCAGGAAAATGGTCTAAAATGAAGTCAGACAATCAGGGACATATTTGGTCAGTTTAGGTCTGTATCAGCCAAAACTCAGCGCATATCCTATAAATGGTACCATCCCGCAAGATAGACAGCGACATTTCAACACCACTTGGTACAAAAGAGTATCCGTTTTTGGAATATACACTACTGGCCATTAAAATTGCTACACCAAGAAGGCGACAAGCTACAGACGTGCAATTTAAATGACAGGAAGAAGGTGCTGTGATATGCAAATGATTAGTTTTTCAGCGCATTCAGACAAAGCAGGCACCGGTAGCGACACCTATAATGTTTTTAAATGAGGAAATTGATCAGCCGGTTTTTTATACGCAAATTGCATTTGAACGTTGCTGCCTGGTGAAAAGTTGTTGTGATGCCTCGTGTAAGAAGGAAAAATGCAAAGCAGCACGTTCCTGACTTTGATAAAGGTCGAATTGTAGCCTACCGTGATTGCAGTTTGTCGTATCGCAGTATTGCTGCTCGCGTCGGTCGTGATCCAATGACTGTTCGCAGAATATGGAATCGATGGGTTCAGGACAATAATACGGAACGCTCTGTGGGATCTTAACGGTCCCCTATCACTAGGGGCCGAGAAGACAGGCATGTTATCCGCGTGGCCGTAATGGATCGTGCAGCCATGTCACGAGCCCTGAGTCAAGAAATGGGGTCATTTGCAAGACAACAAGTGTCTGCACGAACAGTTCGACGACGTTTGAAGCAGCATGGACTCTCAGTTTGGAGACCATGGCTGTGGCTTCCCTTAATGCTGCGTCATAGACAGGTGCATCTTGAATGGTGAGATCAACGACGAACCTGGGCGCGCGAATGGCGAGACGTCATTTTTTCAGATGAATCCAGGTTCTGTTTACAACATCATGATGGTCGCACCCGTGTTTGGTGGCATCGTGGTGAACGCATATTGGCAGCGTGCATTCGTCATCGTCATACTGGCCCATCGCCTGGCGTGATGGTATGGGGTGCCATTGGATACACATCTCGGTCACCTTTTGTTCGCATTGACGGCACTTTGAACAGTGCATGTTATATTTCTGGTGTGTTACGACCCATGGCTCTGCCCTTTATTCGGTCCCTGCGAAACTCTACGTTTCAGCAGGATAATTCCCGACCGTATGTTGCCGGTATTATATAGTTCTTCCTTGATACGGAAAATGTTCGGATGCTGCCCTAGCCAGCACGTTTTCCAGATCTCTCACCAATCGAAAACGTCTGGTCAATGGTTGCTGAGCGACTGGATCATTACCATACGCCAGTGTCTACAGTTGATGAACTGTGACATCGTGCTGAAGCTGCATGAACATCTGTACCTGTACATGTCATCCAATCTCTGTTTGACTCAATGCCCAGACGTATAAAGGCTGCTATTACTGCCAGAGTTTGTTGTTCTGGGTATTGATTTCTCAGGATCTATGCACCCAAATTTCTTGAAAATTTAATCACTTGTTATTTCTAGTATAATATATTTATCCAATATATATCATTTTGTTATCTGCATTCCTTCCTGGTCTAGCAGCTTTAATGGCCAGTAGTGTAGCACAGAACTCAATGCAATTTTTTTGTCTATTTCATGAAGGATCTTGGAGAGAAAAAATACAAAATGCTTCAGTTGAGAGTGGTGTAAACAAAAGACAGAAAATGAAGAGCTTAAGGAACAGAAAAGAACAAAAAGTTCGCACAACATTTCTCTTCCAAATCCCACCAAATTTGCTGTTTCCTATTTTGTCAGTTTATAATGACGCATAATCACTTACTAGACGAGAGCAAGCGCAAACAGATTATTCTGGAAGAGTAACAGCAACATCTTGCATTCAGCACTGAAATTGTAGCAATCTTGATGAACATTACACGAATGCGGAGTAGACAAGCTCTGGTTTGTGGAAGTGAAAAGACGAAAATGAAAACTTTTGGCAAATTTTGAAACTAATTTCTAGACATAACCCACAACTGAAAAAATGTTTGAGGACAGGCGTTTAAAGCCACACCACATAACCTACCTTTCTGCTTCATCCCAAAACGAGATGATTGAATTTCTTGCTTCAGCAGTGCGCAAAACGATAGTAGAGATATTCAAGAAGCATAATTTTATGGAATTATGACAGATACAACACCAGATGCTTCGCACCATGTTCGATCAGCTGTTGTGTTGAAATATGTCGACAAAGATGGAAAAACTCCGATCGGCTTTTGGAAGTTGTAAAAGAAGTCGATAAAACCAATATCGACCTTGCATGCTTAGATATCGCACATTCTTACAAAGAATGAGCTCGAAATAAAACAGGTAGTTTTCCAGTCATGCGATTTTACAAGTAGCATGTCTGCGGAATTCAAAGGCACTTAGGACTATGAGACGTTTTCCGAAATCGTAGGCTGAATTGTGCAATATATTCCTTGTCAATGTCAGGCTCAGTACTTTCGTTTCGCATATCTGCATTGTCAGCAATATTATAGGTGATGTTTTCGACGTGCTGGAAAATGTTTGTGTTTTTCACAGCAAGTACTAAACGAAAGAAATCATTAGTAGACAAGCTCAAAGAAATAGAAAATGCTCTTCTACTGTGGAATCTTTCTAAGGCGAGATGGACTGCTCGAGCGTAATCATTGAAAGCGGTTTGGTGTTTGGATCTTATATGAATCTATCCTACAAATTTTGAAATAGTTGAATCCTCTACTTCTGTTAGCAAAGCAAAGATCAAGCCATGGGGATTATGTAAGAAAATGTTATGGCTCAACTTCATTGCTTCACTGATGTTTCGCAAGAATGTTCAGTACAAGTGCGTTACTGAAAAAATGATGTCGAAGACTCTTAAAATAGACTCTACGAAAGTACTGAAGACTTGTATTAAATTATTAGGAACAATGACAATGAAAATATGAATAGGGAAATATAGAGTGCAGTTCTCTTGTAAACCAAGTAAGGTGTTGATCCGTTAAATGAATTTGCTATATAGTATCGACGAAGATTGGTCCAAAGAAGTTAGACGGTAATTGAAACAATCTCTTCGCTTCCGAACTCCTAATATTCTAACGCAGGGATTCTCAAACTATGGTACGCGTACCAGTACATGAAGCTCTATGTACTGGTACGCGAAAGTCGGACACTGACACGTGAAATGAAATAAAAAATACAGTATGTGAAATAAAAAACAGCTCAATCACCCCCCGCCCCCCCTCCTCCTCTTTCTTGATTTGAAAGTTCACCGGTAATGTGGTTTTTGCTCTACTCTCTGTTATACTGCTTTCACAACGTTTTGCTTTCTCTTATTTTTATAATGTAATTCGATTTGAATTTTTTGATAAGTGGAACTAATGCTTTGGTAGATATTGAGATGACCTTTCATTCCCCTGAAAAACAGAAAAAGTTTTCTTCTTTATATTATTCTGTATATTACATATTTCCACAACCTTCAATATCACATTAAAAAGTAGTTTATTTTCAGGAGATATGTGAATTGTTTATGTAAGTTATTCACTTATTAAATTTTCTTAAGTGTAGTTTATTATTGATATATACGTAGCATTCATATAACAAAAAAATCTCGAAGAAGGCGACTTCAAATGTGTATTTTTTTTCCATGTTTAACAAAGCTATGTAGTATTTATGTTCTCTATTATGTCTATCTATATTTGTAACCCAAAAATGATACACTTTATATACATAAATACACTATAAATTATTACAAGAAATAAATTAATCCTTCGCATGCTTCCCGAAATCTTTCCTTTTATCCGTTTGTTCTGTTTTTAAATAGTAACCTGTTTCATAGGTTTTTCTATATTAACTTTGAGTTTGTCACCTGGTAGTACGCGTAAGTATGAACATTAATTTAGTGATACGTCGGTCTGAAAGTTTGGGAATCCCTGTTCTAACGCATGGAGTTTCAGAAGGTACTGGATATCCTTACAGTAGTGATAGCTGAAAGTCTTAATTCTTTCATAAGTATAATCACACCACTGGATAAAATAATGTATCCTCCCATTACAGGAGAGAAATAAAACTAAATCTGGTTAAGAATGCGGTAAATGTCTTTCGTGAAACATTGTCAATTTCTGATATGGAAGCATTGCACGCAGAGATGAAAGTTTTGTCAGACTTCTGCGCAGAGGCTGAAATAATGTATGATATTTACATGAAAACAGAATCTTTGAGATACATTCTGCCAGTTGCGAACCACGTCAATCGTCTGGATCTAATTTCTCCAGTCATAATTGCCTCGAATAAAAGAAAACAATGTAAATTAAAATTGTGAAAAAAATATCTAAGAACAACAAAGACCGATCCACGCTTGAATACACTCATGATGCTTACGTTTGAGAAGGATAATTTGAAATACCTAGATTTGGACACTGTCGTGAATAAATGGGCTCGTCTAAATCAATGGTGGGTTAAAATGCATGTTATGCAATGGATGAACAAAGATGTAATTAAAATGAGTTTTGATTTAATCCTTTTTAATGTAATGTAATGTAATCAAGCGTCATAGTGAGCGGCCTCTTTCCGTCCGCTGTCCTTTCAGCTTTTCTTCTCTTATTCCGACTCTTTTGCGGAAGCCAGGTTCATTGGTCCCCAGCCAGGTCCCGAATATAAGAGACTCTAGCGGAAGACAGGCTGAAAAAAAATCAAAAATTAAAACCGAATAAATTTTAAAGGGAAATTACACAAATTAAAGACACCAAAAAGTGGAAAGGGAAGGCTCGGGGCTCTGAAGCTATCGAACAACCGCTCCTGCGTCGAGCTTACTATTAGTCTCGATCAGCGGTTGGGGTCGAGTGGGTAGGTGGGTCAACCGCCGTGGGCAACTGATAAATAAGCTGATTCTGCTTAAGTTCCGAGTAGCATTTTACTAAAAATTGCAACGTGTTTAATTAATCCGATTTGCAGATTTCCATCCGCACATTCAGCAAAAAATATCAAAATACTTTACGGGAATATTTACAACAATGTAATGTAAGTGAAGGGGTGGTATATCCATCTTTAAATCTACCTTATATTCTCCTCAATATTCTAAAGCGTAAAATATTCGACGTTCTAAAATGAAAATTTTGATCTCGATCGGTTAATAATGTTGAATTTTATGTAGAACATACCGAGTGTACTAAAATGGTTTGACTGATTTTAAAATTCTATAACTTGCTAATAGTGGCAACTATTGTAAAAAATTCTTGCAGGAGGGTTATGTAAAATGTCAGGAGTTTTTTTACAGCGATTCTCGATTTTAGTTTAAAACGGCAGCGATGCTTGGCACTGTTGGCAATAGGTGCTAACTCGGGGCCTGATTTTTTTATTTCTCTTCTCCCCCAGTATTGATGCGAAAGAAGGAGATTAAATATATGGAGGGGCTCTCAGTCGCCAATGAAATTGTGTTCTTAGGGGCCCACTGCATATATTTAATCTCCTTCTTTCACATCAATAATGAGAAAAGAGAGAGGGCAAAAATCAGGTCCCGATTTAGCGCTTATTGCTAGCAGCGCCATCTATCACCGCTATGTTAAACTAAAATCGATAATCGCAGTAAAAAAATTCCTGACATCTTTCATACCCCTCCTGCAAGAATTTAATTTTATTGCTGTTACCATTTGCAAGTTATTGAATTTTAAAATCAGTCAGTCCATTTTAGGACACCGGGTAAATGCATATATACAGACACAGAAACGAACTTTTAAAGATATATATATATTTTTTTAAAGTCAGTCGGGAAAATCGTCATATACGCCCCCCTAATGAATTCTGCTTAAATACGCCCCTGATTGGAGACAAAATAAGCTGGGAGAAAGAAATAGCATTCCGGGGGCTAATAAATAAAGTATGCTGAGAAGCCCTCGAAAGGTATATATATCCAAAACACCCATATTAATAAATCTCCGAATGCTACTATTTACAACTATATGATTATATCAGTAATATGGTTCTTAAGGGGATCTGGGACACAAAAATCTTCAAAAATTTTCTAAAAACATTTTATTACATTGAAAATTTCTCTGTTTTTTTCCTGCTTAAAATGGGGTTTAAATGATGTTTCTATCTTAATTAGAACAAGAAATATTAATTTTTTCGTTTTGGTTTGTTTTCAAAATCTAGCTTTCAAGCAATGGTTGTCATGGAAACGACTTCTTGTGAAAATGCGTTTTTCTTCGTGAGGGGTTTTTGCACAAATTCTCGTATTTTAATTGTTATAAGTCAAGAACAATTACAGATAAATGGTTCAAACTTGAACCATGCCTTTTTCAATTGTTTTTCTTTAAGTTTGATTCAGCAAATTAAAAAAATATTTACTTTCGAAAATATGACTTTTTTTAAAAAAGTTACGTCATTTTTTGTTTTACTTTAAATATTTTTAATTTTTATTTAAATTAATATTTTTAAAAATGCTGAATCAAAATTAAAACTTATATAATTCTGCTTATTTAAATGAAAAAAAAAAGTGAAATTCTATAAATAATACTTCGAGTTATAACTATTTTAAATTATCCCAATTTTTTAATAAATTTGAAATTAAATTGACATGGTACAGGGAATAATACGCGTAGCCAGGTTTTTGAACAGAGCGGTGCTCAGATTTTTTTAACCTGCACATATTGGGTACAAAAATATCTTGTATAGTAAAACCTTGTAAAACGGAATCTCTTAAAACCAGGCATTTTTTTGTTTTAAACGTATTTTAAATGACGCTGTTTGACTTACTAATACAAATTATAGTTGTTGTTTTTTTTTTTCGTTTTTTTTTTTTTTTTTTTTTTTTTTTTTTTTTTTTTTTTTAAGGAAAATTGGGACATTTCAAAGTTTTCTTGTACCACAATTTTTTCAAAATTATGGTTTTAGTTTTTTGAACTAAACTAATTTGCTGAAGTAATTGAATTAAAACTGCTTTCATTTCTTCTTCTTCATTTTTTTCTCGTAGATTTTGATTTGAAAAATAGTCTGCTTGTCTGTGCTCGAGCGAGCGGGTGTAACTACGCGCATGTCGTGGTATGGATATATAAATTAACAATATGCAAAATATAATAAAACAATGTGAAGAGTGGGGGCGGGGAGTAACAGCTTTTGATTTGGTACCCGCTTATATGTATTCTTGACTGGCTTATACATTAGACTTAGACTCCCTCATGATGTAAATGTCGTAGATGTAAAAAATGAAACTTTCAGTTCAAATATAGGGACAAAATTACGTATTTTATACTTTTTATATGAATTTTCGTCCAAAATTTTCGTCTATAGGGCGCAGGAAAATAGCGTATTGCGTCAATCAGGTGCTGAAAAATAGCGAATTTTGTCGATTAGGCGCGGAAAAATTGCAAAGTTCGTTGACCGGGCGCAATACTTGTCAATATTTCAAAATTCGCTATCACAGTGCCAAATTAAATGGCAATCTGTGCTCACCATGATAATTCTAAAAAGTTGAAATTCCGTGCATTAGTTCTCGAGGTATGACTGTCGCTGAAATCGTGTAAATCCAGCAAAATGCAGCATAGCAGCGCCATCTATTGGGTTATTTACACCAGAACCTAATTATTATCAACTTATGTCAACGTCTAATTGAATATGAAGTTTGAGGAAAATTCGTTTATTAGTTCTTGAGATACAGCTATTGCGCAAATCATGACAAATGCAGCATAGCAGCGCCACCTGTTGGGCAATTTACTCCAACACATAATCAGCAGCAATATTAATCAAGTTATACTTAAATCTGAAGTTTGATGAAAATTCGTGCATTAGTTCTTGAGATAGAGCTATTGAGGAAATAGTTCAAAATGCAGCACAGCAGCGCCACCTATTGGTCGATTTACACCAACACGTAGTCAGCATAATTTCATATCAAAGATTAACTGAATCTGAACTTTGATGAAAATGTGTCCATTAGTTCTTGAGATAGAGCTACTGCAGAAATCGTGTAAATCCTGTAAAATGCAGCATAGCAGCGCCACCTGTTGGCGATTTACACCAAAACGTAAACAGCATCCATTCATGTCAAGGACTAACGGAATCTGAAGTTTTATGAAAATCCGTGCATTAGCTCTTGAGATACAGCTATTGCGGAAATCGGGGAAAATACAGCATAGCAGCGCCACCTGTTCAGCGATTTACACCAAAAACTAATCAGTACCAATTTATATCAGGGACCACCTGAATATAAATTTTTATTAAATTCCGTGCATTAGTTCTTGAGCTAGAGCGCCCACAAAATTTGTGTCACATACATACAGACAGACATTTTGTAAAAACATGTTTTTGGGAATCTCTGACCCATAAAACGTGTAAATCCGTCGAAAACCGGAATTCGAAAATTTTCAGGAATCCAATGCTTTCTTCTTGTAAACGTAGAATAAAGTAAAAATCAGTAGTGATCTCTCTGTAAATGCGTTTCCATGCATTTCCCTTTTACTGAGGGATTTTAAGGCCGAATCATCTAATGTTAATTGCTATTTCCGTGTTTGATCAAATAAGGTTAGTTAAACATTTGAAAATTAACTAATATAAATATAAATGTAGTTTTTTTTTCTCTAAACATGCTTTTATTAAAATTCACAAAAATGTAGAAAATATATATGTTTTTTCAAATGCACTAAAAATAAGAAAAGTCTTGTAAAGAAATCTTAAATGCACGGAGTTTAAATTAAGTTGCGGTGAGCTCAATTATGGAAGATTAATAGATTTAAATGGGATTTTTTTCCAAATTAGCCAGCTGTGGCCAAGTTGGGTTCATGTATGGCAACTTATTTTTGTTGCCAAATTTTGCGCTAATTCGTCAAGTTAGCCAAAATTTGGCCAAGTTGGCTAACATCTGGCGCTATTGTGGTAACCCTGTCATTAGTACTTTTTAACAAATACTCATTGTTGAAGCTGATTCTGATTTCTCCATAGGAAATCAAACGTAGCCAAGTAAATTTGCCCCCTTTCCGTTGACCGTCTTAGGGATCGAATTTTAAAAAATGAATCTTCAATTCATGTATTGCCCTCAGGAATACCTATATATTCCAAATTTTAAAGATCTATGTTAACAGGAAGTGGGTGAAAAATGAGTCACAAGATTTGACTGCCACACGCAAACATAGTTAAAAGAAAGCATGTAATAATAACATAAACTAAGTCAACTAGAGTCTTTGCTTCCCGGTTTTTTATTATACAACGCTATAAGAAAACGATTTTAAATAAGAGATTTTAAATGAAACGTTTTAAATCTCACGTAATTTTCACCAAACTTTTCTTTCTCTTTGTAATATTTACCTGAAAATATTTTTATTGTTAAAAAGGTAATATTTTGTTTGCGCTGTCTTAGAACTGGAAACAATAGTTAAAAAAATCATCTCGAAATATAAAATAAATCTCTCATGTACGTGTAAATATATTTTTTAATTTAAACAGTTTGTCAATGTTATTATTTGGGCATTTGAAATAGGACGTCATTTCCCTCCTTCTGAATACTAGTACTTGATTATCCCGTCGACCAAAAAACTATCGCCAAACTGTAAAATTAATTGCCAATAATGGATGATCGTAAATGTCATACATACTCCCTTGACATTAAACACGTTTCACGTGTTTATTACGTCATCAGGTGAATTCTGCGTTTTATTTGTATTTTTATTAATATATTACTAACTTATTTGTTCTTTCATAATTTAAAATAAAAATGATATCAATTCGTATAATTTGGAGAAAAGTTTGTCGATTTTTATCATTTTGCGAAATTGGTCGACTGGATAATTAAGTAGTACCTTTTATAATATGCTTGTGTACGCTTTCTTTTTTTTAATATACTTGGGTAAACACAATTTTTATGATATAATTTTTAATATTTTCCTGCTATTAATACGTAGTCATTTCATTCTAATTTGAAAAGGGGGGGGGGGGGTCTGTTTATAATTTTCACGTGCGAAATTTTTAATTTAAAGGAAATATTATTCTTTGCACTGTTTTAACAATTGGCAACAACTTAAAACAATAACCTTTTCTAAAATATGTAAAAAATATCTCTAGAAATGCTGAAAATTTGAATTTAAAATTGAAAAATACCCCCAAAAAATTAGTCAAATAAAAACTAGTATGTTGTGGCCATCACAAAACTTTCTTCTATATAAATAACGTCAATTAAATCATTTAAATAATACAAGAAATTACATCAATTGAGCACCAATTCATATCAAAGTATATCTGAATTTGAAGTTTCATGAAAATTCCTGCATTAGTTATTGAGAGAGAGCTATACTGGAAATTCTGAAAAATGCAGCATAGCAGCGCCTCCTATTGAGCGATTTGCGCCAAAACATAAACATCAGTACTTCATATCAAGGTATAGCTGAATCTGAAGTTTGTTGAAAATCCAAGTATTAGTTCATGAGATAGAGCTATTGCGGAAGTCGCAAAAAATGAAGCAAAGCAGCGCCACCTGTTGAGCGATTTGCACCAAAATGTATAAAACGCCACTTCCTGTCAAGGGCTAACTGAATCTGAAGTTTAATGAAAATCCGTTCATTAGTTCTGGAGATTGGTCTGTTGTGGAAATAGTGAAAAATGCTGCATAGCAGCGCCATCTGTTGAGTGATTTACACCAAAAACTAATCAGCACCAATTTATATCAGGGACTAACTGCATATGAAGTTTTTTTGAATTCCGTTCATTAGTTCCTGAGTTAGAGCGCCCACAAAATTTGTGTCACACACAGACAGACAGGCAGACAGACAGACTCGCAGACAGACATTTTGTAAAAACATGTTTTTCGGATTCTCTGACCCCTAAAACGTGTAAATCCGTCGAAAACCAGAACTCAAAAATTTTCATGAATCCAATACTTTCTTCTTGTAAAGATAGGAACAAGAAAGTAAAAATAAATGCAATCTGTACACCGCGAGTTTCTAAATAGCCTTAGAAAAAATGATTAAATTCTTTCGTATAGTTTTTGCTCCTATAAAAATTTTTTAATGGAACGATTTTGACCAACTTTGACATTAAATATTTCTTAAGATAATTATTCGATTTAAAAACTGTCTGCTTCAGCGTATTTATCAAACATTTCTCTATAATACCGCCGATTTTCATAATTTTGTATGCAGTATTTTTCTCAATAATAACGTAGAAAGACCTCGATCACAAAAAATTCATTGATAGCGGCGGTGGCAGCGTTTTTCTCTTTAGAATAGAAATTCATGCTTGAAAATTATTTTAAAAATCGGTAAATGGAGTTACAGTTTACAAACACATTTTATTTGAAAATCTATTTTTTGTTTTATTCGATGATGTAAGATTTAAAATTATGCGATATTTACACTTTTAAAAAAAACCACTGTAGATTTGCCAGCAAGAACTGATGGCGTCCGAATTGCCCAGCACATTGTGCTGTTAATTTTACACAACCACTGTTATTTTTCATGTTTATATAGTCAAGAAACCAAAGAAAGCTACAGCATATTCGACTGTGATCGAGTTTGAGCGCGAGATGAACAGTACTTTTGCGCTGTAAAAATGTCGTTTTTTTTTATTGTGTAGAAGCGAATAATTGTGCAGCATAAGTAACTCCATTGTTGTAATTCTCATGCAATTGTAACCTGTTACCACCATCCATATAACATCAGCGTTACTAACAGACATGTTTTTGCCTTATAATATAAATAAATCGGGAAATGAATAAACTAATAAATCTACAGGTCATGAGGCCACAGCGTGAACTAAGCAATTATTTATTATTATTATTATATTAATCATAATATTTTAATATATAATCCATATCATAACACCATAATATCTAATATTTTAAAATCTGCAGTTTAAATTTTTTAAGTTAAATATATATTTTTAAGCATACAAGTTTTCAGAAGGCACATGAAATCGAAGCTTTAAAAACTTTTACATAAAACATGTCTTCACACAATGTTATTCCTAAACTGCTTAGTCTTGTAATTTTTTTACAATAAAAAATACATTTCATTTTTTCCTACACCAAAATGGGATACTTAAATAAGCCATTTAATTCGAGTAATTAAATTAAAATTATGGAAAATAATTAAATCTAGAAATTTAATTCGATTTAATTCCAGTAAAAAATTTGAATTCGTGATATACCATAATCACCAAATAATGCGAAAAATAATTATTTGGCGGTCCTTAAAAAAATCCATTGCGCTTGGATATGACAATAAAAAAATATGATTTTTTTTTCTTTAAATTCACGCA
This sequence comes from Maratus speciosus, assembly GCA_963932465.1. NCBI lineage: Eukaryota > Metazoa > Arthropoda > Arachnida > Araneae > Salticidae > Maratus > Maratus speciosus. The sequence continues at coordinate 422,711,412 of OZ010800.1, forward strand.
TCTCATGTGTTTAAATTGCTCAGCTTTTTAACTGAGCATCATTTACTTTTTATGTAAAAACTGATTATTGCAATTTTATTCAAGTAAATCGAACGATCTACTTTCCTTTTTAGTTCTCTTTTCTCATTCAAAAAGTCCTTCCGGCCAGTGCCGGGAGGAAGAGGTAGCTTTCAAATACCTTATTTTAAAAAAGCCAACTTATATTATTCAAACACACGAAGCTCAATTTAGTGGAAACCGAATATAGGAGATTCAATACTAATTTTTATCAATACTAAATCATTATGAATGAGAATTTCACGAAATTAGTCAGCTTTATCCAAGCTGCTTTTATTTAAAGTAACTTATATTTGGCTGAGATGTTGATGTATACTATCCACATGCTTTCTCACATGGAAATACGCGAATACGTGTGTTATCGCGTGACAACTACAAGATCGTTTCAAAACGTTAGCCATACTAGAAATTCAAAGTGCTATAATTCAACCATTTTTTAAGATATAAACAAAAGAACAAATTTTCAGAAACAAAATCTACTCCGGAATCTTTGTATCAAGGCCAAACACATAAAAAAATCTTTTCATTTTCCAATTTTTTAATACCTCATTTTAAATTTTAAATTTAATTTTTTTTTAATGGCAACCCTTTTGAAACAAGATGGCGAATGAAGCTGGCCAACGAACTCGGTCGAGACATTGGTAAGTACTATGTACAGACCAAATAACATCCAAATCGGTTCATAAATACGCTTGTTATCGCGTGACAAAAATCAAGTCGTTTTAAAATGTCAGCCACAATAGAAATAAAAACGCTATAACTCAGCCATTTTTTTTAAATATAGACGAAACAAAAACTGTTCCGGGATCTTTGTATTAAGGTCAAACACATACAAAAAAAAATCTTTTTCATTTTCTAATATTTTGGTATCTCATTTTAAATTTAAAATTTTAAAAAATTTTTTAAATGGCCGCCATTTTGAAACAAGATGGCGGATGAAGCTGGCCAACGAACTCGGTCAAGATATTTGTATGTACTATGTACACACCAAAGTACATCCAAATCGGTTCATAAACACGCCTGTTATCACGTGACAAATATCAGGACGTTTCAAAATGTCAGCCACGGTAGAAATTCAAAATGCTATAACTCAGCCATTTTTTGAGATATAGACGAAACAAAAACCGCTCCCGAATCTTTGTATCAAGAACAAATACATAAAAAAAAAATATTTTTTCAATTTTCAATTTTTTGGTACCACATTTCAAATTTAAATTTTTCTTAAAAATTTAAATGGCTGCCATTTTTAAACAAGATGGCGGATGAAGCTGGCCAACGAACTCGGTCGAGACATTGGTATGTACTATGTACATACCAAATTACATCCAAATCGGTTCATAAATTCGAGAGTTACAGTATGACAAAAGTCAGATATATATATATATATATATATATATATATCAACTTTTGAACGGAGGGTGGTTTCGGGGTCTGGGGGTCATGATCGATGAAAATATACCAAAATTTTTTGAAATCGATTTCCTCCGAACGGCTGCAATAGGTAGCTTTTAGGTAGCTTTCTTTACAAAAAAGCTACCTATTGCAGCCGTTCGGAGGAAAGCGATTTCAAAAAATTTTGGTATATTTTCATCGATCATGACCCCCAGACCCCGAAACCACCCTCCGTTCAAAATTGATATATATATATATATCTGACCTATGTCACACTGTAACTCCCGTAATTATGAACCGATTTCGATGTAATTCGGTGTGTACATAGTACATACCAATGTCTCGACCGAGTTCGTTGGCCAGCTTCATCCGCCATTTTGTTTCAAAATGGCGGCCATTTAAAATTTTTAAAAAAAATTAAAACTTGAAATGTGGTACCAAAAAATTAAAAATGGAAAAATATTTTTTTCTTATGTATTTGACATTTATACAAAGATTCCGGAGCAGTTTTTGTTTCGTCTATATCTTAAAAAATGGCTGAGTTATAGCATTTTGAATTTCTAGCGTGGCTGACATTTTGAAACGTCCTGAAATTTGTCACGCGATAAAAGGTGTATTTATGAACCGATTTGGATGTAATTCGGTGTGTACATAGTACATACCAATCTCTCGACCGAGTTCGTTGGCCAGCTTCATCCGCCATTTTGTTTCAAAATGGCGGCCATTTAAAATTTTTTTAAAAATTTAAAATTTGAAATGTGGTACCAAAAAATTGAAAATGGAAAAATATTTTTTCTTATGTATTTGACCTTTATACAAAGATTCCGGAGCAGTTTTTGTTTCGTCTATATCTTAAAAAATGGCTGAGTTATAGCATTTTGAATTTCTAGCGTGGCTGACATTTTGAAACGTCCTGAAATTTGTCACGCGATAAAAGGCGTATTTATGAACCGATTTGGATGTAATTCGGTATGTACATAGTACATACCAATCTCTCGACCGAGTTCGTTGGCCAGCTTCATCCGCCATTTTGTTTCAAAATGGCGGCCATTTAAAATTTTTTTAAAAATTTAAAATTTGAAATGTGGTACCAAAAAATTGAAAATGGAAAAATATTTTTTCTTATGTATTTGACCTTTATACAAAGATTTCAGAGCAGTTTTTGTTTCGTCTATATCTTAAAAAATGGCTGAGTTATAGCATTTTGAATTTCTAGTGTGGCTGACATTTTGAAACGTCCTGAATTTTGTCACGCGATAAAAGGCGTATTTATGAACCGATTTGGATGTAACTTCGTTTATACATAGTACATACCAATGTCTCGACCGGGTTCGTTGGCCAGCTTCATCCGCCATCTTGTTTAAAAATGGCGGCCATTTAAATTTTTAAGAAAAATTTAAATTTGAAATGTGGTACCAAAAATTGAAAATTGAAAAAATATTTTCTTCTTATGTGTTTGACCTTGATAAAAAGATTCGAGAGCAGTTTTTGTTTCGTCTATATCTTAAGAAATGGCTGAGTTATAGCATTTTGAATTTCTAGCGTGGCTGACATTTTGAAACGTCCTGATTTTTCTCACGTAATAACAGGCGTATTTATGAACCAACTTTGATGTACCTTGGTGTGTACATAGTACATACAAATATCTCGACCGAGTTCGTTGGCCAGCTTCATCCGCCATCTTGTTTCAAAATGGCGGCCATTTAAAAAAATTAAAAAATAAAAAAATTTAAATGAGATACCAAAAAATTGGAAAATGAAAAAGATTTTTTTGTATGTGTTTGACCTTAATAGAAAGATTCCGGAACAGTTTTTCTTTCGTCTATATCTAAAAAAAAATGGCTGAGTAATAGCATTTTGAATTTCTCTTGTGGCTGACATTTTAAAACGACCTGATTTTTGTCACGCGATAACAGGCGTATTTATGAACCTATTTGGATGTAACTTGGTCTGTTCATAGTACATACCAATGTCTCTACCGAGTTCGTTGGCCAGCTTCATTCTCCATCTTGTTTCAAAAGGGTTGCCATTTAAAAAAAATTAAATTTAAAATTCAAAATGAGGTATTAAAAAATTGGAAAATGAAAAAGATTTTTTTTTATGTGTTTGGCCTTGATACAAAGATTCCGGAGCAGTTTTTGTTTCTGAAAATTTGTTCTTTTGTTGATATCTTAAAAAATGGTTGATTTATAGCACTTTGAATTTCTAGCATGGCTAACATTTTGAAACGATCTTGTATTTGTCACGCGATAACACACGTATTCGCCTATTTCGATGTAAGAAGGCCTGTGGATAGTATACATCAACACCTCGACCAAGTTCGCTGGCCAGATTCATCAGCCATCTTGTTTCAAAATGGCGGCCATTAAATTAATATATATATATATATTTAAAGTGAGGTGCAAAAAAATTAGAAATTGAAAAAGGTTTCTTTCTTAAGTATTTGATCTTGATATAAGGATTCAGGAGCATTTTTTGTTTGTCTTTACCTTAAAAAATGGCTCAGATATAGCTTTTTCAATTTCTATTGTGGGTGACATTTTGAAAAATCTGATTTTTTGCATGCGACAGCACTCCTATATATTAACCGATTCCGCTGTGAGTGAGCATGTGCACAGCAATTACTAAGGTCTCGACCAAGTTCACTGCTTAGCCTCATCCACCATGTTGTCTTAAAATGACAGGCACTTTAAAAAATTGCCGAATTTGGCAGCGAAATATAAGTTACTTTAAAGAAAAGCAGCTTGGATAAAGCTGACTAATTTCGCGAAATTCTCATTCACTATATTGATAAAAATTAGTATTGAATCTCCTATATTCGGTTTCCACTAAATTGAGCTTCGTGTGTTTGCATGATATAAGTTGGCTTTTTTTAAATAAGGATTATGAAAGCTACCTCTTCCTCCCGGCACTGGCCGGAAGGACTTTTTGTAATGAAAGCTACCTAAAAACGTGCATTACGTGATTATGCAGAGATATTATACTTTGAGAGTACGTGACTTTTAGGACAAACTAGCAGGCTTCTCCCGGTACTCTGGCTGGTCGGTTTCTCCAAACGAAACATATCGGTGAAATTGACCTTTTGTTTTAAAGCAATATGGACCTTTACCTGGAACGTCCTTTCGCATTGGTGAAGACGAAACGAGCGTCATTGCGCTATTATATTTTCTAACGTTTCGAACAAAATTTACCTGTTAAGGACCAACTCTTTTAGATGATCATATACAGTAGGATTTGGTAATTAACGGTAGAACGATATGAAGTATACTAAAACTATCCCTGGAAAATTATCTAATTAACAATGTAAGTCTCATCAAAATCCGCCCAGCAGAATGTTTTAAAAAGGCCTTTTAAAAAAGGTTTTCATATTCGAGTTTACCTGATAATAGAACTTTTCTCCATAATTCTATAACTAAGCAACATAGAACGAAATGTTACACAATAAAACCTTTCCTGAAAAATTGTTTAAGTAACAGTGGAAGCTCCACTCAAATCCATACAGTAGAATTCTAGTTATAAGTGGCCGGAAAAAAAGGTCTCATTTGTATTTTAAATATGTAGTATCCGGCTTCGCCCGCTACCCTGGTCAGTTTCTCCAAACTACCCTTGAATCAAACAAAATACATCGGTAATATGACCTTGTGTTATATAAGGCAATATGGAACTTTACTTGCAGTGTTGAATTCAGAGGGTGGATTGGGGGGAGGCAACCCCCCTGAGTAATGAAATGTCCGCCCCCGGAAGATTTAAGATTTTGTGTTTTCAACGGTCAAAAAGTGTAATACCCCCCGGAGCCACAGAAATCCCTCCCGGATAAAGGTGCGTTGCTGAAAACGATACAAACGTCATTATGGTATAATATTTTCTAATCTATCAGACAAAATTTGGGGCTGTTTAGGATAAACTCTTTTAGTTTATCATTTACAGTAGGATTTGGTAATTAACGGTAGAACGATATACAATGTACTAAAACAATCATGTACTGAAAAATGTTCAAATTAACAATGCAAGGCTCCTTAAAATCCTTCTAATAGAACTTTTTAAAAAGTCTAATCTTTCATAATCAGATTCACCTGATTACAGAACTTTCCCCCGTAATTCTAGAACTAAGTAACGTAGAATAGTATGTTATATAATAAAACCTTTCCTGAAAAATTATTTAACTAACAGTGCAAATACCATCAAAATCTATTCAGCAGAATATTTTTAAAAAGACTAATCTTTCATAATTGGATTCACCTGATTACAGAACTTTCCCGCATAATTATAAAACTAAACAATGTAGAACAATATGGAATGTACTAAAACCTTAACTGAAAAATTATCTAACTAACAGTTGCGAATTCCACTAAAATCCATCCAGTAGAACTTTTTAAAAAAGCTAATCTTTTATTATCGGATTCACCTGTTTATAGAACACCCCCCCCACACACACACTCCCATAATTTTATAACTAAACAATGCAGAACTATATATTATATACTAAAACCTTTTCTGGAAAAATTTATAACTAAAATTGCCAGTCTCATCAAAATCTAATCAGCTGAATTCAAGTTATAAGCAGCCGAAACGAAATTCCCATTTGCATTTTATATATATGCAGACAGTATACCAACTTTTACTAGAAAAACATGCATTACGTGATTATGCAGAGATATTTTACTTTGACAGTACGTGTCTTTTATGAAAAATACATGCTTTTTTTAAAGTTCTTTCATGTGTTTGATACGAAAGGAGGAGTTAATAAATTTCTGTTCCAAGTTTTCTCTGATGAAAGTGTACTTTTATATTACACATTTTTTTATTATTATTATTATTTTTTTACAAGAAAGAGATTTCTGTACGATGAAGCTAACCTCAACTTAATTAATCTGTAGTGTAGATCGGTTTTTTCCTTGGGCCGGGTTCATTATATGATCCCGCAAGTTGTGCACATAATTTAAAAAGTATACATTAGAGGATAAAAACCCCATACATTTCGGATTGGCAGGGTCGTAACGGTGCGTAACGTTTTGTGCAAGAACCCATTTAACTGACCTCTCATTCCTTGCCTGGAAATGAAGAACAAAAACAATAAATCACCAATACATTAGCACAACCAACTTTTTTTTATTTTTACTGTCTTCTATCTTCAATAGAAGAAAGTATTATAGTCGAAATTTTTTTAGACTTCCGGTTTTCGACGGATTTACACGTTTTAGGGGTCAGAGATCCCAAAAAACATGTCTATAGAAAATGTCTGTCTGTCCGTGTGTCTGTCCGTCTGTCTGTCGCAATTGTACCATCAAAAAGTGTATGAAGTTATGCATAGAATTGAACCAAATTTTTATTTTAAGTTTTTGGCTATGGCAAGCAGGTCCTCCCTGAATTTTGAAAAAATTCGCCGGTAGGGGGCGCTGTAATAGCGATTTTTGTGCGATTTTGAATATTGTACCATCCAAAAATGTATGAAATTATGGATAGAATTGAACCAAATTTTTATTTTAAGTTTTTGGATATGGCAAGCAGGTCCTCCCTGAATTTTGAACAATTCGCCGGTAGAGGACGCTGTAATAACGGTTTTTGTGCGATTTTGAATATTGTACCATCGAAAAGTGTATGAAGTTATGCATAGAATTGAACCAAAAATATTTTTTAAGTTCTTGGCTTTGGCAAGGAGGTCCTCCCTTAATTTTTAAAAAAATCGCCGATAGGAGGCGCTGTAAAAGCGATTTTTCTTCGATTTTTGTGCCATTTTTAATATTGTACCATCGAGAAGTGTATGAAGTTATGCATAGAATTGAACCAAATTTTTTGTGTTTGTTTTTGGTCATAGCACGAAGGTCCTCCTTGAATTTGGAAAAATTCTGTCGGAACGGGGCGCTATAATTGCGATGTCTGTACCATTTTCATTATTGTAACATCAAAAAGTGTATGAAGTTATGCATATAATTGAACCAAATTTTTTGTGTATGTTTTTGGCTTTGGCCAACAGGTCCTCCTTGAATTTGAAAATATTGCGCGGTAAAGGGGCTCTGTGATAGCGATTTTTGTATACTTTTCTTGATTTTTCGTTGTTCTTGTTAGAATGTTATTCCATATGGAAGGCATGAATACGAAATTCCTCAATAGGTAAACAATAAGAAAAAGTTAAAAGTTTTACCTTTATGTTTTGATGTGTTTCAATGGAAATATACTCTTCTTTGGATGAACAAAGAACATTTATTAGAAGATTGAATACACTAGAATGTATATGCTGGTCAAACTACGGATCACATTTCACAATAAAACAAAACAGATGTATAAGACTATTTACAAACACAAAGAAATACTTTGAACTATGGTTTGTTGCAGTTTTTTTATCATATTATATTCCTTTGGAATATTATTGGATTTTTTTAATCAAGCAGCATTTTGCTGCCAACTGCTATAAGGGAAGGAGCAACACTCACTGAACTGAGTGTCTGTCACAGTAGATCAAATAAAAAAGATTGTCTGATGCTGCCATCTGGTGGATGTTCTTGAAAACAAAAGAGCATTTTCTAACATCTCTCCCGTTTTGTGATAGAATCTGACACCAGGTGAATAAGGTTTCTACAAAGTTCAAATTTGGCCTTTGGCAGTGGCTTCGTCATTATATCTGCTATCATTTCATTTGTTGATAGATATTTGACATCTATAACATTTTTAGTTTTTAAATCTCGTATGTAATGATACTTTGTATCAATGTGCTTAGTGCGAGATTTAAATTTTTCACTTTCAACCAATTTAATTGTAGATTGGTTATCCTCAAAAATTCTAATAGGAAAATGTTGTTGTAAATTGAGATCTTTACATAATTTTAAGATCCATAGCACCTCTTGAGTTCCTTGTGACAGTGCCACATATTCAGCTTCTGCTGACGATAATGTCACACATGATTGTTTTCGTGAGAACCAAGAAATGCAGCTATTGCCTAAGAAGATTACATTTCCTGAGGTGGATTTTCTGTCTGTAGCATCTTGTCCCCAGTCTGCATCCGAGTATGCAACTATATTAGGATATTCTTTTGAAGAAATGTGGAGATCAAGGTCTTTCGTTGTTTTTAAGTATCTTATTACCCTCTTAACAGCATTCCAGTCCTTTTGTCTTGGATTATTGCATCTTCGACTTAGTATGTGTGTAGGAGCGGTAATATCAGGTCTTGTGCATGAGGAAATATATAAAAGACTTCCTATAGCTTGTCTATAATTATCATTTGATGATAAAAGATTTTCTTCTTTATCTAAACTGTAATAGTTAGTTTCCATTGGGGTGTAAGTTGGTTTGGCTTCTTCAAGCTGAAAATTTTTAACTAATTGAGTTATTTTACTTCTTTGTGAAAGTAAATAACTTCCATCTTCTTTTCTGTAAATTTCTATACCTAAGAAGTATTTTGCTTCGCCTAGTGATGTTATGGGATAAGATTTCTTTAAGTAATTTATTACTTCATTAACTTCATTTTCATCTTCTGAGCTCATCAGCATATCATCTACATACAGTATGAGATAAATTGTCTTCTTTGATTTTTCTTTTATGAACAAACATGGATCTTTGTTTAAATCCATATGCCTTTAAAGTATTCTCTATTTCTTCATTCCAGCACTTGGCGGCTTGTTTAAGACCGTATATAGCCTTTTTTAATTTATAGACTTTGTCTTTATTTTCTTCATCATGAAAGCCTTCTGGTTGATGCATGTATAATTCTTCATTATCTAGTTTACCATGTAGAAAGGCTGTTTTAACATCTACTTGGAATACTCTGGCTTTATAATAAGCTGCCCAGGTCAGAAAAGCTCTAATTGTTGTATGTTTGACGACAGGAGAGAAGGTTTCATCATAATCAGTGCCTAATTTTTGAGCGAAACCTTTGGCAACTAATCGTGCTTTGCATTTTATTTCTTCTCCATTTTCATTACGTTTTGTTTTGTAAACCCATTTACAGCCAATGGCGTGCTTGCCTTTGGGTAAAGTAACAAGCTCAAATACTTCATTTTCCTTTAAAGAGTTAAATTCTTCCTTCATAGCTTGAAACCATTTCTGTTGATCTTTTACTGGTAATTGTAAAACATCTTTAAAAGTTTCAGGATCTTGATTTCTGGAATAACTGTCTTCAATTTTGTAAGAATATCTTTCTGGTGGAATTCCTTTAGTCTCTCTGTTAGATATTCTTCTCTGGAAATTATCTTCACTTTCTTCAGTTGTTGGGCTATCTACTGATTTTTCATCCGTATTTATTTCTTCTGCAGTATTTTCTATTTGGATAGCTTCACTATCATTTTCAAGATTTTCTTCTGAAAAATTGAAATGCATTAAATCTGAGATTCGCTCTTCAGGATTTTCTTTAAAGATATTTTCACAGTTCATATTTTCAAAAAACTTCACTCTTCTGCTTATCACTATTTTTCTACCGCCTATATAAATTCGGTATCCTTTGCTTCTTAAATCGTAACCAACAAAGACTCCTTCAGTGGCTTTTTCGTCAAATTTTTGTCTCTTCTGTTTATGAACATACACATATGCTTTGCATCCAAATACTTTAAGGTGACTCAAATTTGGCTTATGCCCATTCCACAGTTCATATCGTAACTTTTCAGTGGATTTTGTGGGTAATCTATTTTGTAAGTAGGCTGCTGTAGCTATGGCTTCTGCCCAGAATGTTTTTGGCAGTTTAGCATTTATAAGCATGGCTTTACTCATTTCAATAAGCGAGCGATTCTTTCTTTCTGCGACTCCATTTTGGGACGGTGAATATGGCGTCGTTGTTTCATGATTTATTCCTAAGTTTTTAAGGTAGTCTTTGACAGATTCGTTGCAATATTCTGTTCCATTGTCACTACGCAAGGATTTAATCTTCAATCTAAATTTGTTTGTTGTTGATGCAACATACTCTTTTAATTTATCAAATACTTCATCTTTAGAAGAAATAAAATATACTTGTGTATAACGAGAGTAATCATCAATAAATGTAACGAAATATCTTTTTGATCCCATACTTTTTGTTTCTGCAGGACCGCATACGTCGCTGTATATCCAATCAAGTGGTTTTTTACTTCTGTATTGCGTTTCTTTTGGAAATGATTTTTCTGTTAACTTAGCTTTTATGCAACTTGAACATTCAGTATTATGAGAACAATTATTCACAGTAATACATAAAGCTAAATCATCCTTTTGAATTTTCTTGATGGATTCCAAATTTCTATGGCCCAGCCTTTGGTGCCATTTTAGAATGCAGTTAACATTAGAACAAACGGGTAATATTTCTGAAGCACTATATACCTTTTCATTTGTAGGTATTATTTTTAATCTATATAACACCTCATCAGCTTTTGCATCTGCAACTAGGATGTTGCCCTTTTTAATTAAACATATATCATCTTTAAATGTTACAACAAAACCTTTCTCAGTACAAGACTGGACAGATAATAAATTACTATCCAACTCGGGAACATAAAGCACATGATCTAATGTAACTCTATTTGTTTGACCATTAAGTGTTTCAATATTAAAAGTACATTTACCCTTTCCCTTTGCAGTTAATTTAGTTCCATTAGCAATTGTAATTGTATCTTTATTCGAATTCTTTAATTCTGAGAACAGTTCCAAAGAATTAGCTAAATGAACAGACGCACCTGAATCAATAACAAAAGACAAATTTTTGTTTTTATTTCCATTTTGTTGAGATTTCATAACAAAACTCGAAGAATTTGATTCTTCCGTTAATTCATGATAGTTTTGAGAATCTAATAGATTTTCATTTTGACTAGCAGTAGAGGCAGAGAAATTGTTTGGTTTTTTAAACTGTTGACGTGATCTATCTGGGTGAAATTTGGTTTTGTTTTGTTAGTATTATTATCCTTTAAGTGAAAACAATCTTCACGGTTGTGATTATTCTTTTTGCAATGAGAACAAAATTTTTGCTTATTCAGATGCTTTGGTTTATCCCTATTACCCTTTAAAGGAATAGATTCAAATTTTGTTGAAATTTGTTTAGTTTCAACTCTTCTAAGATACTCATCAATTAATTTGTTTTGAACATATTTTAATAATAAATCTGTTTCATATTTACTTTCAATAGCAGTTATAAAGGTACTATAAGAATTTGGTAAGGAACAGAGCAAAATAGCTATTAAATTATCATCTTGTATTACTTCACCTATACTTCTTAATTTTTCTGCTAATTCTAAGACAGAATTAATATGTTCCTGCATTTTAATACTTTCATTATATTTAATGGAATACAGCTTCCTAAGAAGATAAAGTTTATTTGTTAAATTTACTCTTTCATGAACAGATTTCAATTGATCATATGTTTCTTTAGCACTTTTAGCATGTCTGACATGAACAATTTGTGAATCTGAGATATTTAAACAAATTAATGCCCTAGCATTTCTATCATTTTTTACCCAATTATCATCATTTTCCTTTTTAGGTTCAAATACAACATCATACAGACCTTCTTTGATTAACAATTGTTCTATTTTGAACTTCCAAACTGAATAGTTGTCATCAGTTAATTTATCAACATAATGAGATTCTTTAAGACTAGACATTATGATATAATAATATTTGCTTATTTCACAGAAAATAAAACTTTTTCTCTTATTAATACATCAAAACAACAATTATAAACTCAAATATAATACTAATGATGAAATAAGAACAAAATAAACTTCTTGAGAACAATTTTTGAAGTTACTTTTGATTTCAGAAAAAACTGTTCTTAAATGTTCAATTCTTTGTTTAAAACATAAATTTACATTTGCAACTTGTAAAATAAAATTTCAATAAGAAATTGGCAAAATAATTTTTTTCTTATCAATACACAATACTTTTGATTTCAAAATAAGAACAATTCTTTGAATTTTCTTTTATATCATTCACTTAAGAAAAATACCAACATTCAGAAAATAATTATTTCTTTGAATTTAATTATATTATATTTTCTTCTTTTACATTACTATATTTAAAATTTAGATAACTTCAGTCTCATAATCAACTGTTAGAATGTTATTCCATATGGAAGGCATGAATACGAAATTCCTCAATAGGTAAACAATAAAAAAAAGTTAAAAGTTTTACCTTTATGTTTTGATGTGTTTCAATGGAAATATACTCTTCTTTGGATGAACAAAGAACATTTATTAGAAGATTGAATACACTAGAACAGGGTCGGACTGGGTCAGTGTAAAGGGCGCAGACCTTGGATTTTCAGAGGGCGCAAAAATTTTAACGAACTCAAGTCAATTTGACTTGCTTGTGTTGTATCTGGCTTGACAAGGTTTAACACACTTGCATAGCACCAAGTAAAGGATAATGGCTTAAATTAAATCTTTAACTCTAGATAGAAGACTTCGCAATATTCTCCGTGCATGTTTAAAATTCCATCAATCCTACACAATATTACGCAAATTTTTAAACCACATCACATAACATCTAAAAGCTTAAGCAAGTTGAATACAGATTAACTTGTAGTAGATTACTGATATCAAGACTAGAGTTTTCTTATTTTCTTCTATCGATAGACACCTTGCAGAAAAAAAAAAATCATCGCCCCTACCAATTTTCTTGAAAATCACTGTATGAAAAAAACATAGGATTGATTAGGATAACAATTGATTAGGAATAATATTTACTATTAAATACTTTTCGTAAATTTTGCTTTGGAGGCTGTCTACATATTAAATACACGAACGTTGATTTTTCAAATGGTAACATCCACTTTTGACACCCTGTTTGAGTTCCTTTCTAGCCAGGAAAGAGATATAGCTTATATGCTTTTCTTAAATCTTAATACTGTTATAAAAGAAAATGCGTTAGGGGTTTATCCCTAAACTTCAGAAAATAAATTGAAGATCTTACAAGAAAAAGTACCAAAAACTCTCAATTAGTCCCCAGTAAAATTTTACTAGAATAATAAATTTATTAAAAACTTACTTTACATTAAAAAAAATCCTACAAAATATTTCTTGTAAGTTTCTACGATTTTTTTGTGGCTCCTTTGATAGCTGAATACGGACCCCTTAATTTATGGAAAGGAAAAATTTCTCTATATCTCCAAAACCAATTATTCAAATGAATTGTACACATGAATGTTTTTAACAATTGTGGTTAGTTCATAATATATATTTTTTTAAATGACTTTGTTAATAATTTCTAATTAAGAAAAGTTTTTGAATAGAAAAAAAGTTTGAAATAAGTTTGGGTCTATTCACTATATCTCTAATGAATTAATAAAAAATCATCAGATAATTTTTATGAAGTTAAAAACTAAGTTTCTGAAATGGATTTATCTTTAACATCCTCAAATTTAAACCCTTCTAACTCTACCATGATTAATTTAATGCATATAAACTATGCCTTTTTCCGGGCTGTCTCGATCCAAGAAACTCAAATATCGTGTCAAAAATGGGGTATTATTGCTTGAAAAATAAAAGTTGGTAGAATTCTCAATAAGTATACGACTTCGGAAACATAATTTATGCATAACAATAACTAGTAGATATTATTTTCAGTTGATTGGTACCTACATATTTTTTACGATTATTTTTAGCAGAATTTGTAAGTTGTAAGACACATTTTTTTCCATTATCACCATTGATGCACTGAGGATCCTTAGAAAAGCTAACACTGTTTTTTGCACCTTTACACCTAGCGCCAAATAGGGTTGATGCGGTGCTGCTAAGGTCTTCAACCTTTTTTTTTTTTTTTTTAATATATTTCTTTAATGTAATAAGAATTAGTTATCAAGCCAGTTTAAAATGTCATAAATTCAATTTCTGTTACAATCTGAGAGCCACTATCTACTGTTTTGTTATTATTCCTATTATTAACCAAGTAGCATATTTACATGTGGTATCTACAAATATCTCCTTCAACACACAAGAAACGTTCGTATGCAAACTTTGTCTAAAAAATATTTATAATTAGAACAAAAATATACTTTCCGTTTGGAAATAGAAATTTTGAAAACTAAATCTCAAGCTTCTTTTGTATCACGTATTATAGGGTATTGGAATGCTGAAATATAAAGCTATTTGAATGGGAAAATAATACTGTCTTGTGAAAATAATTGGTATTTTTTATACTTAAAAAATTACTATTATGCGTCCATAAAGAACTGAATTGATATCACATTATGAAAAGGTTTCTACAGAAAAAATACACCCTAAAACATTGCTTTGTTAGTCTAAAATCCCTAAAACAATTAAGTAAATTTACTATTCCCAGCACACTCTTCCCATGATTGCAAAACTTTTATCATTGTTAAAGATCAAGGGAAATATTTAAGTTTCCGTACTTGAGTGTAAGTGCCCCAGGGATTGTATTCATGCAAGCTGCACAGGGTACATAGCCAGTACTTTTTAATCGACTTTAAAAAAGGAAGGAGGTTCTCATTTCGACGCATATGTATTTTTTTTATGTATTTTCACTGATTACTCGTAAACTAGGCGCGAGATTACTATCCGAAAATAACGGCAGATTTTGTGAATGAGAAAACGCTGTCCGCAAGATACCACAGCTTGCAGGATTGCAATCCAAAAGTATCATCAACTTTGTATTCCCCGAAAAGAAAGATCATCATGTTTTCCAATCAAAAACAAAAGCCATACAAAAAGTTTTTTGCCTTCTGATACGTCTCTCTTTTTTTTCTCTCTCTTTCAAAAAGCACCATTATATGTGCATTTAAGGGCGGCTATAAGGAAAGGGGGCGCAGAGTACTAAAAGCAAAAGGACTGAAAATATGTAAATTCTAAAACATATCATGAAAAGAAGCGATGAAAAAAATTTCGTCCATGGTGCAATGGCTACTAAAGCTTTCGTTGGGTGCATATTTTCTCTTTCAATCGCATGCAAAGATGTCCGTTTTGGTTTCCGATCCTGAAATTGCTACGATATATCTTTAATTACTTTGTGGTAATAATAAAAAATACATTTCTTGTGCTGTCTATTAATTGATGATTATCCCTAAACGAATTCTCGAAATTTAGTACACTAATCAGAATGTATGTATACAACAAGTGAAAAAATATTGAAGCGGCTTAGGCACTTAGGGGCGCGACGTTTTCCCAGGGCGAGGGCGCACCGGCCATCGGGCCGATGGGCCGGCGGGCCAGTCCGAGCCTGCACTAGAATATATATGCTGGTCAAAATACGGATCACATTTCACAATAAAACAAAACAGATGTATAAGACTATTTACAAACACAAAGAAATACTTTGAACTATGGTTTGTTGCAGTTTTTTTATCATATTATATTCCTTTGGAATATTATTGGATTTTTTAAATCAAGCAGCATTTTGCTGCCAACTGCTATAAGGGAAGGAGCAACACTCACTGAACTGAGTGTCTGTCACAGTAGATAAAATAAAAAAGATTGTCTGATGCTGCCATCTGGTGGATGTTCTTGAAAACAAAAGAGCATTTTCTAACAGTTCTATTGTGCATCGGCGGCTCGTGCAGCGGCGGGAACTCGCTTTCTGCTAAGCCGGCTATTCGCAAACACCTGATAACAATAGAATAAGGAAAAATTAATAATTTAAAAAATAACATGATATAGATTAACTCGTTTTTAGTCCGTTTAATTGACTGGAGCAGAAATTTAAGATGAAAATCAAAGTTGATATAGTATTGAACTAATAATATTGAAGTATTAACATGTGTAACTAGGTTTTGAAATATTAAGATGTATAAGATAGAAAAAAGTTTTGGGATTGGCACATCCAACTAGTTTTATACACGTTGCCAACCGTAAGACTAGACCCAGGTAGAAATTTTAACGCAGCGAGGTGTCACTTTTACATAATACAATTTTGTAAATACACTGTTAAAACTGAAGGTGACTTTTCGGTGACTTTTGAAAGGCTGGGGTGAAAACACGGTATCAATTGGCACCAATAGATTTCGAAATGTGGTTGGGGTGCCGATTGGTTTTTCAAAGGGTGACTGGAGTAATTAAGGTGCTGTGTGGTAGAAATATGGCACCCCACTGGGGGACTGGCACTTAGCGCATGCGCTGTGATGTGTCTGGGGTGCCATATTTCTTCGTTGGCAAGTGAAATCTACGGCTGTAAGACACAGGTAACATACAGACAGATATCGGCCATTGCCCCGATCAATAAAGGGCAATATCTCCAAAGTCACTGGATATCAGACGTCAAATTTACAATATCTGCCGATATTCACAGATGTAACTTAAAATTTGTTCTTAAAAGAAAGCATCCAAACGAATTTTTTGGATTACTTATAACATTATAATACGTAGTATAAAATTTAACAATTTTATCATTTTTAGAAAACTTGATTTTTTAATGCCTTATTTATAATATTTTATTTACATTGGCCAATATTGTAAAAATGATATTAGTATTCCAACATTCAGAGATATCTATCGACGTCCGTAAAAATAATATCATTTTTCAGACATTTCAAGATATCTGTCGACATTTGGAATATCTGGCGAAGTTTGTAATCTTGACCAAGGTGAATGGAAAGTTCTGAAGGACCGCCCATTTCAATCGTTTTCATCGAAGCGTATCTGATGGAGACGTCTGCTATGAAATTTGCTTTATAAAAAAATTTTCTTTAGGGATGTGTGTTGTTTATATATATGTATATATATTCGAAAAAAATTACATAGAAATCTATTGAGATTGGTACGGAAAATTTTCTGTAGTACAATTTATTTAGAAATTTATAGAGATTGAAAATAAAAAAATTTCTCAAGAAAAGCATTTCCTATTAAAATCTATTGATAGTGCTATTGTATACAAACTTAATAAGGAAATCTGCAATTAGTACCCTAGAATTATTTATAGTAAAAAAAAATAATGTATTGCCTATAACGATGTTAAAATACAACAATTGTTAGTTTTATAAAAAACGACAGATGCTTTTTCTATTACATAATGTTTTTACATAAAAAAGAGATCAAGTTATGTATATTTTAAGAAATACTATGTTCATATTTTTATAATGATCTCGAATTTCAGACTTTTAAATTAATTTTATTTTTTATTATTGAAAGAATAGTTAAGTTTCAAAAGTAGGTCATTAATTTTCAACATAATTTCTTTTTAAATTTCTAACAAACTTAATAATAAAAAGTGATATTTAAATTAATCTTTGTTAAAATAATGTAAAAAAAAGGAAGTTTATTGTGATTGAAAGAGTATGAGATAATAAAATTATAATTTTGTCAGACATTTTTTTCGTCACTAACAGAAAAGTCTACTCCCACCACTTTCTATTGAAAGATTCTTATTGCTACATTTTCCATGGATAATTTTCATTATTCTTTAACAGAACCAGGTTTCTTTGCCTTATATTGAATAAGGCTAGAAATCTCCTGAGTATAAACTTCTCCTATTTCAGTGAGAAGTTTACGTTCGCCACATCTGTAAACCGCAGTTGTTGGGGTTTAAAAAACTAATTAATATCTAAAAAAGTTATAATTTAATATAACCGGAAATTTCAGCCCGGTAATTGTCAGACATTGCATATCGGAATCAATGTCTAATAATTAAATGATAGAATTTTCCGGTAAGAATTGATTTTCCCAAACGGACACGATTTTCTGTCCAGCATTGTAAGGGTGCCATTATTCTCCCTTGTGGTACACCCTTTCACCCTCTGGGGCACTCTGGTTTTGGGGTGCCACTTTTTCACCCTAGTTAAGTGTGCAAATCTGACTCCCGTAGGGGGTCGCTCACGAGACAAGCGTTTCACCCCTTGGAGGTGCCATATGCAACCTCTAGTTTTAACAGTGTATCTTCTGCCACGAAACAGCCGTGTATCTGAGTTTTATTGAATTGGCATACATTCGATAAAACAAGCCAACATTTCATCAACAATATAAAAATAAGACACAATTTGGCGAAAAATGAAAAACCTCAGTAAAATAAATCTAATGACATATATATTAGTATTTCATCAACCAATATAATAACATTTTCAATAAATCATAAAATAATTTATTTAGATTTTGAGAGTAGGGTAAACCGATTCTGTAATCAACTGACAAATTAAATTATTCTTTTTGATTTATGAAACGATTGTCTTAACAGAAAACTGCTTTTGATTATAATAAATGTTGTTTGCACATTGCTGATGCTATTTATATCTTACCTAATGAATAAATAAATTTGCCAGGGAATGACAATTATATATGATTATTGCTTAACGTTAACATATAGTATGAGATCACGTTAACGGATCCGTGAGATACTTTATTCATGAGATACAAAATTAATATTATCGCTTAAAATAATCAAATGAATAATATAACACAGAAAAATCAAATTCTTTTATTTACAAAAGCTGTAACAGTTGCTAAAATAATTTGCAATACATTTCTTTGCCTTTTATTAAGATCTAAAAAGAAAATACTAAAAGAAAGAACGTTTAATGATAGAAAATGGATTCTTTTTAGAAGAAAATGAGTGTCTGAATAAAATAGCTATATAGTTTAATAATTAATGTTTCATACGGAAATTAAGACATCAGAGGATAAAAATTAAATCCTTTATTGAAACTTAAAATTAAAGTTCAAAGTAAAAAATTAAAAATTCCCAGCTATTGTTTCTTAACTTTAATTATAAAGCTTGAAGCTGTTTTATCCCTGATAACTTTCTTTTCCAGCCTAACATTTATTACTTACTTCAAAATTGAACCATCTTTAAAATTAAATTCGCCGAGTCGATAAATTCTGTAAGCATTTGTAGTTAATATATACTCAGTACTATAGCCAAACACTTGTTTCGTCATAAAGCCCCAGACCATCAACCAATAGCTAAATAACCACTAAAATTAAAGTCTCCTCCTTTTTTCACATATGTGCCCCCTGCTTGGAATAATCTAAATTACTTCCATTTATACGCGGGACAGGCTAATTCTCCATGACATGCTAAATAAACCACTGTCTCTTGGACCAGCGTTTCCTGGGAAATTTGTGATGTCTGGCGCCTCTCAATTTATAGTTGGAACAGATTTAAGAAAAAGGAGATTTATTATAAAATGAACAATAAATCTGGTCCCAAAAGACATTACCTCATTTTACTTATGTCACCCGTCTGCGAACACTTTACGTTAAAAAGAAAAGAAGTTCCAGCAAAGAGCAGCTACGCTCATTACATACATACGTGGCCTGTCTGAAAAGTACCCAACCTTTGGCCGAAAAAAAATACATAAGTTACCTGAAGGAATTGGTACACTAATCCCCTTCAAGGTAGACCCCTAGCGCCACCACACACTTAACTCACCGTTCCTTCCACTCCTGAAAGTACTTCTGGAAGGCTTTTTTTTTTGGAATGGTATCCAACTCAGCCGTCTCCATGTATCATCTCTACTCTTAAAATGGATCCTTAAATGGCGCCTTCAATTTCGGAAACAACCAGAAGTCGCAAGAGGCCATGTCTGAAGAGTATGGAAGTTGGCAAACGACTGGAATTCCACGCCATGTTTTGCCAAGGAAGTCTGAATCAGGTACGATTAACGAGCTGGAGCATGTATGAAACGCAGGGGCGTAGCCACAGATATTTTTTCGGGGGGGGGGGGGGGAGAATTCGAAAATTTCCCAACTTTAAACAAATTGCTCCAATTTTCGACTAAAATGATATGCACAAAGTGTGTAATAATTATAATGATACTTTTCATAAAAAATTCCTTTCCAAAGAAAAATTCTGAAACTGAAAACACAAAAATTCTAATTATGGGTTTGTTTACTAAAAAATAAATACGCTTTTTACTTTCTTCTATCTTTACAAGAAGAAAGTATTAGATTCGTGAAAAAATTCGACTACCGGTTTTAGACTGATTTATACGTTTTAGTAAGTCCTGAACACGATTCGACTCTTTTTAGAAAATATCTGTCTGTCTATATGTGATACAAATTCTGTGGGCGGTCTAACACAAGAACTAATGCCCGAAATTTAATAAAACTTTAGAGATTCACTTTTACAGTCGAAAGTCGAACCTCGTTAACGCGAACACTCAAGGGGAAACTTTTTTTGTTTGTATTAAAAGTAGTTCGTGTTATCGGAACTTTAACTACATTACATACAACTGGACGAGGCAATCGGAAACAGTTTGTGTTAACGAGGTTTGACTGTACCTTGGTAAAAATTGGTGCTGATTTGTTTTTGGTGTAAATCGTCCAACAGGTGGCACTGCTATGCGGCATTTTTCACGATTTACATAATTTTAGCAATAATTATATCACAAAAACTATTGCACGGAATTTGATCAAACGTCATATTCTGTTAAACCTTGACATAATTTGATGCATATTAGCTTTTTATGTATATCATATAGCAAGTGGCGCTGCTATGCAGCATTTTTCATGATCTTGCGATAGCTGTATCTCAAAAACTAATGCACGGAATTTAGTCAAACTTCATATTCCACATAAGTAGCACTTCCACATAAATAGATCCTTATTAGGCTTGGGTCTATACTGTCCAAAGCTATCGCTTTTGTGCACTTTGAGTAAGGAATTTTGGTTGCAGACATCTAAGAGGCTGGGTGCCAAAATTCAATGATTTGTTTAAAAAATGCTATGCTTATATCTCCTTTTTAAATGCACAAAATTCAACAAATCTATACCTTTAGAGTTTGTTATTATAGACAAAGAATTGTCATTTAATTTTTGCACTGTGATTGCAAATTTTGAGGCATTAACATGTATGGAGTAGAAGAAAATTTTGGGATTGGCACATACGACTAGTTTTCACTATATTAATTCTTGTGGTCTTCAAAGAAGCCCACCTGTTAATAACATCCCTTAGTTTAATAAAATTCCCTATTTCGCTTTCATATTTTAAAAGCATTAGGCTGTCAAATCTGTCATCCCTCATTGTAGCTTGCAATATATATATTTTTAATTTTTATTTGACTAAAGATTCTTTTATTAGATGCAACGCCATAAAGATAAGCCGCTTTGAATGTTAAATTACGAGTATATAGTTTGACGGCGTGACCAAAATAGTCTTTGAATTTCATGGCATGAGTAAAAGGTTTGTTAAGTGAGTTGGGATTTGGTTTATTTCTTACTCTGCAAGTCATGTACATCCGGTTTCTCATACCCAGGTGGAAACATTATTAATTTTTCCCTTGCACAATTGTAATTTAAATATGGAATGCATTGCTGCAATATTCTCTTGATATAGGGAACATTGTCATTTAATCCCATTACTAAATTCCCGAAATTTTCTTGTATTTCTTAGAATTCTTTACTGTAAAACTTATGTGTATCAACGTCCATTGCTGTGCTATTATTTTTATCTATTGTCTTTGGTGAAACCGTTTTCCTACGGTGCTTTCGGAACTCAGCTTCTCCAGTCACATCCTAATATTCATAATTGTTTGTGAGCTTGTCTGTAAGGAAATCTTTATTTCTTCAAAATTTTATTCAAGTGCAACGTGTCATTGTTACAGTGCATGTCGATTTTTTCTTCAGTTGATGGACTGCTTTCATGGTCATATTTCTGTTCCAAATTAAAATCGTCCATTTTTTACCTTTTTCATCCTCGAATGGATTTTTAGATGCTCCAAAATCTTGCACGAAAACTCTTTTCCTATTATGAAGGGTTTCTTCGTGCTGAGATTTATAGTAACTTTTTAGAACAGCTTTAAACACAGAACACTGGACTTTTGGTTTAAAAATTTATAAACACATATGAATATAAACGAACAGGACTGATATATATTTCCGCACACAAATAAAAGTAAAATGTGACAAATTTATCTAAACTAACGACTTCTTATATCCGCATCTGCTCATATAACGCTTTTTACTTGACAGCAATGGGTTAACTAATTTTTGTGGCAAAAAAATCACGAGAATGAGTAAAATATTGTCCAAAAATCGCAAAATTAGTCAAAAAAGTTGTGAAAACTCATCAAATCTTCTTGCCCATAGTTGTGTTTCAAGTAGGTTACTACATTTCTTTCTGTTGTGCTACAAGTGATCTCCAATTTTCAAAAGAAGCTGCAATCCCTTTGGATTAAAATAGCTGGATTCTCTTTTGGGAGGAGAAGGTGAGGTAGGGTAAAATTTTTGAGAAAGGAACAGAGGTATGGAGGAAATAAAGGAACTGGTTAGTCAGTTATTGATGGACAGGAGTAGAGAAATTTAGGTCTGGCAGATGTACAATATTTCTGTAGAACTGAAAAATACAATGATAGATTGAGTGTGGCTGATTTCTTTTTGTATTTCTTTTGATATTTTAACTTGTTTACTGTTGCAGTACTCAAAATAATCACCAAAACAATAAAAATTTTGTAGTTTTTTTACTATTACTTTTAAAAAGAAAATGTCTCAAAAATCTAGAATTTCCCACCTCTAAGCTCAAATTTCCCAACTTCACATATATTGGGGGGGGGAGGCTCCCCCCTATACACCCCCCCCCCCCCCATGGCGACGCCCCTGATGAACCGTTACGACACCTGATTAATCTTAGGAATTGCTTCGCTTTGAGAATCTCCAAGCTTTGACAAAATTTGATGCAATACCTTTGCTCAACCCGTTCAGTCATCTTGAGAGAAATCCAAAGAACGCGTATGACAGCACCTCACTCGGAACTCAGCAGGCAACGACTGACTCCCTGGAATTTGTGAGAAAAAATCAAACATGCGCCTTCCAATATGTATAGCCTTAGAATCACTGTAGTGCGCGGAAAAAATAAAAGTCGAATACTTATCAGACAGACTTCGTATATATATATATATATACACTATATTGCCATTAATGACCGGCAACTTTCAATTTTAGACATTTTGTCGAATATTTAGAAATATACTTGACAGATTCTTCTGGAATTTCAGGATTGAAAAGAACAGGTATGACCTCATATTTAGCAATGTCGATTTGATAAGGGGGGCAATTAGGGAGCCAACAAAAAATCAAAGAAAAAAAATAATACTTGGGATCACCCTGTAAAATAAAATGCACGAAATGATTTATCGCTACCGAATATAAATAAACAGACATTGTGCAATATGTGTATTCTTTTGTGTAAGAATAGCATGTATATTAATAGAGATATAGCGATTTATTTAAAAAAATTAAAAAAATCTTGCATGTTTTTTGCTTATAACATGCAAGGTTTTCACCAAATTTAATGCCGGTTTCAGAAAAATTGACAAAATATAGTAGAAACAATATAGTGAAATTGGAATATAAATATATTAAATATTTTAGGAAATATGAGCAGTTGTATGAAATAATTTTTATCTGCGCATGCGCGAACGATAACAGGGATCATTTTACATAATTTAACAGTCAATTCTATGAAGCAACTTATTAAAAAAATCTAGTCAAATATCGTAAAAATTCAGAAAGATATCGGCGTTAGAGTGAGCAAATTTTTAGTAGTTCTCTAAAAGCAGCTGAATGATAAGGGATTTTCCACAAATTGTCATTTTTTATTTATTTATTTTTTTTAATTTTCATTTTTTATTGATGCTTTAGTTCTTCTTGGATAATCACCAGAACGAGCCTATACCATGATCAAAAGAAGTATCAAAATCGAAGCATTTTTTTTAAATCTACTCGTTGATACTCACTAAATACTAACTTTTTTCTGAAAGTCAGTCAATAAAAAATGACAATTTGTGTCAAATCCCTTATTATTCAGCTGCTTTTAGAGAGCAACTAAAAATTTACTCATTTAAACGCCGATATCTTTCTGAATTTTTACGATATTTGAATAGATTTTTTTAATAAGTTTCTCCATAGAGTTGACTATTAAATTATGTAAAATGATCCTTGTTATCGTTCGCGCATGCGCAGATAAAAATTATTTCATACAACTGCTCATATTTCCTAAAATATTTAATATATTTATATTCCAATTGCACTATATTGTTTCTACTATATTTTGTCAATTTTTCTGAAACCGGCGTTAAATTTGGTGAAAACCCTGCATGTTATAAGCAAAAAACATGCAAGATTTTTTTTTATTTTTTTAAATAAATCGCTATATCTATTAATATACGTGCTATTCTTACACAAAAGAATACACATATTGCACAATGTCTTTTTATTTATATTCGGTAGCGGTAGATCATTTCGTGCATTTTATTTTACAGGGTGATCCCAAATATTATTTTTTTCTTTGATTTTTTGTTGCCCCCCTAATTCCTCCGCTTATCAAATCGACATTGCTAAATATGAGGTCATACCTGTTCTTTTCAATCCTGAAATTCCATAAGAATCTGTCAAGTATATTTCTAAATATTCGACAAAATGTCTAAAATTGAAAGTTGCCGGTCATTAATGGCAATATAGTGTATATATATATATATATATATATATATATATATATATATATATGCGGTGGTGGAGATGGTGAAAATTACGTTAAGTACAGTACTAGGTGCTTCTATAACAGTAGTCATATAATTAAGGGTACTGAAGGTGGTAATATAGGTATCAAATATAAATGTTATAAAACTAGATATTTTTACAACAGAAATTTTTATAAGAACAAGAATGTATTAAATTTTGATAAGTGTACTGATAAAAGATGTAAGGTATGTATCTGTGCAGAAAACACGAAAAACGATTTTGGACAAAATAATGGGAAATGTTTAAAATTTTGTAAAGTATACAATTGCGTGTATAAGCTAAGATGTCAAGTATGTAATGTTGCATACATTGGTCAAACTTCAACTCCACTGAACAAACGCTTCAATAACCATAAGTCAGATATAAGAAACTTAAAAGTTAAGAGAGAACATGAAGATATAGAAATAAAACACTTCGCTGAACATGGTATAGATAACATTAAAATATCAATTTTAAAAATCGTCCAAAATAAAATTAAAAGAAAAATATATGAAAAGGATATGATGATTGCACATGGTACACTATATCCCTATGGGTTGAACGTTATGTTTGGTGGGTGCAACATTATACAAACCTTTAAAAATCGAGACATGACTGACTCCATCTATGCAAAGATAGGGGTGATATTGATGGTTATAATGTTTATAAAGATGGAAAAAGTAATCGTGATTCAGGGATTACTAGAGAAAAATTGGTTGGATTGAAGGACGGTGAAAGCATTGTAACAGCTTTAATGAATTGTAACGGTAATGACAAGTTCAAGAGTATCAAATATATCATATTCAATGTCAAAAAGATGTTGATACCTAAGGTTTTGATTTTGTTATCGCAAAAAATAGGAATACATAACATAGATCTGGGCATTGATCTATTAAAATATAGAATAAAATTAAATAATTGGCAAAGTTACTGTAAGTCAAAGTGTGAAAATCAGGAAGATGCAGATAAAGTATATTTCGTTATAGATTACATAGGAGGGTGCTACAGTAATGTAAATTACAAAAGGATTTTTAATAAATATAAGGACATGTTACCAATAAAAAATTTAAATATTGTTAAAGCATTTAAGTATGACAAGCCTTTAGGTAGAATGATCTTTAATTATAATTATTATTCTAAAAATATTAATAGGAACGAAAATGCAGACATTTGTAAATGTAATGAGGATGTGTACAACAAATATGTAGACAAACATTATGGACATGTAATAACTGGGAATCTAGATATCGTACAAAATGTCGAACTGAAAAATCAAATGAGTTATGGAGCAAAATACAGAATAAAACGGAATTTCACGAAAAGTAATGCAGTTAAACGGTTTAAATATAATATAGAAATCTTTATACAAAAGTTAACTTATAAATACAGACTACCTGGAGAATTATTTGAAGAATGGAAATATCATATTTTAAAGGAACTAGAGGAGACATACGTTAAAAACTTTGAGGGTTTGTCCGAAGAGAAATATATTGATTTAAGAAAAGCTATAAAAAACATCCAAGATGATTTTATAATAACATATGTAGATAAGGCAAGTACCAACTATGCAATTATCTGTAAAAAATTATATGGAAAAATATTAAGAGAAAGTTATGAAAACACAAATAATTATGAGTTAATTAGGGCAAAAATTAATGAGGTGGAGAACAGAATTAGGGCAATGTATAAAAAAATTAAAACAAAACAAGATAATTTGAATTTTCCTTATTTGGTTTTAATACCCAAGTTCCATAAATGCCCTGTGAAATTTAGAACCGTTACATGTGGTTATAATTCCTATATTGAATGTGCGAATAAAAAATTATTAAAGGTATTGAAGAGAATATTTTTGAAGATTAAAAGTGAGAATTCAACTTTTATAATAAGTAATAGTTATGAACTGTTGGAAAAAGTAAAAAGGTATAAAAATAAGATTACAGGATTGTATGCATATGATTTTGCAGATTTGTTTAACAACATAGAGATTGAGGATTTGAGGGAGAAGATATTGGAGGTGTATAATAGGTATGGTGATTTATACATGGATTTAAGTGAATTTCAAAATTTGTTTCAATTGGTGGTTCAAGAGAATTTTTTATATGAGGGCAATAAGGTATATAAGCAGATTAAAGGTATCCCCATGGGGGGGAGTTGCAGTTCAATTTTGGCCGACATGTATCTACATATATATGAAAATATAAGTGAATTACATAAAGACATAATGAGTTTCAGATATATCGACGACGTTTTGATTGTCGAGCTGAATGGAATAAAGATTAACCATGAATTTAAATATTATCCTAAAAATTTAGAATTGAAACTTTCCGGTAGTCATAATAGTTGCAATACAAATTACTTAGATGTAAATCTAAAATTAGAAAACAGAAATTTAATTACATCGGTTTATGATAAAAGAGACGATTTTAACTTTAAAACAATTGCAATATTGAATTTCAATTCAAATGTCCATATATCGGTATTCAGAAACATTTATATTAACGGTTTAAACAGATTAAACCGATTGACATCGGATAGTGTCATTTTGAATGAGGATATGCTGAAATGGTACGTCACTGCTGTGAAACAGGGTTATCCTGTGAGTCTGGTCAGAAATATGACGTATAATTATGTTAGAACTTGCAAGAACAGAAGTGAATTGATGCCTTTACTCGAAGCGTGTGGTTTACGAAATGTAGTAGAAACAGATTGCTTTTGATATGGATTGATTTCGGTCGGTCGGTTTCATTTAGCTTTAATCTTGTTTCATTTGTTTTTTCAATATGGTCTCGACAGGTAAATCTGGGGAATGTTGCATGCTTAAAAACAGTTTTAACCCTGCATTAGTGTGTCATAAGCCACACAGACCTGTCTCCATGTTTAATTGGTTATTTGCCTTGTTTCTTATGGTTGTTTTGTTTAAGTTAAAGTTGGTTAAGTTGTGTTTCTTTAAGTTTGTTTATTAAGTTAAATTATAGTTCTTATTTGGTTTGGTTAAGTTAATTTTGTGCTTCAATTAAAGTTTACAGATTGTGATAATGCTTGAAATAACTTTTGGAATTTTTTAACTATATATATATATATATATATATATAGATAGATAGATAGATAGATAGATAGATAGATACTATTAGACATATTTCAAATTATCCAACAAAGTGTTTGCGCGAAATTCGTTGTTCCCCACAGTTTATTGTTTATTCATATCTCAACAATAAAAGCATAGGTAAGAGAAAATTAGCTTACCTTGTATTTATGTTTTATACCCGTGTTGAGAATTCACTGAAACAAGGACTGTAAATTGCTGGTTCTTAAATAACACTAATTAATGACAATCGTTGTGCTGTTTTCCGATTTAATATTACAACCTCTATTGGAATATTTCACACATTTTTGTCGGACACACATATCCGAACGAACGTTTCACACACACTCGAAGGGAATTTTTTCCCTGCTCACAAAGATAAATTTCGAGGCGACGCAGCGCCCTCTCTATATTACATTGGTAACTAAATTAATATTTTAAGAATATAAGGATTAAACATATAGCCCCCCTTGAAACCTCAAGGAGGGTTAAAAAAAACACTAAATAATAACATGCGCAATAATAATTACATTGAGAGTAAATACACCTTATTCATACTTCTCTTTACGTGTCCATATTTAGTCTTTATCGTCACAACACGAACTTTTTTGTCAAGTCCAGGAAAAAGCTCGGTAATACGTCCAAGTGTCCACTGCAGTGGTGCCGCATTGTTCATGTGCACAAGTACCAAATCTCCAATCTTGAGATTAGGTATCGATTTCCACCACTTGGAACGCGGTTGCAATCGATGTAAATACTCTTTGGACCAACGGTCCCAGAATTGTTGACAAAGTTTTTGAATGAGACGCCACCTTTCACTAAGACTCAAGTTTTTCGTTGGTTGCACTGGTTCAGGAAATTGGTGAATAGGACCGCCAACCAGGAAATGCGCTGGCGTCAACGCGTTCAAATCACTGGAATCAGACGATAATGCAGTGAGAGGTCTGGAATTTAAACAAGCCTCTATTTGAAGAAGAAGGGTGTAAACCTCTTCGAAACTAAGGAGTGCAGAGTTAGATACTTTCGTTAACATTTGTTTAGCACTTTTAACTGCTGCTTCCCACAAACCTCCAAAATGAGGTGTATATGGATGTATGAAGGACCACTCAATGCCCTTCATAGAGCAGAAATCCTGTACCTTTTCTTCTCAACACAATAGAGCTAGTTCTTTAAGGTGCCTGGCAGCTCCCTTAAAATTAGAACCGTTATCGGAGATTATCTTACTCGGACAGCCTCTTCGAGAGATGGATCGACGTAATGCAGCAAGGAAACATGCAGTAGAAAGCTCAGACACCAATTCAAGATGTATGGCCTTTGTAGCTGTGCAGATGAAGAGGCAAATATACGACTTGAATTTGGCGACCGATGTTTTATGAGCACATTTAGTATAGATAGGACCGGCATAATCCAATCCTACGATGTCAAAAACACGAATCTGCATAATCCGAGTAGATGGCAGATCTCCCATCAATTGAGGAGAAGCCCTTAAATTCCATTGAAGGCATTTTATGCAATTTCTAATTTGCTTGCGAACTGTAGAACGACCATCTACGAACCAAAACTTTTGTCGTGTTAGTGACAGTGTAAGCTGTGGACCAGCATGAAGGTTAGTGACATGATAATATAATATGAGCTTACTTGTAAATTCGTGGTTTTTTGGCAACAGCATGGGATGCTTTTGGTCATAGTTTAAATTTGAATGATTTGCTAGTCTGCCTCCTACACGAATTATACCATTGCTATCCAAAAACACATTCAAAGGTAGCAATTTGCTCTCCCTAGGTAATGGTTTTCCTTCAACTAGGTAATTCAATTCCGATGAAAACTCAAACTTTTGGATTAAATTCACTATACGGATAATTGCTCTATCAAGCTCTTTTGATGTTAACCAACATGAAATTCTTGACGCACCTGGACGGCTATTGCTTAGAAATCGTAAAATCCAAGGACACACACGGATTAATTTTGAAAAAGAAGATATTTTAGCTATAAATTCAGGCAATGACACCATTTTTGTAGCACATGTAGTTGCAGTAAATTTCCTTTATTCTTTTCGGAAATTATCTGATAGTGATGAGGCATCATTTATGTCAAACTCGGCTTGTTCCTTTAAAGGCTGATTTAGCCAATCAGGACCATGGAACCACAAGTCATTATTTACAAGTTGAGATGGTAATAGACCCCTTGTGCCAAGATCGGCTGGATTGCAAGTTCCAGGAACGTGATGCCATTTCACTGAGGGGATGGTTGTTTGTATTTTAGACACCCTGTTAGCCACAAATGGTTGCCATCGATACGGTTCGGTTAACAACCACGCTAACGTTATAGTGGAATCTGTCCAAGCCAGGGTATTTTGGATTGGTAAATGGATATCTCTCAAAACCACTTGCAAAACATCAGCAAGTAATAATGCTGCACATAACTCCAGACGAGGCAAGGATTGTGTCTTCAAGGGAGCAATTATCGTTTTGGAGGTAAGTAACGAAACACAAATGTCTGAATTAGACAGAATACAACGCACGTAAACTACAGCACAATGTGCCTTTTCAGAGGCATCGCTGAATGCGTGCAACTCGATATTAACGCACATAGGATTTAGGACACATCTTGGTGTTTTGATTTGGTTGATAAGGTGAAGCTCTTTTCTAAATGAGATCCACAACTTGTTCAGATTTTCCGGGATTGGCTCATCCCATGTAAGCTTGTGCTTCCATAATTCTTGAAGTAATATTTTCATAAATACTACGCATGGAGATATCAATCCCAATGGATCAAACATACGAGAAACTTCGGATAATATTTCTCTTTTGCTATTCTCTTTTTTCTCTTCCATTGGTAATACTGAGAAACTAAAGCTATCTATTTTTGGATTCCAACTGATACCTAGAACCTTCACATCATCTTCAGAATCGACAGGGATCATTTGTTGTTCATCTGATAATTCTTCAACAATTATAGAAATATTCGACCTCCATTTTCTCAGATTAAATCCTCCCTTTTTCATCATTTTCTTAAGTTGTTCAACAAGCTCAACTGCCTCTTCTTCTGATGCAGCTCCAGATAAAAGATCATCAACGTAGAAGTCATTCAAGGTAGCATGAGAGGCTAACGGATAATTACTTTTCTCGTCTAACGCCAGCTGTTGCATCGCCCTTGTAGAGAGAAATGGAGCGCAAGCTGTTCCATAAGTGACTGTGAGCAGTTTGAATTCAAGTACTGGATCTTCAGGAGCGTTTCTCCAAAGAATTCGCTGCCAATCTATATCATCCCGGTGTACCTTAACTTGGCGAAACATTTTCTCTACGTCAGCACATACTGCAACTAGAAAAGTTCTAAATCGAATAAGGATTGGATATAAATCTTGCTGTACTCGTGGGCCTATCATCAGTAAATCGTTGAGAGAAATTCCAGAGGATGAAGGACATGATGCGTCGAAAACAACACGTAGTTTTGTAGTGCTACTAGATTCTCTCAAAACAGCGTGATGAGGTAAGTAGTACGCTTCCCTTTTAGCGTAGTCTGATTGAGGAACAAGTTCCATATGTCCGAATTCTAGATAGTCCTTCATAAATTTTCTATACTGTTCATATTTCACGGGCTTAGAAGCTAATGATTTTTCTAAATAATTTAATCTACGAAGGGCTGACTGTCTAGAATCACCTAATTGGGATGGTGAGGAATGGAAAGGCAATTTCACAATGTACCTTCCAGTTTCATCTCTGGTGTGAGTTTTAACGAAGTGTTCCTCACATGCCTTTTCGGCAGTTGTTAGTAAATTTGCGGCTGAAACGGTGTCCAGTTCCCAAAATTTCTGTATTATCTGATCATTCACTAATTGAATATTATTTACATTGATTACAGGTGCTTCCTCGGGTGCATTAGCATTTCCCGCGATGATCCACCCAAGGTCTGAACGAACGGCAAAGGGTTTCCCTTCACCAGAAGAAAGCATCTGACCCTTCAACATTGGTAAGGCAATATTTACACCAAGCAAAATGTCAACAGCAGCACTTTTATAAAAAGTAGGATCAGCTAATTTTAAATCGCTAAACCGTTCAGACCAAGAAGAATCTAAACTAACATGAGGAAGTTTACCAACAATTTTATGAACAACATAAACAGGTGTAGAAATATAGGAATTGGATGGGAAATGAGGAGAAAAGGTAATTTGTGAAACACCATTTGTATAGGTGTCCGCAGAACCTAAACAAGAAATTAGAACATTTGCTCTCTTTTTTGGTAGTCCAAGCCTTTTAAGACAATCATTTGTGATTAAACAGGCTCGACTTCCAGGATCTAGAAGAGCCCGGCACAATTGAACCTTTCCTTCAGAATCATTCACGCTTACGATTGCTGTACAGAGCAGCACTTGGGCATCCGAGCCAAAATCAGAACAACATGAAGTAATACTAGAGTTTTTGCCAACTTCACTAACTGAATTAGAATCTCTATTAGAACCAAGAGAAACAGCAGGTTGAAAAACCTTAGCTGCAGCAGATAAACTAGCATTAGCTGAATTTGTCACTAATTGATCACGATCAGATCTTGACTCAACATTATTATCAAAATGTAGTAAAGTATAATGAGATTGTTTGCATTTCTGACACCTAGCCGTACTTTTAGAGTTTGATTTACGATGAAATGGCGTGAAACAATTAAAACAAACATTATTAGACCTCACAAAATTCACACGTTTATTTACAGATAACTTTAAGAATGAATCGCATTTATTTAGTGTATGAGCTCCCTTGCAAAAAATACATTGAGTTTGAAATCCTGAAGCCAACAATGTCACATTTTTAGAAAAATTCTTTTTTACTCCCTGATTACCTGAAATAATCGATCTAGCATGATTTGAAAGAAATTCTAGCAGTTCGTTTAACTTTGGAATTTGATCCTTCTTTAAGGATCTTTCCCACCAACTTCTAGTAGCTGGATCTAACTTAAATTGCACAATAAATAAAAGCATCGTGTCTGCTGTCTCGTCTATTTTTAAATCCAAAGTTTCGAGTAATCTGACATATTCTTTAGTAGAATTAACTAAATTCAAAATTTGAGAATGCGACTCATTATTTAACTGGGGCATATTTAACAGTTTTTTCATCAAGGAACCCAAAATTTCACATTTATGAAAATATCTTTCTGTTAAAAGGTCCCAAGCTATTTTGAAATTATCATCAGTGATCGAAAGGGATTGCACTATTTTTTGTGCATCATTCTTTAAAACTCCCTTAAGATATTGCAGTTTCTGAGCCCCTGATAGTTTTTGATTGTCTATAACAGCAGCTTTAAACAAATCCGAAAACGTTAACCACTCATCTACAGTACCCGAAAAAATCGGAAGGGATAACGTAGGTAGTTTAATCTCATTATAATTAGAATTAGAAGTGACATTATTTATTTCACCCTTTTTTTCATTTCCCTTCATATTTATTCTATCTATAATAGCTAACATTTCATCTAAAGTTTCAAAAAGAACTTCGCGTTCATTACTATATTTTTCAATCTCATCATCTTTACATAAACCGAAAATATTACTAAAAATAGCTTTTAATTCCTCTCCAATATCGCTAAATCTGTTTCGAATTACGTTTAATCTAGCTGAATCTAAACTATCTAATTCGTCTGTAGTTTTATTTTTTAATCGGGTTAGAGCCGTTTTTGCAACCTTTTTTTTGATTTAAATATGCCTTTATATCCATTATGAAAAACAAATAAGATACAGAAATACAGTTATAACTCCAAAAATGAAACTCAAAGTATATTCCCTAACTGAACTAATGAATAAACAATGAAAACACAGTATGATTCTGATAAAAAACAATAACAAAATAAAGAATCGAAACCACTCACTTAGTTATTTTGAAGTACTATCCAAGTGAAGAAAAATAAATTTTTCGAGCAGCAAAAAAGGAAATTATGTACTTCTTTTCACAACAAACGCATATTGCGTAATCAGTAGAATATCACGGAACGATTTCACAAAGCATTCGAAACGAAACTAAACTAATTTCCAAACTCCGGCTCGACGGACCATTTTATTTTATGTTGAGAATTCACTGAAACAAGGACTGTAAATTGCTGGTTCTTAAATAACACTAATTAATGACAATCGTTGTGCTGTTTTCCCATTTAATATTACAACCTCTATTGGAATATTTCACACATTTTTGTCGGACACACATATCCGAACGAACGTTTCACACACACTCGAAGGGAATTTTTTCCCTGCTCACAAGGATAAATTTCGAGGCGACGCAGCGCCCTCTCTATATTACATTGGTAACTAAATTAATATTTTAAGAATATAAGGATTAAACAACCCGTCTTTATCTGGAATCCGTCATCAGGGTAATATAATTTGGAAAGTCAAGTCATTTCAATTCTCATTCTCTGCTAATGCTATAATATCCTATGTTGCTTTTTGAGCACGCGTAATTTCTTTTTGTGACTTGTACAAAAACGTAGATTTAAACTTTAAAGAAAGAAACACAATTTAATTAGTTACAATTGCAGCATAATATCGCCGCATCTCTCCTTTTGAGAATCTGGAATACAAGTAAATGCAAAAAATATATATTATACATTATTGAAATCAAAAACAGGGTATTAGTATCATTAATCTTAATATTACATTATTTATACTTATAGTCATTTAAACAGTTCAGTTCATTGATTGTTCAAATGTCTTAATTTCTTGTATATGCGATGAAATGTTTATAAAAATTATTTATTTAGAATCGTAAGCTTCGTTGTTTTGAATAACAAGCTCTTTCATAATTGCTTTTATGAATCATGTTGATAGATGAAAGTAATTTACTAAGTATGATTTATTTTATAGCCCTTCATTTGGAGATTACATTTCGTAACATCTGCCAACAAGTCGCCCCTTAAGCTTCTAATGAAGGTTGTTCTGAAGTCTCAGAGATTGTTCTGTAGTTTTAATTTATTTCTATTATTTAGAAATCCAGGCTTGGGCTTTAGTTTTGTAAGTATATATGCTGTCATTGACTTGCTTGTACAATAACGCAATTCAATAAATTTGTCTTCTTTCAGCTGTTTAGTCTTATGTTTTATATCAATATGTTTTGTTTTGTTAGAATATTTTTCCGATTCGATCATTTTTATGCAAGACTTGTTGTCTTCATAAATTACTATAGGCAATTTTTGCGGTATATTAAGATCTTCTAATAATTTTAATAGCCACATTAATTCTTGCGTAGCACTTGCCGCTGCTACAAACTCTACCTCCGCAGATGATTGTGCTATGCATGTTTGTCTTTTCGTGATCCACTGTATTAGATTCTTTCCTAAAAAGAATAAATTACCTGTCGTTGATCTTCTTGTTTTTAAATCTCCACCCCAATCAGCATCAGTGTATACTTCCAAAATGGGCGGTTCTTCTGTGCTGATTACTAAGTTCAGTTCTTTTGTAGAATAGAGATATCTTATTAATCTTTTTACATTTCTCCAATCACTTTCAGACGACGTTTCATTTTTTTTCTACTCAGAATATTTACCGACCGCTACTAAAATGTCGGGCCTGCTTATTGTAGCAACATACAATAATGCGCCTATTGCTTGTCAGTACTTAGTGTTGTTTGGCATTTCTCATTGTCTAATCGCTGAAAGCCTGTTTCCATAGGAGTGCTATATGGCTTAGAATCTTCTAAGTTAACCTTTAACTGTGGTCACGCGATCTCCCAGACCCCGCGACTCCCAGCTGTAAACACTTTTACAGCTTTTTACTTTTCTGTACTGAAGTTAAATAATATGAATAAAATACTTTTTTCATGCAATTTAATTCACATGCTCCTAAGAGAAGTACAACGATATTGTTAGGACAAAATTTAAGTAAATTCAACCATTTGAGTTATTTTTTTATTCATTTTATTCGAGGGGTCTGAGAGACCGGATCACATCAGTTGTGTGACAAATTTTAGTCACATCAGTTAAAGGTTAATTTTTTTTTTGCAATTTCTGTTATTTTTGCTGTTTGATTTAGTTTGAATCCGTTGTCTGTTTTTTGTATTTTTATCCCAAGGTAATTGGAAATTTGACTTAAATCTTCAAGTGCATACTTTGATTTTAGTTTATTTATTATGTCGTTTATCTCTTCATCTTTCCCTGCGATAATTATATCGTCTGTATACTGCCATATAAACTGTGTTTTTCCCTTCTTTTCCTAGAAATAAGTAGTTATCAGCATTGCTCTGTTTAAATTTTAGTGTTTCGCTAAAGTTTGGATACCATGCTTTTGCTGCTTGTTTTAACCCATATAGGACCTTTTTTAATTTACAAACCTTATTGGGTTCTCTAGTGTTTATGTACCCTTCGGGTTGTGATGCATAAACATTTTCTTCTAGTTCCCCATGTAAAAATGTCGTTTTTATGTCAATTTGCCTAATATTGAGATTGTGATATGCTGCGGAAGTTATGAAGCATCTTAAAGCCGTATGGGAAACTACTGGAGCGTAAGTTTCATCAAAATCTACTCCATACTTTTGTCTAAACCCTTGTGCGACTAATATGGCTTTGTAACGCTTGATTTTACCGAATTCGTCATATTTCGCTTTAAAAGTCCATTTGGACCCAATTACTCTTGCTACTTGTGGGGGATCAACTAAGGACCAAGTTTCATTTTCATTAAGGGCATTCATTTTCCTCTTCTGTCGCTTTTACCAAGTTTTGTTTTTCTATAGGATTTTCTACATTTATCATGTCTTCCCAACTATTAGGTACATACACGAGATCGTGCCGGACTGCATAAGCAAACCTGTCCGGTGGTACACCTCTATTGGTTCTTTCTGATCTTCTGACTTGTGGAATTTGTTGTTGTGACGCGGGTGGTGGACTTTGTTCATTTGTGTTGGTGTCAGATCTATTTCGATTTCATTCGTGTCTTTGTGTTGTGTTTGTTTGTTTGTTTCCACAATTAATTCTCTTCTATCTAGATTTTCATTAGTATCTGAATTACTTTTATTTTCTATAAATTTTACGCTTCTGGCCAATATTACTCTTCCGTCACTTGTATAGATTCTGTACGCCTTAGAGCGACTGTCGTACCCGTCAAAAGTACCTTTTTCTGCCCTGTTGTCTAATTTTCCTCTCTTTGATCTAGGTATGTAGGCGTATGCAGTACAGCCAAAAACTTTAAGATATTTTTAATTGGGTTTTCTATTCATCTATAATTCATAGGCTGTGGTGCTTATCGATTTTGAAGGTAGCCGGTTCTGTAAGTGGTTCGAGGTATGGCTTCCCTCCATAATTTGTGTGGGAGATTTGCTTCATTTAACATACTTCTAACCATATCTAGTAGCGACCTATTCTTACGCTCAGCAACACCGTTTTAACTTGGGTTAAATGGTACGGTGAGCTGATGATGAATACCATTTTCTCGAAGATATTTTTCAATTTCATTCCCTGTATATTCACCACTGTTATCCGATCTTATGGCAGTAGGTATTTTTCCAAATTTATTTTTCACCATTGAAATGTATTCTTTCAACTTCTCTGAAGCCTCACTTTTATTTGGCATTAAATAAATTACACAAAATAGCGTATAATCGTCGATAAAAGTGACGAAGTATCTTTTCTCCCCAATTGCGGGTGTATTTATAAGGCCACCCCGATTTAGGAAATGGGGTCTCGTTGATTTTTGACGTTATGCATACCTCACATTTTGTGTTGTGTTTGCAGTTGTTTACTTTAATTCCATTAACTAACTCCTTTGATAACATCGACTTTATTGTGTCGTAATTCCTATGCCCCATCCGCCTATGCTACAAATCAATGAATTTGCATTTGAGCAGATGTAAGTGACATTTGCATAGTGCTTGTAATTTTCATCTTTACTAACGTGTATTTCATACAGATTGTTTTTTAGTTTACCTTGAAGTATAATATTACCGTTATGTACAGGGTGATCTTTTGTAAAGTGACAGTGTTTGGAGCGCCCTTTAGCGCGATCTAATAGCCGAAATGGCACCAAACTTGGTATTTAGACTAATCAAGACATGGGAAAAAGGATTCCGTAAAAAAAATTTAGTTCCAAAAATCGCCGCTAAGGCATTTTGTGGCACTTTGCAATGTATAAAATGTGAGAAAAAAAATACTAACACATACAATCGTACAGTTAAATTATTAATGTTTATTTACTACATTAACTTCCCCGGTGAGGAATTAGACCACCTTCAATGTGAGCACCGTTCTCAGAAATAACACCGTGAATTCTGTGCACAACGTTCTCCACAGCCGTACGTAACATATCACGAGGAATATTCCGCACTGTCTTTGTTATGCTGTCTTTTAGAATAGACAAATTTGATACTCCACCAACATAAACTTGAGATTTCAACGTTTACAGAAATAAAACTCTCACTTTTGACGGTTCAGCAATCCTTCAGCTGTATTTCGTCGTTTTTGACGATCATTCCCTATCAACATCACGTGACTTTTAACGAAAGGTAAACTCTCAAATATTTTACGAAAGTTTTGCCCCAATCGCGGTCAGACTCAATGAATTTTAAGGAAACAGTTGCTGTACCTCCTCAAATCCTGCGATTTTAGCAAGCAGATATTTGCTTGTTTATATTTATTATATGTATTATATTTATTAGTCCTGTAATAATTTATTTTAAAACAGCACATTTTGGTGCCTTTCAGAAAATACTGAAATGTAGGTAGTTATTGTTTCTTCATTAGTTATTTTTTTTAGTTGTTAAAATTTTTAGGAATTTTTATTATTATTTATTTATTTATTTATATGTTCTTCCTTATGCTTTAATTCGAAAAGAATAAATTTTCTGTGTTCTTCAAAACCATTCAAAAAGAAAATTTGGTCAATAAAATTTCAAACTTCCAGGATATCTTTTTTTAAAATTTATTTAAGAAGTATATTCTGTTTTCAATCAAATAAAAAATAAACATAATTGATCCCTCTCCCCTTTATAAACAGTAAAGTGTTAAAATCTTATCCCTCTGCTCAAAGTGATAAAATCTCACGCATATGGACTTCGCAATTCGTTATTTGTGAGCAACAAATTAACCAGACCATATTCTAACCATTCATTGAGCAAAGAAAATTTCACTAATAAATTATTTAATCAAGCCATATTATAATTATTCATTTACCATGAGAAAACCATAAGAATAAATTAACCTTACTTAAAACTTTCAGAAATTATAGCAGCACCAATAAAATTACAATCTACCTTTTAAAAACATAAATACGCAGCAGAATTCATTACGTCAATCTAAAAGCAAATCTATACAAGTCTCCAATAGCCAGGTTGGAAGAGCAACGGTCTCCCACGCCAAGGGCCGCGGGTTCGAATCAGCCCGAGGGAAACGAGAAGTAAATTTTTTCTTCCCCTGTCAATAAGGAGCTTCCAAGCTGTTCGATAGATGGCGCTACCAGCCATCTTTTGACGAAATTTATATCGTCAAGCAAGTGAAGAGAGTAATTTCATCAATTTGACGAAATATTCGCTCGGAGCATTTCCCAGGAAACTGTTTCGTATAAAACAAAGAAAATTTTGTGAAATCTGAGTATTCATTTCTGAGTGTGAAATAACCCCAGAGCCAAAAATCGCATGGCGTGAGGTCAGGGGAACAAGCCGGCCATGCAACTGGAAAACTCCGACTTATGACTCTATCATCAGTGAAGTTTTGGCGCAACAGTTGCTTTACCTTATTACTAATGTGTAGCGGAGCACCATCCTGCATAAAGATTGTCTGTTGGAGACGGTTTCTTTGCTGAAGTTTTGGAATAACAAACGTTTGCAGCATTTCGTGGTACCTTTCTGCATTTATGGTGCACGTTTCGGGTCCTGTCGGAGTGATGGTCTCAAAAAAGAATGGCCCAATTAAGAATTCGGCTGTGAAACCACACCAAACAGTGACTTTTGGGGAATTTAATGGGATTTCATGCACGGTGTGGGGCTGCTCAGAAGCCCAAATTCGGCTATTTTGTGTGTTTACGGACACATTGAGATAAAAATGGCACTCATCTCCCCCACAGAATGTGCCATGGGAAAGCATCATCAGTTTCTTCCCTGGCAAGAAACGATAGAGCGAATGTCACTCGCTTATCATAATAACTTGGTTTCAGTTCGTGCAAGCGGCTGATTTTGTAGGGGTAAAATCCAATAACGCGCCGCAAAACTCTCCATAATAATATAAATAATTCATGGAATAATTCATGTCCAATTGTCGAGCTACACCCCGGGCGCTGCTAGTACCAGCAATGGTTCCCTGCGATCCTTCGACAATTGCAGTTGCCACATCAGTTATTACATTTTCTGATACTTGTTTACGGCCTCTCCCAGCGCGAATGGTCAGTGACCCCGTTTCCTCGAACTTCTTAATCATTTTCTTAAGACCATTTAGTGATAAAGGCCCCTTTCGTAATTTTTTTCTGGTTCGAAATTCCCGAAGAGCTGTGGATGCATTACATTGATTCATATAATACAGCTTCACCAGTAACGCACGTTCCGGTAATGTGAGAGGCATGTCCACTGGAGCTCGTTTACTTCAGCTGAGATTATTTCTCGGAGCTGTCTACTACTTGCTTTTATAGCCCCTATTACTGGCGCTGTCATCGCACAACATTTGCATTTTTCTTTGATACCCGTGTTTTATGCTAATTCTCGTTATTGTAAACTACAGCAGCGCCACAAAATGCCCTAGCGGCGATTTTTGGAACTAATTTTTTTTCACGGAATCCTTTTCCTATGTCTTGATTAGTCTAAATCCCAAGTTTGGTGCCATTTCGGCTATTAGATCGCGCTACAGGGCGCTCCAAACACTGTCACTTTAAAAAACATCACCCTGTCACATTTACCTTTTTCAAATTTGACTTTGCAACCGTTTTTAGTTGTCTTAAACTCACTGATAGCAAATTAGTTTCGATGTCAGGGGCATAAAGTACGTCACGTAATATAATTTGTTTGTTTTCACTTTCGGTTTGAATTATTACCTCCCCAGATTAGAGGTCTGCACGGGCCCGGGCTTGGCCCGAGGCCCGTACCCGGCCCTGCGGAATGAAGGCGAATTTTCAAACGGGCCGGGCCGGCAGAATTAGGACAATTTTTTCAACGGGCCGGGCCGACAGACAAAATAAACGGGCCGGGCCGGGCCGGGCCGGCAAAAAAATTATCAGAATTTAAGCGAAGCAGATAAAATACGAGCCATTTTCAGTTAATATGATTTTCTCGAGAAGTATAAATGTGCGTCATGAGCCGATGCCAGTTTAATAACATCATTACAGAAATGTAACATGTCCATCGTAGAGATCGACATCGTACAGTTACAAGATGTCTGATTTCGAGTTTAATTTTTTTTTCAGGAGAATCGTGCCGGGACGGAACTGATCTTAATCGGTCTCAGGATGTGTAGAACAGTCATTGTGTTTTGTAGTATTAATAGTGATAATGAACTTCTCTTAACAGTATCTTTGGAAATATACCTTAAGGTGGTTCTCATAGTCACTGCTCAACAATGCGAAGCTTTCAGACACATTTTCTGACAAAATTTTTAACTATAAAGGCATAAAATTGACAGGCCTGCCTATTGAAGGCATTTGGAAACGAATAGCTTTTTCCATATTTGATAAATTACTTACAGAGATAACAAAGATTCCTGTCACGTGACTGTACGTTTTTCTCCTTTCCTGTGCTATCGCTTCCGGAAATTCGATTCAAAACGCTAACTTTGACAGTATTTTCAGAAAGATATATTGCTTTTATCTATGAAAAAAAAAGACATTTACATAGCTTCTGAATAAGAATACCTGCCAATCTTACGCGTTTCCAAAAGAAAAGAATTCATAAATGTGTCGAAATGTAGCTCCTTTGGATTTCAGAAGAGCCTTAAAAATGAGAGAAATATTTCACAAATCTACTTTTTATTATACAGCTTCAAAAATTATCATGTTTTTAATCATTTATTCTGAACTACATTAATCTTTTAATGAATCCTTATTTCCATTTTGAAATGTCTGTAGACACGATGACTAAAACACTGTAAGTAATCGTTAATGTTTACTATTGTGTGCTCTCTGTTTTGCGAACATCATAGTAATGTAAAATATACTGTAAAATGTTCCCATAAATATGTATGTAGTATTCATTAAAAGAATCTTAATTGTATGTTGAGCAAAAACGGATTTTTTTATTTATTTATTTATTTATTTATTTGTAGGAATTGTGTCGGGCCGGGCCGGGCCTGTTTTCACTGATTTTTGTACGGGCCGGGCCGAGAACTGTAAAAATGCAAATGGGCCGGGCCGGGCTCGGGCCGAACTTCCAATTTTTACACCGGGCCGGGCCAAGATAGCTTTCGTTCGGGCCGGGCCCGGGCCTGGAAATTCCGGCCCGTGCAGACCTCTACCCCAGATCCATATGAAATCATTTTATTCCCATTTGCAACTGTAACGTTTGTTTCAGTGTTATTTGTTATTTTAGTAAAGAATTCCTTTGAGTTTACTATATGGCTGGAACTGGCAAGGATTCTTAGATCCCCTTCCACAGTGCAAAAAAAAAAAAAAAAAAAAAAAACAGCACCGAGGAAGAGGATCCAAGAATCCTCGAAATGACTGTATATGATTTTTTGTGTCATGTTTGTATGTATTTGTGCGTTAAACGTTGTTAAAGGTTTTAGCTTATGCATTAAAATTCGCACAAAGTGTTTGATTTATGCTTATATGCAATCGTTGCATAATTTTGTCGAAACATTTCAAATTTTATGAAAATCAAATCAAAACTTAAAAAGATTGTGATGTAGTGGGCCAGACCTTTTTGATTTTCTAAGCTCGTGTAGGATTATCGTTCAAAAATAACGCATTTTTCTTTCCCAAGTTCTTTAATAGAACAATTAAAATTAAGTTGAAAAATGCAATAATAACTTTACAATTCTTAGAGAGACACTCTCACTTTTTATAACCATATCTATACTTTGATTGAACACTCAACATGAGTGAACGTTTCGTATTTCACATCTCTCACGTTGACAAAATACAACCTCTCTTTACCACGTTTTCGTGTCTAATTGTTCAGAACTGCTCGCTAGCATTCTCCAACTTTTTTTTTCTTTTCACTGAGGGACGAGCGATCTTTCTGCCTCATTGTTCATTCACCCGGCTATTTCTTCGAGTGTCGAAATACTCTATTGAACTTGAACGCATACCAAGGACACGGATAGATATGCTATCTCCCTTCCTGCATACCTTTACACAAAAGACTGATGTCCTCCATGGAATATCTGCTGTTTCCCCCGGTCCAAACGATTGCTGAGATGGCTATGTCACAAGATAGTAATAAAAGTTTTCTTCATTCTATTAAATCCTATCCTGCGTCATGAATTCAATGATATCCCATGAAAGGTCATTATTCTAGGTTGCCATGATGATAACGTCCTATTTAAGATGGAGTCCTATTATTTCCGTATTTACTGAGTTTAATATATAGAATCGTAATAAATTGTATATTCGTGTATTTTTGCATTAGAGTGCAACAGCTCTTGCACCAAGAGCTCAATATTTATACTAGTTATACTACGAACGCAGCTCAAGTGCCATGTTTGACATACAATTTCCGACTTGCTAAGTATTATCTTGTTAAAATTTCAGCAATTATTTTCTTCTATAAAGAAGCCAAGAAACAAGCATGATTTCATATTCGAAAATAAATTTCCCTTTTTAAAATTAAAACATCATTTCTTCTATATTAATACATGGAAATTATTCCAGAGGGAAACATTCGCCTTGGATACAATATTTCAAATGAAAATCAAATTTCAAAGTAAGTTATATTCCGTGTTTGCCCCAGGTTGGTGGCTCACGGTAAATATTCCATCTTGTGCTGCGTTTGTAGCCTTGCCAACATATAATAGTGAGAGATTTTCCTTGCTGGGTATCGTTCCAAGTGGTTTAGTCGGTAGAACGTCAGTGCGCTATACTGATGGCCCGGGTTCGAGTCCCGGCTTGGAATCTTTTTCACTATGTTGGCCTTTGCGCCTATTAAGCAATTACTTTGAAATTTGATTTTCATTTGAAATATTGTATCCAAGGCGAATGTTTCCCTCTGGAATAATTTTCATGTATTAATATAGTTTCTATCGATGCTGGATTTATATTCCGTGCTTGCCTCAGGTTGGTGGCTCACGGTAAATATTCCATCTTGTGCTGCGTTTGTAGCCTTGCCAACATATAATAGTGAGAGATTTTCCTTGCTGGGTATCGTTTAAAGTGGTTTAGTCGGTAGAACGTCAGTGCGCTATACTGATGGCCCGGGTTCGAGTCCCGGCTTGGAATATTTTTCACTATGTTGGCCTTTGCGCCTATTAAGCAATTACTTTGAAATTTGATTTTCATTTGAAATATCATTTCTTCTATTAGAAGACCAAGACAGAAAAACATATACGCAGTCTACCTGCGGCGTTCAATTTTTATCATTACTACTTCAAAACTAAACTAAAAGAACAAGAGAGAAAATGTTTTTAATATTAATTCTCTAGTCAGACTACGTGATCTGGCGCCTGCTGTCTGGTCAAGAAGGGAAGGGGTTTGCGAAATATTCCACATTAAGATTAACGGGTATAACGAGTAACGTTTAATACGAAGGCTTTTATAATTCGCTTGCTTCTTGTGTTAACCGAGCTCAGTTGTCTTTTGCTGATATTTAACTGTTTTACCAATTAAGTAGTATTCGACGTAATTAGTTAGTGTGAAACTTAAACACTTCATGAATAATGCAAAAGTCGAAACTGATTTACGTAGAATACCTTTTATGTTCAAACGTCTTAAAATTAAATGTAAATGGGGAAAATATTGAGATTGAGATAATAACTATATAAAATCAAACTGGTTTTATTAAAACGGCACACTTGGTTGTTTTTCCTCCTTATTATAAATATTCAAGGTTGAAAATCTCTTTTATGGATTCGGAATCTTCCTCGTTTTTGTATTTTCTCTAAAGCGTATTTTACCGCATTTTCGTATTTTTACTAAATTTTTATTATTTCTATACGCATTTTCCTCATGACAATGAGCGTTTAGAGTAAAGGTTTGCCCGTTCCCG
The DNA here is from genome assembly GCA_963932465.1 of Maratus speciosus. Classification (NCBI taxonomy): domain Eukaryota; kingdom Metazoa; phylum Arthropoda; class Arachnida; order Araneae; family Salticidae; genus Maratus; species Maratus speciosus. Next base: position 422,756,345 of record OZ010800.1, read on the forward strand.
ATGTACCCGACCCGATCCCAAAAACTCCATCTATTCTAAAGACAGCCTGAAAGCCGATCCGAATAGACAAAATATTTTCTGTCGATAAGACCCGAATCAGACTCACCCCAAACTGAAATATATAAACGTGTACCCAAAAGTGTAAGTTACACTGTAAAACTAGTCGGATGTGGCAATCCCACAACTTTCTTCTATCTCATACATGTTAATATTTCCTGAAAAATAAAGCATATCAGCGCTACCAGTCAGGTGATTTGTATCAAAATCTAATCAGCAACAACTCATGTCAAGTTGTAGCTGAATCTGAAGTTTGGTGAAAATCCGTGCATTAGTTTTTGAGGTAGAACTATTTGCGGAAGCAGTAAAAAAATCTACACAGTAGCGCCACCTGTTGGTCGATTTACTCCAAAAACTAATGAGGACCAATTTAATATCAGGAACTAACTGAATCTAAAGTTTGATGAAAATTCATGCGTTAGTCCTTGAGATACGGCTATATGGAAATCGTGAAAAATGCAGCATAGCTGCGCCACCTGTTGTGCAATTTACACCAAAAACTAAACAACGATAATTTATATCAGGGTCTAACTGAATCTGAAGTTTGATGTAAATTCGTGCATTAGTTCTTGAGATATAGAGCTGTTGCGATAGTCATGAATAATGCAGCATAGCAGCGCCACCTATTGAGCGATTTACACCAAACAGTTATCAGCACCAAATTATATCAAGGACTAACTGAATCTGAAGTTTTCTGAAAATCCGAGCTTTAGTTCTTGAGATATAGCTATAGTGGAAATCCTGAATAATGCAGAATAGCAGGGCCACACCTGCTGGGCGATTTACAACAAAAAGTAATCCGCACCAATATATATCAGGGACTGATTCTAAAGTTTTATTAAATTCCGTTCATTAGTTCTTGAGGTAGAACGCCCACAAAATTTGTGCCACACACAGACAGACATTTTGTAAAAACATATTTTTCGAAATCTCTGACCCCTGAAACGTGTAAATCCGTCGAAAACCGGATTTCGAAAATTTTCACGAATCCAATACTTTCTGCTTATAAAGATATGAGAAAGTAAAAATTCATATGTTTCTTAATGTAGGAAAATATAACAAAACCACGAACGAAAATATACAATAACTACTTTTGAATTACTAAAGATTCCGAAAAGCGTTCTTTATCTTTAGAAACTTCTAAACCAACATATATTCGAGATTTAAAGAAGAATTTATAAAATCAATGTTTCGTTTGCTGTCACTCATTTTCGCAAACGTTTCCGAATAGTTCTTGTCAGGGACCGATTAACAAATTTAGCTCAGGGCACAGATGTTTATGGGGACCCCTTGCACCGATATTATACGGAGACTGACTAAAAAAATATGTATATTGCAAAAGGTATTTACTAAGATAACCACTATTGACTTTAAAAATTACTTTAAAATAGCCATTAAAAAATAAATTTGATAATCATTAATTTATTTTTAAATAATTATTTCACAATTATGAAATTTAAATGAGTAGACGTTTTATAATAAATTGCGTAGTGTACTTATTATCTTTTCCTATGCAAGTCTACATATCTGGAATGATAAAGTATGCAACATGATAAATTTTCCGCAATACCAAACTACAATTATATAAAATATTAGGGGACACTGCCGCCTAAAGTTCAAAATTAGCACTAGCCACCGGCCACAGGGCCAGTAAAAGAGAAAAGGTGGCTAGTGAAAAATTGTCTATCAGCGGCCACCTTCTGGCCACTTTTTTACAAGGAGAGAATAAAATTTTCTTGCATTTCATCAAGAATTCTACTTTTTTTGGTTCCAATATATTTATATTAACTTATTTATTTGGGCTATTCAGTTTTAGATTAATACTTATAGAAATTTTACTGTTTAGTATTTTTAAATTAAAAAGTGGCCACTAGTTTAAAGAGAGTGGCCATTTGAAAAACTAGTCCTACCAGCCAGTGGCCGCTAATGAAATTTCCCAGTTTTGACCTATACTGCCGCCTATGAGCTACGCTCACCAACCCCCAAATAATCTGACGAGAACAGGAACAGGATTAAATAAGAGTTAAAAATAACTATATATTTTTAAAGTGATAAAGATAAAAGAAAACATTCACTATAATAAAGTAATTAAGTATGGATGTTTCAGACAAAATATATGATGTTTTAAAAATACAATACGAACACAATAGAACGTAGAATGAAATGTAAAATTCCATTAGATGTCAAAACTACATCAGTGAAAAAACCTTCAACAGCATTTGGGAGCCCCTGAAAATCAGAGGCCCTGGGCCAATGCCCCGAATGCCCTGCCTTAAAAATACAATACGAACACAATAGAATGTAGAATGAAATGTAAAATTCTATTAGATGTCAAAACTACATCACTGAAAAACCTTCAGCAGTATTTGGGGAACCCTGAAAATCAGGGGTCTGGGCCCATGCCCCATCATAAATCAGGCACTGGTTGTTATAGTGTGTTAATTAGTGTTTTCAAACAGGAATATCAACTTTTCGGAAGTCAATATTTTCATGTTCAACAAGAATATTTAATAAACGAACCTTATAAATTCACAGCCTTAACATTAAAATGAATATTATTTTCTTCCTATTGCATCTATAAATTCAATTAGTACTCTGCTGAAAATATTTGCTTCCAGAAGGCTATCCATCCTAAAAACCGATAGTCCGGTTTGAGAAAACTGATTAATACACTATGAAAACCACTCACAAAGGTTTCCGAAAATCAGTGACCACATAGGGCCGGGCGATATAAGAATTTTAATATCGTAATATATCGCTGACCAAATATCGATATTTTCGATATATCGATGTATTTTAATTCATGCGTTACTCCATTATAGGGTCGTAATTGTAACTGTTCTCTGTATAAAATACTACAAACACACATACAGACACACATACAGTGGCGGTCAAAAGTTTCCAGCCAGCATTAAATTTTTGGTTAATTTGTAAGTATACCCATATGAAGAGGAATCTCAAAGTGATACTTATACACTTTATTGACATAACAGTTAAGAACTTATTTATGGAATAAAAAAGAAATATTAATAAATTTAATTGACAAAATTAATTGCAAAAGAAAACGCATGTTCTCAAAAGTTTCCGGCCACAAAAAAAAAAAAAAAAAATGGTGGAAAAAAAATTTTTTTTGGAAAAAAAAATGGTGTTATAACAGAAAATAACAGTAATCAACACCATTTACAATTAGTATTTTGTATTCATACATTTAGCAATAAGTTCTGCGGCTCAGCAACGAGGCATCGATTCAATGAACGGTTCTAGATCGTCAATGTTAAATTTTTTCCACAGTTCTTGAAATTTTTGTGAAAATGCTGCTGAATTGGAATATTTATAATTCCACACACTTTTTCAAGTTAGTATCAAAGATTTTCTATTGGATTCAGACCGGGTGATCGGGCTGTCCATTTCAAAAACGGAATTTTTTGTGCGCGAAAACCACTGCTTGAAGAGCTTGCATGTATGCTTTTGGTCGTTATCACGATGAAACAAATAGTTGCGACCACAATTTTTCCTCCAATAAGTTAGCAAATGATCTTGCAAGATATCCTTATGCATTGCACTATGCATCTTGCCTCGGATTTCAAATAACGGACAGGCACATTTTCCAGAAAATACTCCCCACAGCATAACGTGTCTTCCGCCATGCTTCACTGTAGGAATAAAATATTTCGAATCTCATCTTTTTTTTTTATAGGTCGTTGGTTGGAGTGTCTGTTATCAATTCTAAAAAGATTGAACGTCGTTTCATCGGAAAATAGTACTTTTTTCCAGTTTTCACTTGACCAGTCTTTGTATTCCTTGGCAAACGCCAGTTGGACCCTCTGATTCTTTTTACTTATGAAAGGTTTTTAAACACCGACTGTTCCATAAAGTCCTACGTCACGTAAACGTCTTGACACAAACTTATTTCAGCAACACTTATTTCAGCAACATTTTAACACCGTAAGTATCGGGGAATTGCAGCGGCATTTTTATGCGGGTCATGAACTGCTTTTCTCTGATAATCCTGTCTACAAAAATAGTCGGTTTTCGGGGTCCCCCGGACCGTGGCAAGTTCCGAAAGCCATGACCATCTTTATATTTTTTTTTAAATATCGTTCACAGCAAATTTTCCGATCCACAACTTTGACGCAATCTCACGAGAGGATTGTCCTTTAGCGACAAGCAAATCACTTGTTTAGGAACAATAAATTGTTCAACTTTTCATTTTTCATTTCAAATACGTTATTCACGTTGATTAATTAACAAACAAGGCCAAAAAAACACTTTACTGATAGCAAAAACTAACTGATGACGAATGGCCGGATACTTTTGCACACACGAATTTCGAATTCCTCCCCTTTGCATCAAGTATCTTCAGTATCCAATCAAAATGATCACGTGGTCAGAGGTAATTTGCTTATTCCTAACTTTTGGAGCAATTGTGCTTCTTCTTCGCTGAAACGTTCTGTCAAACAAATCAAAGAAGCTGACCGGAAACTTTTGACCGCCACTGTATATATAATGTATGTGTCATGTGTGTGTTGATTATCCAGAAAAAACAAAAATTCAATGTCTTAATTTAACATATTAAAATAATACATAAATTTAAATTTTTATATATTGCTTTAAAAAATGCAAATCTTTTCCCTGCAGATCTGACCTAAAAGGTGTATTATTGAACACAGCTCCGGTGCGCTCCGGTTCCGGGCCCCTGTCAGTGACAATAAAATAAACTTTGTTTTTATAAATGCTTCTTCAGATCTCGAAAATATTTTGGTTTCTGAGGTTTTCTAATGATAAAAAACGCTTATCAGAATCATAGGTAACACGGAAGCGACTATTGTATAATTTCCTTCGCAATTAACCCTTTATGTACTAAATTATGAATTCATGAAAATTTTATCGTCTAAAGCATTTTTCGTGAATCTTTGAAACTACATTAAAAGCTTTACATAATCATTTAATAATTTTTAGAAGGATTGAAGGATTTAGAAGGATTTATTGAATTTGAATTTATAGGGATTTTGAGCAATATTTATAACCCCACTCAAATCTTTTATTTGAAATATTTTTCCTAGTATTTTGTAGAATTAGGAAAGGTACAAATATAATGTTCTTGCAATAGAAATATAGAAATATTTCCGAATTGAAAAATCCCCCCCCCCTTCCCCCAACGCCAAGAAAGCTGAAAAGGTGCAAAGGCAAAAGAAATCATCCTTTTAAAAATATTTTTGTTTTCTGTAACCCATAATGCTTTTGGAACAAGATAAATACATCTATAACTCATTCTAAACTGTATGACTACTAATCGATGTATTAAATGAATTTTATAACAAGTTATTTTAATGGTACTTATAAATACCGTCAGTAGATAAAGGGATAAATTATATTTTCATAGAATAAGAAATATTTGTCTTTGTTTACCGAATAATAATACCCTATTTTAATGCAATTATGGTATAATTCTACAATCTCTATAACATCCTCGTCATCTCCGTACAGTGGTTTTATAAATGTTTTGTTAAATAAAAACATATTTTAAAAGCGCATTCCTACTTGAAGTTGAACGTTACGAATTTGGTAATTTACACTTTCGAAATTCGTTCCATTAAAATGCATTTACAAGAATAAATAAGAAAAGAGAGTGGAATTTACTGAAATGTGAAAAATAAATAAAGTAATACGTTACTGTTACTCATATTTGACTCTTAGCAATTAAGTATTCGGCGAAAATATCTTGTGAAATATCGTATTATTCGTCGCATATAATTGCATTCTTCATGAAGTGAATAATGCAAAAAAAAAAAGATAAACTTATTTACCTAAAAAAAGCTTTTATGTTAAAAGTTAATGCAAACCTGAATGGGGAAAAATAGTGAAGTAATAACCATTAAATAAAACTGGCTCTATTCCAAACAACACTCTATAGAAATTTCTTCTTTTTTAGTTCTTTCAACATAGTTTTAAAATGTTTATGTTTATGAATTCGGTTTCTCTGTCTGTTCGCAGGGTTTGCAAATATCATGATATTTTCAAAAATATTTGATATTTTGATATAATATATATCCGATATTTTCAAAGTAGCCAACTTACTGCTGATAATATTTTCAAGCATAATATAAATTAGAAACTAAAACATAACATGCATTTAACATGAAAACTTTAACATTATTCTAAAATGCATCCCCCCCATCCTCTCTCTCTCTCTCTCTCTCTCTCTCTCTCTCTCTCTCTCTCTCTCTCTCTCTCTCTCTCTCTCTCTCTCTCTCTCTCTCTCTCTCTCTCTCTCTCTCTCTTTCTCTCTCTCTCTCTTTTTTTTTTTTTTTTTTTTTTTTTTTTTTGAACAGAAGATCAACTAATTGAAAACAGAAACAATTTGCTTTATACATTTATTTAAATATATATATGTATATATATATATATATATATATATATATATATATATATTATATCATTTCAAAATGCTAAAACAACATAACTTCAAAAGGAAGGTGTATATCTGTAGAAATTTTTAAACAATAAAATATTTATAAAAACAAAAACAAGAAAGACAGGTAAAAAAAACAAAAACAGTCTGTTCTTCATCAGTAGGAGGACAGACAGAAAACTAACTCCACCCCCCACTTTTTAAAATTTGCAGGTTTCTGAACACATGTCCACCCCGCATTCAATACTGAAAACTATTGTTAATTTATTAATCTAATTACATAAAAAACTAAAACAACTCAAATTAAAAACTAACAAACATAATATTAACCATACAAAAACAAAAAACTTTAATAAAAAGGTCTTTTAGAGGAATGCTTAAATTATCATTAAACTGAAAACAAAAGAAAAAATATAAGAAAATAGCATGAATGCAGAATAAACATGCGCCCCCCCAAACCCGCAAAATGAAATTTCTCAAAACATGAATACCTGTATAATGTTTCCTACCCGTCAACTATAAACAAATAAATTTTTCTTCCAAATCCATTATCAAAAGCCAGAATTTCCAGGTCTACAGCTTTCTTTCGTTTCAATTCATCAATAGACACCCGTTCTTTTAACAAGACTTTAGGATGCCCATTTCATACAGAAAGATCCAGAAGGTTGCCATCACATGTTCACGCCGACAGTCCACATCGTTGCCATTCACTTTTAAGAACTGTCTTTAAATAATATTTCAAAAACTTAATAGGGTAATTGTTATTGTAAAATAAATTAGCCAATAACTTAAAAATCTGTTTATAAAAATTACTATCTCTGCCACAAATTTTATTGAAACGTATCAATTGATTAATAATTATATTTATGTAAATTTTTTTATGCAAATTTGAAAACCAATGCGGCATGCTTCTAGTAAAAAAATTAAAACTATTTCTTTTATCGTACAAATCCAAAATCAAATTATTGTCAATAATTTTGAATAAAATATCTAAAAATTCTGCATTATAATCATCACTGTTTGCTCTGTTCAATTTTAAACAATTTGGATATATAATATCATATTCATTAGAAAATTCAAAATTCAAAATCAAAATATCATCAATATACCTAAAGACCTTTAAAGACTTATTATATTTCATAGTATATTTAAATTCATAATAAAATAAAAATAAATTTGCTGCTGTACTAGAATAGTTTGTTCCCATCCCTATACCACATATTTGATTAAAGGTATTATTGTTAAAAGTTACATAATTATTATAAAAACAGAAATGACATAAGCTTGAAAATAAATCTCTATTTATATTTAATTCATCATTTATACAAAAAACATCAAAAATACTCATTAAAACTTCATAAAGTGAATCAATAGGTATATTGGTGAACAGATTTTCAAAATCGAATACCTGCATTTTCAGAGGAGTCAAAGGCAATTTGCTCAGAATTTCAACACTATTGTCAATTGACCAGAAATAACTATACTTCTTAAATTTATGCTTTAGAAAATCATAAATCTTTTTTAATAAATTCTGTAAACCAATATTAAAATTTTTATTAATGCTTTTAGAAGTACTACAAATAAATCTAAATTTAATCGGATCTTTATGAAATTTAGGCGTTAAGAAAATAAATGGCAAACAGTGATGATTAGAAACATCAAAACTATAAGAAAACATACTTTTAACTTTCTTCTTATATGCAAAAAATTTTTTAACTACAGGATTTTTGTTAATATTAATTTTTGAATAAAAATTTTCATTACCTAATTCACTCTCTATTTTATCAACATAAAACTTTTTTCATATTATTGCATAATTATTAGCTGCTTTGTCCACAGGGACTATAACAAAATTATTTTGTAAACTTTCAATAAATTTTATATCTTCATCTTTAAAACTTTGATATTCATATTCACCAGAATTTAAATAATCTTTTAAAAAATTATTGAAATGCCCCAAAATTTGAGACTTCCATTCAAAAAATGCCTCCAAAGGCATACTAAATTTATAACTATATTTCTTTATAAAATTATTGACATTATCCTTAAAAATTTTTAATACCTTATTGCTATTAATTTTACTATTGATTCTAAATTTTGTACCAAAATTCATTAGATATTTTACATTTTTATTCTTGATTATATCAAGATTACCTGTAATTATATGTCCATGATAATTATCTATAAAATCTTTAAATTCCATATTATTACAACAACAAGTTAAAACTGTATTAACATTTGAAAAAGCTATTTGTCTGTAATTGAAAATCTTATTACTTAATGGTTTATGATAATTATATGCAACTGAAATGATACATTCTTTAAGAGGAAAAAGGTCGTAAATCTGTTTGCATATTGCATTTAAATTCAGATTATCAAAAGATTTTTGTTGAAATTTTATATTAAAATAAATAACTTCTTTATTAACTTTCTCTCTATTCATTAACTTAAAATTAATTAAATCATATAATAAATCTTTAAACTGTAAATTTTTAAATTTAAAAACATCCAAACATTTTTTAATTTTCCTAAGCACATTTATCTTTAATTTAAAAACCTCCATTTTAATATTTTTAACACTATAATTTTTATCAAAAACAAATTCCATATCCTTAATCCATATATTAGGAATTATATAATTAGTACCTTTATTATATTTACGAGAACCCCTCCTTCCTCTTTTTATATCAATTTTTTTCATTAAAATTATAAAATAAATCATATACATTTTTAACCTTCAATAATAACCTTTTAACCTTCAATAGACAAATAGCTTTTTCAAATGTTAATACAGTTTTAACTTGTTGTTGTAATAATATGGAATTTAAAGATTTTATAGATAATTATCATGGACATATAATTACAGGTAATCTTGATATAATCAAGAATAAAAATGTAAAATATCTAATGAATTTTGGTACAAAATTTAGAATCAATAGTAAAATTAATAGCAATAAGGTATTAAAAATTTTTAAGGATAATGTCAATAATTTTATAAAGAAATATAGTTATAAATTTAGTATGCCTTTGGAGGCATTTTTTGAATGGAAGTCTCAAATTTTGGGGCATTTCAATAATTTTTTAAAAGATTATTTAAATTCTGATGAATATGAATATCAAAGTTTTAAAGATGAAGATATAAAATTTATTGAAAGTTTACAAAATAATTTTGTTATAGTCCCTGTGGACAAAGCAGCTAATAATTATGCAATAATATGAAAAAAGTTTTATGTTGATAAAATAGAGAGTGAATTAGGTAATGAAAATTTTTATTCAAAAATTAATATTGACAAAAATCCTGTAGTTAAAAAATTTTTTGCATATAAGAAGAAAGTTAAAAGTATGTTTTCTTATAATTTTGATGTTTCTAATCATCACTGTTTGCCATTTATTTTCTTAACGCCTAAATTTCATAAAGATCCGATTAAATTTAGATTTATTTGTAGTACTTCTAAAAGCATTAATAAAAAATTTTAATATTGGTTTACAGAATTTATTAAAAAAGATTTATGATTTTCTAAAGCATAAATTTAAGAAGTATAGTTATTTCTGGTCAATTGACAATAGTGTTGAAATTCTGAGCAAATTGCCTTTGACTCCTCTGAAAATGCAGGTATTCGATTTTGAAAATCTGTTCACCAATATACCTATTGATTCACTTTATGAAGTTTTAATGAGTATTTTTGATGTTTTTTGTATAAATGATGAATTAAATATAAATAGAGATTTATTTTCAAGCTTATTGCATTTCTGTTTTTATAATAATTATGTAACTTTTAACAATAATACCTTTAATCAAATATGTGGTATAGGGATGGGAACAAACTATTCTAGTACAGCAGCAAATTTATTTTTATTTTATTATGAATTTAAATATACTATGAAATATAATAAGTCTTTAAAGGTCTTTAGGTATATTGATGATATTTTGATTTTTAATTTTGAATTTTCTAATGAATATGATATTATATATCCAAATTGTTTAAAATTGAACAGAGCAAACAGTGATGATTATAATGCAGAATTTTTAGATATTTTATTCAAAATTATTGACAATAATTTGATTTTGGATTTGTACGATAAAAGAAATAGTTTTATTTTTTTTACTAGAAGCATGCCGCATTGGTTTTCAAATTTGCATAAAAAAATTTACATAAATATAATTATTAATCAATTGATACGTTTCAATAAAATTTGTGGCAGAGATAGTAAATTTTATAAACAGATTTTTAAGTTATTGGCTAATTTATTTTACAATAACAATTACCCTATTAAGTTTTTGAAATATTATTTAAAGACAGTTCTTAAAAGTGAATGGCAATGATGTGGACTGTCGGCGTGAACATGTGATGGCAGCCTTCTGGATCTTTCTGTATGAAATGGGCATCCTAAAGTCTTGTTAAAAGAACGGGTGTCTATTGATGAATTGAAACGAAAGAAAGCTGTAGACCTGGAAATTCTGGCTTTTGATAATGGATTTGGAAGAAAAATTTATTTGTTTATAGTTGACGGGTAGGAAACATTATACAGGTATTCATGTTTTGAGAAATTTCATTTTGCGGGTTTGGGGGGGGCGCATGTTTATTCTGCATTCATGCTATTTTCTTATATTTTTTCTTTTGTTTTCAGTTTAATGATAACTTAAGCATTCCTCTAAAAGACCTTTTTATTAAAGTTTTTTGTTTTTGTATGGTTAATATTATGTTTGTTAGTTTTTAATTTGAGTTGTTTTAGTTTTTTATGTAATTAGATTAATAAAATAACAATAGTTTTCAGTATTGAATGCGGGGTGGACATGTGTTCAGAAACCTGCAGATTTTAAAAAGTGAGGGGTGGAGTTAGTTTTCTGTCTGTCCTCCCACTGATGAAGAACAGACTGTTTTTGTTTTTTTTACCTGTCTTTCTTGTTTTTGTTTTTATAAATATTTTATTGTTTAAAAATTTCTACAGATATACACCTTCCTTTTGAAGTTATGTTGTTTTAGCATTTTGAAATGATATAATATGCTTTATTGCATTTGATATGTGCTGCTGTAGCGCCATTCATGCAGTAATTTATCATTAATTTTGAAATAATATATATATATATATATATATATATATATATATATATATAATGTATAAAGTATAAAAATATCAGAAATTTATAAAACAAAATTTTAAATACAAAATATTTTCTTTTAATTGAAAATTTTTAAGATAAACGTAAGCTTGTCTTATTTTGCATTCCCCAATATGATGTACAGTTTAAATTTAACCAAACCAAAATCAGAACAGATTCTTTTCTGATAAAACTGCATATAACTGATTATTTAAATTAGACAGTTCATCTTTCAATGGCTGTTCTGAATTAATTATTGTCCCACATCATTATTATTTCTATGTTTAAAAATAAAAACTTCAAGTCTAAAGCTTTAAAAAAATATTTTTCTTCTTTCGCTAAAAGAATCATTGAAAAAGACTTGGAGCATGTAGTAGAGAGTTCTGTATCTACAGAATAACACAGTCAATAACAATTAAAAATCTTATTAACATTTGTTTTGACTGAAAATATCAAAAATATCTTGCACAATGGTATTTTGAAAATAAATATTAAATGTAGAAAATATCAAACATTTTCATATTTGAAAATAAATATTAAATACACTGGTCATCAAAATTAAAGGATAATGAGAAAAAATATGCTCACTATGTTAATGCGGCAACAAATGCGCAATGCTGCAATTATTTACGTTAATTAAATATTATTGAATGCGAAATTGCACTTCCGCACATACGTTAACGTCGGAAATATGCAAATTAGGTGATTGACAATGTGGTGCGCAATGGACGTATGCTGGAATCCTGGTCTGTAGTGTTGTTTAAAGTGAATATGGTGTCTGAGAGTGATCAGTATTCATTAGTTATGGCTCAAATGCATCATTTAAGTTAAGGTTAAAAGGGGCGAATAATTGGTAGAATCGAGGGAGGTCAAACACAAGTGGAGGTCACCCAAGATTTAAATATCCCTCAAAAGTGTCATATCAAGAGTTTCGAGCCCCTTTTTAAGCACTCGATCCCTTGATAGACAGCCTGGTTAAGGTAGATCAAGAGCAACAGCTGTATCCGAAGACTGTTTTCTGTCATTGTCGGCTTGGAGAAACCGCGAAGCGGCTACAAGAGATTTGGTTTCAGACCTTCAGGCTGCCACAGGAACTCGAATTAGCCGTTCTACTGCTGTAATAAGGCTTAACAAGGGTGGACTGTATGCGAGAAAACCAATAGTTTCTATCCCACTCAATCCAGCTTCCAAAAGGGCCTGTTTAAATTGTTGCCGTCGTCATGTTCAATGGAGCCAAGAAGACTGTGCTCGAGAATTGTTTTCTGACGAGTCCAGATATAGTCTGAACACTGATTCTAGACGTGTTTTGATCTGGGGACAGGAAGGAACACGCAACTTGCCTTCCCTTGTTCGTGAAAAATGCCGTTGAAGCCCAGTCTTCTTGGTTCCATTGAACATGATGACGGCAACAGTTTAAACGGGTCTTTTAGGAAACTGGAGTGAGTGGGACACAAACTATTGGTTTTCTCACATGCAGTCCACTTTCGTTAAGCCTTCGTGCAGCAGTAGAATGGCTAATTCGAGTTTCTGTGGCAGCCTGGAAGTGTGAAACCAAACCTCTTGTAGTCGCATCGCGGTTTCTTCGAGCTGACAATGACAGAAAACGGCCTTCGGATGCTGTGTTGCTCTTGGTCTCCCTTGACGAGGCTGTTTATCAACGCAACCAGAACTTAAAAAGCGGCTCGAAGCTCTCGATATGACACTTTGAGGGATATTCCAATCTTGGGCGACCTTCATTTGTTTTTGACCTCCCTCGATTCTACCAATTATTCGCCACTTTTGACCCTCACGTAAATGATGCCCTTGAGCCATAATTAATAAATACTGATCACTCTCAGACACCGCATTTACTTTAAACATCCTTACAGACCAGAGTTCCAACATACGTCCATTGCGCACCACATTGACAATCAACTAATTTGCATATTTCCAACGTATGCGCAGAAATGCAATTTTGTATTCAATAGTATTTAATTAACATAAATAATTACAACATTGAGCACTGGTTGCAACAGTAACTTAATGAGCCTAATTTTACTCATTATCCTTTAATTTTGATGACCAGTGTACATGAAAATATCGAAAGTATAAAAATTCTTGATCTTTTGAAAATAAATATCAAATGTAGAAAATATCAAACATCTTGATAATTGAAAATGACTATTAAATACATGAAAATATCGAAAGTATCAAAAATCTTGATCTTTTAAAAATAAATATCAAACATCTTGATATTTGAAAATAAATATTAAATACATGAAAATATCGAAAGTATCAAAAATCGTGATCTTTTGAAAATATATCAAATGTAGAAAATATAAACATCTTGATATTTGAAAATAAATATTAAATACATGAAAATATCCAAAGTATCAAAAATCTTGATCTTTTGAAAATAAAATATTAAGTATGTGAAAATATCGAAAATAATCACAAATCTTGATCATTTGAAAATAAATATCGGCTATATATCCATTGATATATATCAAAGAACCCTATGTCTGTCCGTTCTCTAACTCCCGTAAATATTCTCGGATTGCTATACAATTGATCTATCAGGGGGTTCACAACCATATTAGACCAAGTCCATTTTGAAAACTAGTATGTTGTGGCCATCACAAAACTTTCTTCTTTCTCATACATGTCAATACTTCAAAATTTGCTATCACAGTGCCAAATTAAATGGAAATCTGTGCTCATCATGAGAATTCTAAATAGATGAAATTCCGTGTATTAGTTCTCGAGGTATGACTGTCGCTGACATCATATAAATGCAGCATAGCAGCGCCACCTATTGGGTTATTTACACCAGAACCTAGTTATCATTAACTTATGTCTAACTGAGTATGAAGTTTGAGGAAAATTCGTGTATTAGTTCTTGAGATAGAGCTTTTTTTTTATTGGGATACTTTTACTTTCGGAACTGGTTTCGGAAGTATTCTCAATAAAAAAAAAAAAAACCTGCAAAGAAAATCGAAAAAAATAAAAAAAAAGGCCTTTGTACAGATCGACCTCAGCTACCCTATGCAAAAGAAAAAAAAAAACATTTAAAAAATATTAAAATGCAAGAGAAATACCTTTAAAAATTTCTTCCATAGGATTAACATTAGCGAACGGGTGTTTTCGCGTGAGTAAAGTAGCCCCTTAAGAGAACATCCTAATCTCCTGTAATAGGATCAGTAGTGTAACTGTCTGTAGCACAAAATTAAAGCGGCAAATTACATTTATTACTTTCTTCTATCTTTACAAGAAGAAAGTATTGGATTCATGAAAATTTCGAATTCCGGTTTTCGACGGATTTACACCTTTTAGGGGTCAGAGATTCCAAAAAACATGTTTTTACAAAATGTCTGTCTGTGACTCTGTGAGTCTGTCTGTCTGTCTGTGTGTATGTGACACAAATTTTGTGGGCACTCTATCTCAAGAACTTGCACGGAATTTCATAAAAATTTATATTCAGTGAGTCCCTAATACAAATTGATGCTGATTGGTTTTCGGTGTAAATCGCTCAACAGGTGGCGCTGCTATGCTGCATTTTTCACGATTTTCGCAATAGCTCTATCTCACGAACTAATCCACGGATTTTGATCAAACATCAGATATAGTTAGTCCTTGATATGAATTGATGCTGATAACGTTTTGGTGTAAATCGCCCAACAGGTGGTGTTATGATGAATTTTGCAGGATTTACACGATTTCCCCAATAGCTCTATCTTAAGAACTAACGCACGGATTTTCATCAAACTTCAGATTCAGTTACTCCTTGATATGACTTGCGACTGATTATGTGTTGGTGTAAATCGCCCAACAGGTGGCGCTTCTGTGCTGCCTTTTTCACGATTGCCTCAATAGCTCTATCTATAGAACTAATGGACGAATTTTCATCTAACTTCAGATTTAGTTGTATGTTGACACAAGCTGTTGTTAATTGGGTTTTGGTGTTAATCACCCAATAGGTGGCGCTGCTATGCAGGAATTTTCACGATTTTCGCTATAGCTCTATCTCAAAAACTAATGCACGGATTTTCTCCAAACTTCAGAAGACGTTGACATAAATTGTTGCTGATTAGGATTTGGTATAAATCACCCAATAGGCGGCGCTGCTAGGCAGCATTTTGCTGGATTTAGACAATTTCAGCGATAGTCATATCTCAGGAACTAATGCACGGAATTTCATATCTTTAGAATCCTCATGAGATGCATAGATTGCCATTTAATTTGGGCAGTGTGATAGCGAATTTTGAAGTATTAATATGTATGAGATAGAAGAAAGTTTTGGGATTGGTACATCCGACTAGTTTTTTACTGGTACAAAAAAAAAATTGTGTGTGCACATTTTGAAGGTGCATATACACTCATGGTCCCGAATGGGTTAAAGTCCGTTTGAACCGACAAAAAAAATTGGCCAACCCGATGCACATCAACCCGAACCCGAAGGGCAAAAAAAATTATCTGTTTTTTTTTTTTTTTTTTTTTTTTTTTTTTTTTTTTTTTTTGCCACAATTACGGAAAAATAGCCCATAATTATATCTCTATTATTAATTTTATATATAAAAATGAGCATATATATACATTCATTTAATATTCAAATATATAGTTTTTCATTTAAAAAATATTCAGGACTTTGTTTGAAAAATCCGGTCAACCAGAAACCGACCTAAAAAAGTCAAAATCCAACCTGAAATCGACCTGAACCCGAATTATTTAAAGTCAACTCGATCGAACCCGATTCGCACCGAAGAATATTAGCGTGAACCCGGTCCGAGTTGGTAAAATCAGTTTACACGACCCCATGCAGTGCTCTAGTTAGCCGATCCAGAATGCCTCTGTCAAGAGCCTCTACTAACCCAGTTACGCCAGTGAATTTGATTATCACATAGTAAAAATTGAAATATCATATGATAAACATTTCATAAAAAATAAAAACTTTCAACATGAATGTTCCTTTCAATATAAAACTAATGCGCACGCACAGAAAAGAAAAGTGCATGAACTTTTTAATAATGTATTTCAGATCACATGTTTATGTTTTTGCGAGTTTTTTTTTCTCCTGTCTTTCAACTATGACCTTGTTTATCACATCTATTTACTATTTGCCAGCAAATAAAACACGTAGTTCTCGGATTGGAATGAGAAATGAAATTTAAGAGTTAGAAAATGATTTTCTAGCATAGTTTCCAAGACTTCTTGATATTCAAATATCATTATTTACGAATAGAAACATGAACTTTATGTAATCGAAGATTTTTGCGTTTAAATCCGTTTTGGAATAGTGGCACAACAATAATTGGGAGAATATGCATCTACGCTCTAGAATTCTACAGTATACCATTTGATAAGCAATAAATCAAGATTTACCTAACGTTCTAATATATAAAAAAATGCCTCTTGTCTTAAGTTTATTTTTTTTTCCTTCAATATCTTTATTTACTTTATTTTTATCTTATTATGTATTAATTTACTTATTGTATAAATTCATGAATTCGTAAGCTAAAACATTTTAAAATAAAGCATTACACTATTCTGAGGGACACAGACTATGAAGTGTGACGTTCCATCCGAGTTCATGCAAAAACCAGAGGGCCACTTGAGTATTACGCAGCAGCCTTAATTGGACCTGCAAGTCGCATCATCGAAATAGCAAACTCCAGAAGGTCGATACAAACATTTTTCGATGAGGTGCTAATTCTCGGTGAAAAGTGGCTGACTGACACTATTAGAAATAAACTTTTTTAATGAGATAAGATTCCCAAGAGGTGACCAATTAAGACGGACTGAAAAGTAGAAGAGGCCCCGTGGATGAGATGTCTTCTTAGCTTCATCTAGTGCGGTCGCTTTTCTTGGCCGTCTAGAACAGTAGGGAGCGAGCAAGCCTCCGCTTGACTTGTAAAGTTTTAATGTTCTTTTTTTTTTTTTTTTTTTTTTGCCGTGTGCTGTGCTGTCCTAACGTGAAATAAAAGTAAGAAAAAGAAACGCAAGTTCTCTTTATTTAATTTTAAATATAGTTCTCGTATGTTTTTATTTGACGTTACAGAAAGAACAGTTATTATATCAGTTATTATCGTGTTGTAATGCTTTTCTAGAAAGATCTCACAATGCATCAAATTCGTCCCGCAAATCCAGAATTCGGATTTTTCCGTAGTGGAAAAAAACCATCTGGGACAAAACATTATATGTCTACTATTAGTAAATTGCAAAATCTAAGTTAAAAACACGGAATTAAAAAATCTGTACTAATGTTATAAAGAAGAAACGTTTGTTTTTGAGTGTTTGTTTGTAGGGGGTAAATCTCTGGAATTACCGAACCGATTTCAAAAAGGCAAAGTGATAATGATAGTATTTTCTTTAACATAGGCTATATTTTATGTCGGTAATCCCTCCAAAGGGTGCAATAGCAAGAAACATTTTAAATTGCGAATTTTGCTTTAGAAACTTGAAATGTTACATGGTGGTTACTTTTAACGCTCTTCTGGACCGGCGTCTCTTACACAAATTTTACCTGGTTGCCACCACTTTTTAGATGCGTTCGTAATTATATTAATACGTAGCACCTATAGTCGTCGTCTGGTCCGTCCGTCTGTCCGTCCGCCTATAACAGCGCAAAAACTACGCATCGAATCCGCAGCTAAGGCCGCGGGATCGAGGCCTACTTCTGTCTATAATCCGCCATGTACGCTAATGGCGCCTGGTGCATGTAAAATCCGTCGTGAGTGCAAAGTCCTCCTCGTTACCTGTGAATTATACCTCTGGAGGTGCCTTGCCAGGTGAAGGTCTCGTTACCTGTGTCCTGATTCTGCTCTTAAAGGAACAAACCGAGTAGGAAACCTCCCGTTCACGTAATCCATACCGATGTTCAACAATTTCCAATTCTGCCCCAAATGGAATAGGGGAGCAGCGTTTGACCTCTCAATTACAAGGTTAACGAGTTTCGACTAGACCCTCTATAGAATTTCAACCAATCGCTTCCAAGGACACATGTGGTCTCTTTATTTATCTGAAACTCGAACATGTGTGTTTACGTGCGACCCCTTTAAAAAGAGACCTTTAATTGGCACTATGATTATATATTGATTTTTCATAGATTAATATAAAGTGAATTGTATAATATCGCTATAAACAGTGTGTAAAGTTTTAACAGGTGGTGAGTTATAAATAATCTTTATGAAGTTTTAAGATACAATTATATATTTTTTAATATTACTTAGAGTAAAATTAAGGGATTATTTAAACAAACACTATTTGCAATTACACTTTTAAATTAGTACAATTTTTAATCTTCTAAAAAATATATTAGCATGAACTATTTTTTTTTTTTTTTTTTTTTTCGATATGAACTTTAAAATAATCGGTCAAATAATTGAAAAATTATGCTTTACGCATAATAATTATTTTACATTCACAATTACCGTATATACTCGTGTATAAGTCGAAGAATTTTAGACAAAATTTAGGAGTTGAAAATGGGGGATCGATTTATACACGAGAAAGTAAAAAAAAAAAAAAAAAAAAAAATCACAGACTATTGAGATTGTTTTTTTCAGTCTTTTAAGTAATTACATGAGAGATAAAAGCGAACAATGGTCATTTCCAAGTGACTGACAAACAAAGTTCAATGTCCCTGTAATTGTTTTGCACCCATTTTCTCTTGTGACCAAAAACCCTTCAATATATTCCTTTCAGCATTTTAATCTCCTTTTTAAAAAGAGTCCAACTTGAGAATGCTTCTAGATATCTTTCTTAAAAGTCCTACAATACAAAGAAGTACTATATTTTAGCTGTCTAAGAAGTTGTTTACCCTTGTAAATAATGCCTGAATGGATTTTTGAAAGAATTTTATCTTTTTAAGTATCATTGAATTGATGCGAATAGGTTTCAAAATAGTTTAAGCTTCTTCGGTTATACATAATTGTACAGGATACAGGTTTAAAACGTTGAATTAAAAAAAATCTGATTAGAAACGTAAAAAAATTACTAATTTAATGAAAATTTATTAAATTTTTCTATCCTCGATTACAAATCATTTTTCAACATGCTACCAGAAATGTGGTTCGACTTATACACGAAAATTCAATTTTTTTCAAAATTTTGCTTAAGAATTGGGAGGAGGGGGGGGGGGGGTCGACTTATGCGCGAGTATATACGGTATATAATTTTTTATTAACCTTTTACTCGTCGCACCATGAACTGCTTGTCAAATTAATTTGAAAAATTTTTTGAGACGATTTAGATTAATTCTAAGATTGCGTGCTGAATTTTGGGATGTTATGTAAAATAGAAGTGGAGTTACAGGTATGTTCCACTTGTGGAACGTTGGCGAAACGAATAACATTTGTACATTTTGGAGAATTTTTCTTTCGAAATCATACCAGAACAGCACACATAACAAAGCAAAGAAAACAAGGTAAAGTAAAAAATGTTTCTATTTTAGGAACGTATTAACTAGTCACTAACAGCAAAAGGTTTATGAAAGGCCTGAAAACATTTTTCATGCATACGCTTTCCATAATATTCACACCATTTATTCATGTTTTACTGTCGATTTGAGAATCTTCTTGAGTAGTAGACGAAAAACAATAGCTACTGAATAAGGTGACAATGTCCATACTTACTGGAGCAGTAGGACTTTCTATTCCCTTTCTCAAACATCAAATCCAATTTTTATGGCAACAGTCGCAATTTCATGACGAAACTGCAAATGTCTTAGGGTTCCTTTTGAACCTATTGCATGACAGGTAACAACAGCCATATTTAGTTCATTTGCAAACAGATTTCATTACCATATTTATCATCAAAGTACTGGACGATATGTTCCAAGCAAATAATCCAAAAATTCAACACTACTCATATTCCAATTATACAATCTAATCAATCTAGGTTATTTGATTGAGACTTCTCGCTTCAATTTTCGAGAATATCATGTTCCACTTTGAGTTAGCGATGTGTTAGCTTCCCAATTTGATATAACAGTAACGACGCTGTTGTCACTCCATCGTTCACAAACAACTTTGCCATCACTATAATAATCAAAATCTCCTCCTTCTTGTTTTTGCAATTCTTTTGTAGATTTTATTTGCATTTATTTGTTCAAAAATATTTCACAGACACTTTGGCAACAGGCGCAAGTGATGTATATCATAAAATGTATTCTTTAATAATACTGGTACGAAAAGAATAAAAAAGTAATCGCCCGAGGGAACCCAGTAAAAATGATCAAGATCCTAAACAAAGTAACAATAAGATAATTTTGTACTCTGAACCGCCAACGTTCCACATGTGGAACATTGGCATTCTAATAATCATAAAACAAAAACGAAATAAGATAAAACATTCATTTATGCATAAAACGTAATAAACAACACTAAGCAATACAATAATAATCATCACAGCACTCACATTTGAATTCTAAACTTATAGATAGAATAAAAAGCACAGTCTTCTACATTTACGTTTTTTGTTACATTTCAACAAGCTCCAAAATAGAAACTACAAGAAATTATAAAAAACTAATTTTTAATCCATTAAAACATATCTTTTAAAAAGATATATTAAAAATTTCAAACAGATTAAACAAATACTTAAAAAGATACAGCACTACATAGTTTATGTTCCACTTGTGGAACGTTGACGGGTAAAAGGTTAATATTTAGATTAAAATCGAGGGATTATTTAAACAGAAACTATTTGTAATTACTCTTTTGTGAAGATTAAAACTTACTGTATTAATTCAAATATAAATTTATCATAAAGTCTTTTTTTTTTATGTGAGTACGCTTTATTAAACTAACTTTTTCAATACAAGCTTTCTTTTTCTTTTTTTTTTTTTTTTTTTTTACAAGTTTTAAAATACAGGCTATATCAGACAAATAATTGAAAAATAATGCATACTCATAATTATTTTAGAATTACCGTATTTTATGGAAGAAACGCCGCGGCGTTTACGAGTTTAAAAGTTAATTTTTTTCTAAGTGCGGCGTTTATGTCATGTGCGGCGTTTACGATGTTTTTTAAATACCAACTGAGTTTCCTTAATTTAAAAATTCATAAAAATACTTAAAATCGGATTGAAATATTTTAAATAAAACTATAGACATCTTAAGATATTAAGAACGAGGCATCCTACACTGCTCAGAAAGCTTTGATTAAAATTAGGTCAATGTGACGCTGTCGACAAAAGTTGCGTTCCGATGGATGTGGCGTTTACAACGGGTGCGGCGTTTACGATATTTTTAAGCTTATTCAGGCCAATTTGAGGAGTGCGGCGTTTACGACGGGTGCGGCGTTTCTTCCATAAAATACGGTACATAATTTTTTATTGTTATTTAAAGTAAAATCAAGGAATTATTTAAACAAAAACTATTTGTAAATACTCTCTTGAATTAATACAGCAAGTTTTAATCTTATCAAAAATATATTTTACCATGAAGGTTTTTTTTTTTTTTTTTATGTAATTACACTTTATTATACTAACTTTTTTAATACAAGCCTTTTTTTTTATGTATACAAGTTTTAAAATAATAACTCATACAATTAAAAATAATAACAAGTTTTAAAATAATAACTCATAAAATTAAAAATAATAACAAGTTTTAAAATAATAATAATGTAAATCTCTAGGCCAATTAATTGAAACTTTATGCTTTCTCATAATTATTTTACATTTACATTTATATTTTAATTTTTATTATTAGAATAAAATAAACGGATTTAAGCAAAAACTATTTGTAATTATACTTTTGGATTACAACAAGTTTTAATCTTCTCAAAAATATATTTCAGCATGAAGGTTTTTTTTTTTTTTTTTTTTTAATACGAGGTTTAAAATACGAGCTATATCAGTCAAATATAATTCAAAAATTATGCTTCAGTCGTGATTATCTTACATTTACAATGATATAATATTTATTATTATTTAGAGTAAAATCAAGAAATTATTTATACAAAAAGTATTTGTAATTACATTTTTGAATTAGTACAATAAGTTTTAATCTTCTCAAATGTATTATTTAGGATTATTATTATTATTATTATTTTGAATAGAAGCTTTAAAAGACAAGCTCTATCAACCAAATAATTGGAAAATTAAGTTTCACTCATAATTATGTTACATTATATATTATAACATTACATATTATACATTATGTATATATACATTATTATACATTTTTTATTGTTTAGATCAAAATCAAGGGATTATTTAAGCAAAAATTATTTGTAATTGCACTTTTGGATTAGTGCAATAAGTTTTAACCTCAAAAATATATTTTAGCATAAAGATTTTTTTTTTTTTTAATATAAGTTTTAAAATACAAGCTGTATTAGCCAAATAATTGAAAAACTATGCTTCACCCACAATTAATTTACATTTAATTTAAGGTAAAACTATTTCTAGTAATGAACTTAACAAAACTGAATAATAATAATAACAATAGTACAATGCGAATATACATTTAACAAAAATTAGGTCTATCTATCCTCATTTACAAGAGATGCATATATAAACGCCATCTTAAACCGACCCAAGTAATGCTTTCCGGCTGCTGATAGCAATCGGGATGAATTACGAGGAAGCAACCCCGGTGAATGGGAAATAATTCCAACACGTTAGGGGCAGAATTTGAAAATATCACTTCGTCGGCGTATTACGAGAAAGTAACCCGTTCCGAGAAGGGCAGAATCAGGACACTGACCAAGGTTCCAAACTACGAGATCAACATGCGTAGATTTCAAACAACAGTATATAAATGTTAAGCAACTGACATAACACCATTCACATCACCGCAAAAGGCACTGCCGATGCATTCTAGGCGCTCGTTAGGTTTATTGCCGCTACGCGGTGATTAGGCGGCCGCCCGCCAAAATACCAGGAATCAAACCCGTTCAGCTGGGGCTTCCAGGCAGGTAGGGGCCTGGTCATCGGTTAGGAAGAAAGAAAAACAGCGCAAAAACTACCCAACCGAATGGTCCGAAATTATATATATATAAATGCTTCAGAATTGTGTGGAGTCATTTCAAATTTTACGAAATTTTTTGCAAAAAAAAAATTATGGCCATTTTTTCCTCCCCATTCTGACCAGAAAATCAGAGTTCAAACTTTTTACGGCTGCTCTTTCATCTTCACCTAACACTTCATTTATAATGGCTGTTTCATAATAATGAAAGCCATCAGTCCATCAGAAGAAAATAACTCTGTTAAACGGGACTCGGATAATTGGAACTCTACTGTATAAGCAAAGACTGTAAATAGCCGGTAATACATGCGAATTCTTTTATGTGAACGAACTATATTTGCAACAAACGTCACATTCATTTTACGTAGTTCTGTATTACATATTTTAAATTTTAAAATAAGTCGGCCATTAGAAAATTAGTAAAATTCTCTTTGTAAATATACTTTGAGGAAGAAGGGGGGAGGGGGCGCCAAAATTCATATTTGCCCCGGACGCAAAAAAGGCTAGTTTCGGCCCTGATTTCCATTTATATAGTTTTTACAGTGTTAGAAAGCACCTTGCAGAATTTAGTGAAATACGGAATAGGAAATTATGTTTGTTTTATGAAATAAATCATTGACCTAAGAACGATACATGGGACATGGCTGACTTACACTGCGTGATAAAGAGAAATGAAATCGTGCAATTTCCTGTGTGTATATTCTGGGTGGTGAAAAAAGTTTTATGATTTGTTCCGTACGTTTTGTACAGCTAAGTCTTTTGGTTGTTTTTTCTTTAGAGCGTTGTTTTAGGAAAGTTAATCTTTATCCCGAGAAATCTGATTCTACTCTATTTCTAAAGCTTTTTAAAAGCAGAAATAAAAAAAGAACTGTTTTCGTTATTTGTGATAAATTTTTAAGGAAGTAAACATATTTTTATGATGTATATCGCCACTTTAATGTCAAACAACGCTATCTACAGAAAATGTTTTCGTGATAATGCCTTCTTATTTACTTGAAAAATAAAGACTTGCAAGCAAACAGAGTTATGATTCAATTTCTGTATGCTTTTAGATAAATTGTATTTCTATTGTATAAACCTTTATTATTTTTTTTTTTTAAGTAAATATAGGGCATTGTCGTAATAATTTTATAAAAACATTATCGCAATGGCAAATCTTTCAGTTCTATCAAACGAATAATGCTGGTAAATATTTGTCTTTCAAAAAAACGTTATTCAGTAATACACATCTGCCTTTAAAAAGTAACTGAATTTTAATCATCTGTAGTGCAACATGTGAAAACGGAACCTGTCTAAAACGGAATCATGCTTTATATGGAAAAATGTCACGCTATTAGTAAAAAGAGTGCAATACAATTATAAGAGACTTTGTGCTTGCAAAGAAGAAAACCTGTCAAAGGCGGGATTTTCTTTTCGATCTCATGCAGCTCCAGGATCGCCCCCCCCCCCAAAAAAAAAAAAATATATATATATATATATATATAAATCCAACTTTTTTTGTAGCAGTTTCCGCGGAAAATACAAACAAACGGAAACATGTACTGTCATCAACGGAGGGGGGGGGGGGGGTCGCCCCGATCACCCCCTCCCCCCAAAAAAATCTCGGAAAAACGCGAATTTCGCCAAAGGATCTCGAAAAAAACGCGAATTTCGTGAAAGGACCGAGACTAAGACGCGAAATTTTGTCACAGTATAGCGGAAAAACACTAATTTTGTCACAGTATCGCGGAAAAAGCGCGAATTTTGCCACAGTATCGCGGATAAAACACTAATTTCGCCAAAGGATTGTAAAAAAAACGCGAATTTCGTCAAAGGATCGCGAAAAAACAAGACTTTTGTCACAGTATTGCGGAAAACACGAATTTTGTCACAGGATCGCAGAA
Source organism: Maratus speciosus (assembly GCA_963932465.1). Lineage (NCBI taxonomy): Eukaryota > Metazoa > Arthropoda > Arachnida > Araneae > Salticidae > Maratus > Maratus speciosus. Next base: position 422,781,746 of record OZ010800.1, read on the forward strand.
AAAATGCGAATTTCGTAAAAGGATTGGTTAAAAACGGGAAAAAATGTAAATTTCGCCAAAGGCCGCGAACAAACGCGAATTTCGTCAAAGGATCGCATAAAAAATTGAATGGGTCGCGGGAAAATGCGAATTTCGTCAGATAATTGCGAAGAAACGCGAATTTTGTCACAGGATCGCGGAAAAAAACATTAATTTTGTCACAGGATCGTGGAAAAACACGAATTCGTCAAAGAATAGGAGAAAAAAATTAATTTTGTTAAAGGATCGCGGAAAAATGCGAATTTCACCAATGAATACCAAAAAACGAATTCCGTCAAAGGATCGAGAAAAAAACGCGTATTTCGTCAAATAATTGGGGAAAATGTGAATTTGGGCACAGGCTCGCGGAAAAAGCGCAAAATTTTGCCACACGATCGCGGATAAAACACTAACTTCGTCAAAGGATCGTAAAAAAACGTCAATTTCGCCAAAGGATCTCGAAATAAACGCGAATTTCGTCTAAGGATTGCGAAAAAAAAATGCGAATTTCATCACAAGAAAAACGTAAATTTTGTCAAAAGATCACGCAAAAACGGGAATTTCGTCAAACGATTGGTTAAAAACGCGAATTTCGTCAAAGGATTGGTTGAAAACGCAAATTTCGCCAAAGGCCGAGAAAAACCGCATAATTAGAGCCGGTAGAGGATCTCTCTCTGCCGCAGCCCCCTCTATTGCAGCCTTTCAGAAAATATGCTGTGAATTTCAGTATTTTTTTTACTCAGATTCACCGTTGCTTTGATTATATGTCACTCGGTATCGCCCCACCCCCCAAAAAACGATTATCTGGATCGCCCCTGTGCAGTTCCCTTTAGCAAGTTTTATTTTATAACTAGATCACTTGTATTTTAACACAATCAAACTCATTGGTAACGTTATCATATGAATTGAATATTTCCAACTGAGCGAAAAAATGCCCAGGCCGGGAATTGAACCCAGATCCTTGGCTTACAGGGCCAATGCTCTACCTTTTAAGCTAATTGGGCTGACAACAAACGAGCATATTTCGCTCAGAAAACTTTATGATTCCTTAAACCTTGCAAGTTGCTTTCTAATACTGTAAAACTTGTATAGACGGAAACTGTTTATAATGGGATCCTGTCTTAAGCGGAAAATGTTCGTGGTTCCGACAGAAGACTATAATGTAAACAAGTCGGAAATTGTACGCCAAACGGGGCAAATGAGGTGCGTTCGTACTATAACTGTTTTTATAAATATTCAGATCTTGGTGCGATACCTGTTGCACTCTTATGCAAAAATGCATGAATACAAAATTTATTACAGTTATATATATTAAATTCAGTAAATATGGAAATAATAGGACTCCATCTTAAATAGGACGTCATCACCATGGCAACATAGAATCATTACTATCACGGGATATCATTGGATTAGGACATATGATAGGATTAGACATATGATAGGATTTAATAGAACGAAGAAAATTTTTATTAGCGATAAGGTTTTCTGAGCAAAATATGCTCGCCGGTTGTCAGCCCAGTTAGCTCAAATGGTAGAGCATTGACCCTGTAAGCCAAGGATCTGGGTTCGATTCCCGGCCGGGGCATTTTTTCCATTCAGTTGGAAATATTCAATTCGTAGATCACTTTTAACCATTAAAAAGCAAGAAATAATAATAAGTGTCGTTTTGCCTCTAAATGTACGATTTTTAACATACTTTTCAAAACATAATTGTGTTTAAAATACTAGCATGTTTGTCTACAGTCATTTTAATATGATTTATGGGAATGGAAAAACGCGGGCCAGCCTGTTTTGGGGTTAATTCGGTGATTTTTTTTTAAGCGGTGCTGTTGCGCTTGCTCTGTTGTCTGTTAAGAGAAACTCGGTACCTTTCGAACTTTTTTAAATTATTATTTCAGATATTATGACTGTTATACTGAGATATTATTATCAATAATATCTTATAAAAATATGTTATTAATTTTGTGAAGAAAATTGATAAATAGTTAAATAACTTTCAATGAAAGTAAAATAAATTTTCCCTCCAATCTATATACCCATCCATTATAAGAGAAACTACTGAAATTGTAACACGTGAAAATTCAATACGAAACAATCATTTAACTTACCAAAATTATGTGTTGAGTCTTGAGTTATGTTACTATTATAGAAATTATTACTATAATAGAAATAAACATTAAAGTAAATTTTGTATCTCATTTGTCTTGAAAATGGTTTCGGTGAAGCCAAAACATGTAGACAGTTTGTATATAAAACTTTTTGCTGTTTAATACCTTTTAGCAATTAATGAATAAAATGATTTAATTAAGGAAAATGCAATTTTCTGAAAAATTTATTTATTCATTTTTTACCCAAAAAATTAATTTTTTTAAAAACAGTTTTCTTTATAAAATCATTTAAGGCTGTGCTGGCTCAACTGCTCTGCTCAACATGCGCAAAACGTTTTGAAACATTTACAAATTCATTTTTTAACGGAAAGATATAAAATTGGCGCTGCGTTATTTAACGCTTGTGCGCCAGAAAGTCGTGCCATGTTTGCGCGAAAAAGATGCGCTTTCTACCGTCACGTATATGTAAGATGGAGCACCTAGTCACACTGCTACTCCGGTCAACGCATTCCTCATACAGACGTTCGTTGAAGACAAAATCATTAGCAGGGGTTGCAGGCACAGACTTCTAATATAAGAATATAAGAAAGTAATCTTATATTAGAAGTCTGTGGTTGCAGGTTCCCATGGCCTTCTCGGTCTCCAGACACCGGCAGAATTAGTGATGGGCGATAACGAGATGTTTTTCTCGATTATCTCGATTGTATGGACATCTCGATACTTTTCGATTGTGTAATTTTTTTCTCGATGACTCCAGTTTGCCAATTGCTTTTATACATCATATATTATATATTATATACGTCATACATTTATCAAGAATCGTCTGCGGGTGAACTGGAATGAGTCGGCGTTAATAAAGACTAGGTGACTTCGCCCGCTAGTGGGACCCTCCTTTAATCGGGCCCCCTAAGTTATACGTAATCTTGTAATATGAAATCACGAACAGGTTACCCGCTATAAGACACCGTATAGCAGGCGTGGTGTGCAAGCACTACAAAATCTTGTAAAAAAATATAATCTCGAAACGAACGAACCTCGGACCAGATGTCTTGGGGGAGGGGTCAAAGTGAGCGGAGGGGCACAGTAGCTGCATAATATGAATAAGTCGTCACAGGTCTTTAGGCCTTTCGAACCATATGTCACATGAGTGGTCTGGATCTGAATTTATAAAAATGCCCTTCCCTTGGGGGTAAAGAGGGGGGAAGGGTGCGGGAGATGGATAACATGAGTAAGTGGTCATAGGCCTTTCCAACAATATGTCACATGAGGAGTCTCGGCTAAATTTAGAAAAGTGTCCCCCGTGGGGGAAAAGTGGGGGGCGGTCACCGGAAGTGCAGAACATCAATAAGTAGTCACAGACCTTACCAATAATATCTCACATGTGGGGTCTTGGCTAAATTTGAAAAAGTGTCTCCCGGGAGGGGCAAAGTGGGGGGACGGACACCGGAGGAGCATAACATCAATAAGTAGTCACAAACCTTTCCAACGATATCTCACTTGTGGGGTCTTGGCTATATTTTTGGAAAAGTGTCTCCCGGCGGGAGCAAAGTGGGGGGACGGACACCGGAGGAGCATAACTTCAATAAGTAGTCACAGACCTTTCCAACAATATCTCACATGAGGGGTAAATTTTAAAAAGTGTCCCCCGGGGGGGGGGGGCAAAGTGGAGGGAGACTGTCATTGGAGGAGCATAACATCAATAAGTAGTCACAGACATTTCCAACGATATCTCACATGAGGGATCTTGGCTAAATTTGAAAAAGTGTCCCCCGTGGTGGGGGGCAAAGTGGGGGAGGGCTGTCACCGGAGGTGCATAACATCAATAAGTAGTCACAGACCTTTCCAACAATATCTCACATGAGAAGTCTTGGCAAAATTTTGAAAAGTGCCCCCCTGGGGGGGAAAGTGGGGGGGACGAACACCGTAGGTGCATAACATCAATAAGTAATTACAGACCTTTCCAACGATATCTCACATGAGGGGTCTTGGCTAAATTTGAAAAAGTGTCCTCCGTGGGGGGGGGCAAAGTGGGGGGGCTGTCACCGGAGGTGCATAACATCAATAAGTAGTCACGGACCTTTCCAACGATATCTCACATGAGGGGTCTTGGCTAAATTTGGGAAAAGTGCCCCCCGGGGGGGCAAAGTGGGGGGGACGGACACCATAGGTGCATAACATCAATGAGTAGTCACAGACCTTTCCAACGATATCTCACATGAAGGGTCTTTGCGAAATTTGGAAAAATGCCCCCCGGGGGTGCAAAGTGGGGGGACTGTCACCGGAGGTGCATAACATCAATAAGTAGTCACTGACCTTTCCAACGATATCTCACATGAGGGGTCTTGGCTATATTTGGAAAAGTGTTCCCCGGGGGGGGGCAAAGTGGGGGGACGGCCACCGGAAGTGCATAACATCAATAAGTAGTCACAAACCTTTCCAACGATATGTCACACGAGGGGTCTTGACTAAATTTAGAAAAGTGTCCTGAAATTTCATATATTATAAATAATATTTATCGGAGGGCTCCATAAAAAAATCCGATCTAAAATGATTAAAACGGAAAAAACTACCTCCCGCGGTGGGGGCCAAATTGGGAAGGGGAGGAAGAAAGTCTCGTAATATGAAAGAGTCATTCGAGAGCTTTCCGATAACATATCACATCATGGGTCGAAAAAAAGTTTGAAAATTGATTCCCCTCCCTCCCCCCACTTGGGTCCACTCTTTCGCCCCGGAATTTACGCAGCTCCCACTTTAAAATTTTTATGTTCAATAAATAATATTTACCGGAAGACTGCAAAAAAACCCACATCGAAAATTATATTTAAATTTATTATAGAAATCGGCTACGGTTTTAAAAATTTGTTCGTCCCCTCCCCACCCCCTGAATTTCACCTTCAGGAGAAGTAAGGTTCATAATATGAAAGAGTTGTCAAAGGACTTTTCGATAATATGTCACAAGAAGAGTTCGGCAAATTTTTTTTAATTGCTCCCCGCCCACTCTCACGTCCTCTGAATTCAACCGACCCACCTTCCTCTTTGAAATTTTTATATTTAATAAATAATATTTATCGAAGGGCTCCGGGTATGTGACAGCTTGGTAGGGCTAAAATAAGAAAAACATTGAAAATTAAAGCTTCATTTCACAGCTCATTGTCATGCCTGTCAGCTCTGTCCAGCTCGTCCCTCAATATCTCATCTCGGCCCTTCTTGGCCGAGCGTGAAATGACAATCATCGAGAGTAACATTTCGAGGAAGGACGAAAACTGATTTCTTATTCTCGACAATGTCATATGAAATGTTGAACAGTGACCGAGAGCGAGAAACGAGAATGGCAATGGGAAGCAATGAGTTACAATCAATGAGATATCTCGAAGTAAGCGAGAGGTTTGCCCTCGGTTTTGCCATCTTCTCGAGATAAACGAGCAGTTTGCAGCAGCAGAAAATATATCTCGAAATGCGAGAGAGAGGACGAGAGAAAGGAAGCTTTCAGAAGAGTCAAACTTACCGCGCTTCTGGTGTAAGTCATGATTTCCCAAAGGAGTACATGTTCTTTTCCATTCGCTTTTGTTATTAACCGATATGGGTTAGGAGGCATAGTGGTTTAAGTTATCAGTTCGGGTTTCTGTTGTTGATATAGAAGTTTTCTAGTGAATTTGGCGGCGCCAGTTTGTCTTGATTTTCAATGTTTCTCTTATTTTAGCCCTCATAGCTGTCCCATATCTCTTAATATTAGAATGCTATTGTTAAAACAAAACTGCACTGCAAATTATGTGTTTTCAAGATTTTAAGTGTCGCCTCAGGAAACAGGATTTTTCAAAATTATTTTTCCCCACTCATGTAATATATTAAAATAAGGGTAATCTCATAACCTTTCTAAATCTACCTTTCTTTTGTCAATCCACCGTTAATTGTAGGCCCCTGGGCTTAAAATACTCTAAAGGAATATACTTAGCGGCGGTTTTTTTCGTACTCTGGTACGGTATCTTGCACTCATAGGAAAATTATAAGACTAACATCAAATTGTGTCTAAAATCGAATAAAAAATATGGACATATGTTTCTTAATTTTAACTCCCTTCTTCGCCTCAAGAGGGCGCTTTAAAGTTTTGTTTCTTCAAACCTTTAGTATACTGTTTGTCCAAAAATTATAAAATTCACAAAATAAAGTCTTTTCACTCTCCCCTATCTTCTCGTATCAATTTTATTTTTACTACCACCAGGGGACGCCGCCCAGTGAAACATTTTACTTTTAGCCTCAGGCTATTGGTATTTTTCATCTGTTTTTCATAATGTTTTGTCTCATTGTTTTTCTTCATTGTAGATACCTATTGTATATGTAGATACATTGTTTTTCTTCATTGTAGATTTCTTCATTGTCTCCAAGTTCTTGACCCATTCTGACTACTTGGGCACTCATTCTGGACCAGCTGTGGCCCATCGGGTCCCTCTTCATTTGTCCGGCTCTAATCACACGCTTCACTTGTTCTTTTACCATTTTTCTTTTTCTTCAATTTTTTTCTTATTCAATGGTTTAGTTTTTTTATCATTCTCAACTTCCCCTAGTCCTCTCTTACATGAAGTTAACTTTCATCCTTGGTCTGCCCTACTGTCAATTTGGGGCCTAATGCCCCTTTTGGGGGGGGGGGTGGCGTTTCTTCTACCTTTTCCAGACCCATCATCTAATACCACGTTGGTAAGGATTGGAAAATTAAAATTATCCAAAATACCAAAAATGAAGTCCATTGAAGTTTTATTTTAGTTATAGAATTCCCTATTAGCGGATATATTTGTCTGCTTACTTTTCTATTTTACGATAACACTCCTTTGTTTTCGATAAACGGAGAAATTCAACAGCATTAGATACATTTTAGACATTTAAGGAACTTTAACTTGTATCAAACCTTCTGCCTTTATCGAAAGAAGAAAATGCTAATCGATTCTAGCTAATGGGCCTAAAATAAAAAATGAGCTAGTAAATGTGTCAGAAACTAGCTACTTTGGATTTCGATACAGACTTGAAGAATCATGTTGGAATCGCTAGGCACTGGAAAACAATTTCCGTGTTAGGCAGGTTCCCTCTCAGTAGTTATATATGTCTGGTTATCCTTACGTTTTTCGATAAAGATGTCTTGTTTTCGATAAACGGAGAGATTCCACAGCATTTGGTACACTTTAGACATTTAGGGAACTTTAATTTGTATCAAACCTTTTTCCTTTATCGAAAAGAGGGAAATGCTAATCGATTCTAGCTAATGCGCCTAAAATAAAAAATGAGTTTTTAAATGTGTCATAAAGTAGCTATTTTGGATTTCGATACAGACTTAAAGAGTCATGTTGGAATCGCTAGGTACTGGAAAACAGTTTCCGTGTTAGGCAGGTTCTTTCTTGGCAGGTATCTTTATCTTACTATCCTTACGTTTTTCGAAAGAAACTTTTGTTTTCGATCAATGGAGAAATTCCACAGTATTTGACATTTAGGGGAACTTTAAACTGTATCAAACTTTTTGGAGTTATCTAAAAAGTAGAAAGGTTATTTGATTCATCAAATGCGCCATAGTTACGCGATTTGGACATGGCAGTTTCATAAAGAAGAAAGGGAAATTTATTCCAATGCAAAGAAAATCATTTTAAAATACTGAAATTCAAATGAGATATCTTTATAAATTTCTTCCATAAGATTAGCATTAGCGAGCAGGTCTTTTCACTTGACTGAAGTAACCCCTTAAGCCTAAATCAGGAGAAAATAATTGCGATAGCAGAATTATCGAGCAAACCCTATCACTACTATGAAAGTTTCGGCCAGAATAATAGCTAAGTTTTCCAACAATTGTTTTTAGCTTCTCTCGTTATAATCGATTGTAAAACATCTCGATTGTACATTCTAGGAATTAATCGATGGCTGTATCGATTGTTATTTTTTACGATGACGATTTTTCTCGATTGTCGAATTTTCAAGAATCGCCCATCACTAGGCAGAATTCTAGTTATGGGGATATTTGGAATACCGGGTCTATCGATCCGGTCCATCCGATCTCTTGGAACTGAAAGATGCGATCAGCAGATAGGTATCAAGTGTACATCCGGACCTCGTTGCTGGATTTGTGACTCACCTGTAGTGTGTTATTCCATGTGGCTGTGCTCATGGAACACATACAGCCATAATAAACGATTTGGTGGTATTCTGTTCGGTACTTGCGTATTTTTTCTTTGACTTGTGTACGTTAACGCCACTCATCTGCTGTTTTTTGAGTTAATTAATTTATTTTTTTCCTGCCTCAAAAAATTCTCGTGACCTAGCGAAACCCTGCAAACCGTTTTTTTTTTTTTTTCGGAAATTTTTCCTGGTTTTATGAATCCTGAATATATGTATAAATTTTTATAGATGTGTCCAAAATCACCTTTTTTTGGAAAATATATTTAAATTTCCTTTAAGTTAGGGAAAAAAAAGGACAATTGTTTTATTGAGAGATAAGTTGTCTCAATCCACTTACAAATTGGAAAATTGAAATTTTCGTCATTTTTTGGAAAGAAAAAAAAAGTTATTTTAAACGGAAAAATTTTGTTGCGCTGACAGAAATAATACTATACAAATCTACTTGCTAAGACGGAAACCTATTTAAACATAATCTCGATCCGACCCCTAACAATCCCGTTTTCACAGAGTTTACTTTATTTTGTTTTGTTTTGTTTTACGCGACTAGTTTCAAAAATTACTTCGTGATTGTGCTACAAAATTTACTCCGAGCTGCGTCTTTTGAGTGAAAAAAAAAAAAAAAAAAAAAAAGGCTGTAGTGACTCCACTGGACTTTCCGAAAAATTTATGGAATATCGTGGATTCAGATAAATTCCTGATTAGTGGAAACAGCTGGATTCGAACACAGGAGCTCCCGTTTCGAAAAATCCCTGCCGGACCGGCCTACAGGCGGAGGTAGATTTCGAAGTTAAGTATACTAATTTCACAAACAAAAACCAAATCATGATTAGAGATAAACCCACTTTAACAATTTTATCTGGCCGCTTTTGACGAGTTTTTATTTCATTTTTATATAATAACTGGTTTTATCAGAATCATGTTAGGGCGGTATTCAAAAAAATACTTTTCCATGCTCAACAACTCGAAATTTTCTGGCATAACTCCAGATTCATTTTTAATAGGAAAAACATGAAACTTGTTGACGTGATTTTTGAAGAGATTTATAAGCGACCTGTGTTTTTAATTTTCGTTCAATTAATTAAAACTTGATATATAAACAATTATTTTCTCAGTAAGACAATATTTTTTGTTTCTAACACAATCGCTTCGGGAAATTCCGTTCAAAATGCCCACTTTGACATCATTTTTTGAAATATATTCTGCCTCTGTCAAAAAATCGATCATTACGGTACATTATGAGTTTCTGAATTAAGCGAATCTACCAATTGGATGCGTTTGAGAGCAAAAATGAATTTAAAAATGAGTCAGAAAATAAGCAGTTTGGATTTTAATACTCCCTTAATACGATGATTTTTCCAACAGGATCCGCTTCGGGAAATTCGGTTCAAAAGGCCCACTTTGACAGCATGTTTTAAAATATATTCTGCCTCTATCAAAAAATTGGCCATTACGGTACATTATATAGTTTCTGAGTAAGAAAAGGTACCAATTGGAAGCCTTTGAGAGTAAAAATGGATTGTAAAATGAGTCAGAAAATAAGCAGTTTGGATTTGAATACTGCCTTACTAAGATGATTTTTTTCTTCAACCGCTATGTATTTTTAATTTGTTTTTGCTGTAAGAATTGGTCCTATCCAAAACTTGTCTATATAGATGTTGTAGACAATATTAAGAAGATATATGATAAATTCATGGGGATTTTATATCTTTTGAATTGACGGAGTTGTGGATTTTTTTCTTTTTCAAACGCCCTTTTTGTTTTCGTTTTTATTTTATTTATTTTTTTTTTTTTGCGGTACTAATTGGTCCTATCAAAAACTTGAGAATATAAAAGTTGTAGATAATGTTAAGGAGATTCATGATAAAATTAATTGAATTTGATATCTTGAGAATTGACGAAGTTATGAATTTTTTTCTCCCAAAAACCCTATTTTTTGCGCCCCTTGAGCCCATTTTTAACTTTATCAAAAATCTGTGATACATAAATTTTTGGCCCTATTTTTAGAAGTAATAAAAACTTTAAACTGATTCGATATGTACAAAATTTAAGAAGTTATGGGTTTTTTTCGGTTTTCACAAAACCCCTCCCTATTTCCACCCCCTTGGTCCGATTTTGCCCATTAAGGCTGTTCTCAAATCCAAAAGGTCAACTTTCTGACATAAGTTTTAATTTATTTTTGTTCGAAAATGCATGAAACTAGCTGGTGTTGTTGCTCAGAAACTGTCTAACTGAGCTGTTTTTTCCATTTTTTTGCAAGCGCCATAGATCTTTCAGAAAAGAGCGTCAAAGTGGGCGTTTTGAACCGAATTTCCGCGCGAAGGAAAAAAGAGCACTCAAGAGCGGGCGAAAAATGCCGTGTCACGTGATCAAATTCGCTTCTGTTCTAACTCAATAGGTAATTGATGGATCAAAAAATGGAAAAAACAATTCGATTCCAAATCGCTTCCATGGCCAGGCTGTCCAATTTTATACTTTTCCGTTAAAAAATGAGTTTGTAAATGTGTCAAAACATTTTGCGCTTGTTGAGCTGAGCAGTTAAGAACAGCCTTAACGAACTTGACCGAGATTTTATGCCCCTTGATTTTATGTATCAGTTTGGAAGAAATTGGTGCAGAATTGTGGAAGTTATCGTGTCCAGAAGAAAGTGATATATATAGATAGATACATACATAGATAGATAGATAAAGTTTTTTACTGGGGGTGGTTTTGGGCTCTAGGGGTCATGATCGGTGTAGATCTGCAAAAATTTTTCAGAAATTCCAACATAGGAACGATCCCAATAGGTAGTATTTCATACGAAATCTACCTAAAACGGAGAAGTTACCTCTGCACCTTTAATGCTTGGCGACATGGCAACAATTGACTCTGTCGCATTTCTTTGGTGACTTTCCCTATAGAATTTCTTTCAAAATGGTTTAAATATCATATCCGCCGGCCAAGACCGTAGCCAGAAAAATATTTTGTAGGGGCATTTGATCATGATTTGATCAGTATCTCATTTTTATTTTTAACGGAGTTATTTTCTTCTGATGGACTCGTGACTTCCATTATTATGAAACAGCCATTATAAATGAAGTGTTAGGTGAGGATAACAGTCCATCAGAAGAAAATGATTCATTCTATAGGTATAAGTTCGATTGAAAAAAAACTATTTAATACTTTGCGCAGAAAGAAGAGGCTACACCTGCAATTTTCATGACACTAATAGAATCACATAGCTGCCAATTTGTACGGTTTTGTTACCCCTCAAAGTACCATAAAAATGAATGAATGAAGTGAAAATGTATATTTCATCTTCTTAGTGGCTGACGATTTGTGTGAATCCGGTTTATCCGAGTTTTTTGCTTATCCGAGGTGAGCTTGGTCCATATTAAGAGGCTACTTCAGTCAAGTAAAAAGACTCGTTCGCTAATGCTAATCCTATGGAAGAAATTTATAACGATATCTCCGTTACATTTCAATATCTTTAAATGATTTTTTTTGCATTGGATAGCTGAGATCGATCTGTACAAAGGCCGTTTTTTAATTTTTCGATTTTGTTTACAGATATTTTTAACGAGGACGCTTTCATTTTCGGAACCGGTTTCAAAACTGAAAGCATGCTCACAAAAAAAATCTGTAATAAAAATCGAACAAGTAAAAAACGGCCTGCATACAGATCGATCTCAGCTATCCAATGCAAAAAAAATCATTTCAAAATATTGAAATGTAACCGAGATATCGTTATAAATTTCTTCCATAGGATTAGAATTAGCGAATGGGTCTTTTCATTTGACTGAAGTAGCCTCTTAACTCGGGTAATCGGGACTCTACTGTTGTTGATTTTCGAATCTTGACTGTGTTGAGTGATAGTTAATGACATATTTATAGTCATCTTGACAGAAATTTCGAAGGGGGATCAAACTCTGGTGACCCCCTCCCCTTGGCTACGGCTTTGCCGTCGGCTGATTTGTACGAAAATTTATGGAGTTCTTATGACAATGATCTGTAACATATTCACCAATTGGGAACTCAATCGGAAATACTATTTAGAAGCTATCCTGTTCACACACACACACACGCATCATGATTACTTTTTTTACACGATATATAAGAAAAGTAAAGAAATAAGAGAAAAGATTTGGAAAAATACTTAAGTGTTGTTGAAAGCTTTTCACCCTGCCGTGAAGAGAAAAGTAAATGGAAAATAATTCTAGCAGTTTTAGCTATAATGAAAAATCGATATTCGTCCATTAAGGACGACGATGAAAGTTTTGTCACTTAAGTGAGAAAAAAAAAAAAAAAGACGTATGCCATTATAAGGTTTGTCCCTTCTAAAAAAAAATTTCAGAGAAAAAAGAGTCATGCAATATTTACATAAGATTTCATCTTTTTTTTTCTTTACTTTTATCTTGATTAGAAATGGCTTATTTGTAGATCTACTACAGTTGCGCATTTTCTATTAGCTTTTTTTCTTTTATCTCGATTGGAAATTGCTTATTTGTCTAGTTGTGATTACTGAGCTCTGGGATTTGTTCCTTAAGAATAAAAGGGTGACTCCATTTTATACTTTTTCTTGCGGCAAATTCAGTTGAGCAGTAAAAAAAAAAAAAAAAAAAAAAAAAAAAGAAGGAGGGAGGGAGAGAGAGAGAGAGAGAAAGAAAGAAAAAAAAAGTTACTGATTGTGGGTTACTTTGGTTAAATTTTTTAATTTTACCTTCAATAATTTTATATATCGCTTCAAATTAATTCATTTTAAATTAAATTAACTATATTTAAATATCGTGTTTGACAAACACATTAAAATGTCAAAAAACGCAGTCTTCAGAAAGTAAAATTTCTGAGAGTTAGTGATATAACACAATCGTTGAACTCTGATTATTTTGATAAATAAGCCCATATATTAGCGTGCCTATTTCGAATTAATGGTCAGTTTTAACCAATATAATTTAATACATTTATTCAATATATTTAATTATATATATATAGGGGCTGTACTTATATAACTTTATCATCTTTTTTGGTAATTTTTAATTTCCTCCCCCCCCCCTTAAGACATCATACGTTATCATCCCTCGAACCCCCCTGCCCCCCCCCCCTCCTGTAATGATATCGTTATCAATGTATAATATTTTTTTTTTTTTTTTAATTTTTCTCTTTTGTTTGGAGGGATATACAAATCTGGTTAGATTTATTTTTCGCATACTTCATTGATTAAAAATGGAGAGAAGTTGATACATGAAATAACTTTATATCAAATAACACTTAAAAGAAATAGTATTTAAAAGAATTTAATAATAGTTTTTGTTACATAATGTAACAACAGTAACAATGCCTTCTTACACTTGTGTCCTTACGGGACGAGGGGGGGGGGAGAGGTGTAAACATAATTTCTTATCAACAAAACAGGTGGACAACATTATTTCTCTTTCATTTACTTGCAAACACAAGTATCATTTCAAACATATTTCGCATATGGTATATTGAACAGCGTATTATATATGCATACACATATGACAGGAGAATAAGAATGCCAAACGTTGGGTATTCCATATTTTGGAATTGAAGAATTTTATAATCATTTAAAGATTTTAATAATAACTTTGTATTCTCATAAAAATAGACAACAGATCAAAAAAAGATTACATACTATTTTGATGTAAATACCAAGTTACAAATAAGAAAAAAGAAAAACCTGTTTGGATCAAAAATGATAACGATATCAAAAGAAAAATCGCCCCCTCCCTATAGCGATATCATGTGCCAGACGCCCCCTCCCCCCCCCCTGAAATGATAACGTTATGTATGCACAGCCCCATATATATATGTAGATATCCAATTTTAAAAATACTTTCAACATTAATGACATTTTTGATAAGTATATTTTAAATTATTACTCAGTTTTTTTCATTATTTTTAATTATTATTCAATACTTTTAATTTCATAAATTTATTTATATTTTTAAATATTTCTAATACATAAGATATAAATAAATATATTTTAACATCAAGAAATTCTTTGATGAATGTATTTTAAGTTATCATTCAAGTTTACTCATTATTATCAAATACTCTTTATTTGATATTTCGTTTTATTATACGTAACTATATATTTTTTTCTTTTATTTTAAAAATATTTTTTACATTTAACAACTGTTTAGAAATGCATATTTTAAAGTGTAGCTCTAGTGTATTCATTATTACTTATTATTATTCAATACTTTTTATTTGATAGATATATTATGATTGATTATATATTTACATGTAATTTTTTAATTTTCAAAAATATTTAAAATTAAATTAAGCATTTTCAAAGGTTTTTTTTTATGTATGTCTGTATATTAAGTATTAAAATGTAGCATTCACAAGTTGCTTACGCGTTTTATTTAACTATTTTATTTGTGAATAAATCAGCTTTATTAAAACACATAATTTGCTTAAGGAATGTGTTAGAAATAGAAATAAAACTATTATTTTTTTTTAACAAAATCATTTTTTATTTGAGCAAAATGTTTCCTATGTTGCTATATGAAAGACGCGTAAGTATTTTGTGACCATATTATATTATTTTTTAACCTAAAAAAGTGCTTAAAATATGGATTATATATACTTAAAAAGTCATTTTTGTACCGAAATAGTTAAGAAAATAGCTCAATTTTTTGCGAGAATATATACAATAACAACTTATTCCATGCAAGTGTATCTCAAAAGGTTATGTGGAAAAATGAATCTTTTATAATTTTTTAAAGAACACTTTACAAGAGTTAGGCTTAGCTTCGCAAAATCCTTCGGCCCAGAAGGAGAAATCAAATTTTCCCGCTCCGTCCTCAGATGCGCACTTCAGAATGCGCGCGCCGTCGCGAACAGGTTAACAGCTACTAAGTTGAAGAGTGTTTATGAATTTTCAATTTACAATGTTCCAAACTCGATGTCGCCCCACCAGTGGCTGAGAGGTTCTGCTCTCGAAGCTGGTAGACGGGAGGTGCTGGGTTCGATCCCAATCGCGCCCGTCGGCCTAATCGTTCGGAGTTTTCGTGGTTTTCTTCTTCGAGGGGTTCTATAAATACATACTATTTTGATGTAAATACCAAGTTACAAATAAGAAAAAAGAAAAACCTGTTTGGATCAAAAATGATAACGATATCAAAAGAAAAATCGCCCCCTCCCTATAGCGATATCATGTGCCAGACGCCCCCTCCCCCCCCCTGAAATGATAACGTTATGTATGCACAGCCCCATATATATATGTAGATATCCAATTTTAAAAATACTTTCAACATTAATGACATTTTTGATAAGTATATTTTAAATTATTACTCAGTTTTTTTCATTATTTTTAATTATTATTCAATACTTTTAATTTCATAAATTTATTTATATTTTTAAATATTTCTAATACATAAGATATAAATAAATATATTTTAACATCAAGAAATTCTTTGATGAATGTATTTTAAGTTATCATTCAAGTTTACTCATTATTATCAAATACTCTTTATTTGATATTTCGTTTTATTATACGTAACTATATATTTTTTTCTTTTATTTTAAAAATATTTTTTACATTTAACAACTGTTTAGAAATGCATATTTTAAAGTGTAGCTCTAGTGTATTCATTATTACTTATTATTATTCAATACTTTTTATTTGATAGATATATTATGATTGATTATATATTTACATGTAATTTTTTAATTTTCAAAAATATTTAAAATTAAATTAAGCATTTTCAAAGGTTTTTTTTTATGTATGTCTGTATATTAAGTATTAAAATGTAGCATTCACAAGTTGCTTACGCGTTTTATTTAACTATTTTATTTGTGAATAAATCAGCTTTATTAAAACACATAATTTGCTTAAGGAATGTGTTAGAAATAGAAATAAAACTATTATTTTTTTTTAACAAAATCATTTTTTATTTGAGCAAAATGTTTCCTATGTTGCTATATGAAAGACGCGTAAGTATTTTGTGACCATATTATATTATTTTTTAACCTAAAAAAGTGCTTAAAATATGGATTATATATACTTAAAAAGTCATTTTTGTACCGAAATAGTTAAGAAAATAGCTCAATTTTTTGCGAGAATATATACAATAACAACTTATTCCATGCAAGTGTATCTCAAAAGGTTATGTGGAAAAATGAATCTTTTATAATTTTTTAAAGAACACTTTACAAGAGTTAGGCTTAGCTTCGCAAAATCCTTCGGCCCAGAAGGAGAAATCAAATTTTCCCGCTCCGTCCTCAGATGCGCACTTCAGAATGCGCGCGCCGTCGCGAACAGGTTAACAGCTACTAAGTTGAAGAGTGTTTATGAATTTTCAATTTACAATGTTCCAAACTCGATGTCGCCCCACCAGTGGCTGAGAGGTTCTGCTCTCGAAGCTGGTAGACGGGAGGTGCTGGGTTCGATCCCAATCGCGCCCGTCGGCCTAATCGTTCGGAGTTTTCGTGGTTTTCTTCGAACCTTGGATTTCCAAGCGTTAATACGGGTTAGGTTCCCTTAGAAAGACCCCCACGAAGGGCACTCCCCTGGGCCTATATCCCTCGTGCAGATAATTGGCCGTCATAAATACAACCAATCAACCAACCAAACTCGATGTCAAAATTGAGTCTTAATACTGAATATTTCAAAGTTTGTTACAATTTCTATATAATTACTCCCCCCCCCCCACCACCACCACCACCCACCCACAGACACACACATCCTCTCCTCCTTAAGTTTTTTTTTTTTTTATTAAAACCTAAACTGGAAGAAGAGATAATTCCCAATCGAACGGCTTGTGGCATCACGAGAATAATTTGCAGGATAGTAGTTTAGCAAATACAAATCTTTATTTACAGACACACAGCAACAGGTAAAAATACCGCAAGAAGATTAAATTCACGAATGTTGAATACAAACAATTGTGAAGAACTTATATAGACAAGTCCTGTCCGCAGAATTGTTCCATTCTATGCGTGGGTTCTTGGGTCCTGAGTATAACCGTACTCTATTTTGCTATCTCAATTGAGATGTCCGCGTCGGGTCTCAGCTACCCGATACTAACCTGTCCATCATACCGGATAAACCTATGCCTTCGGAAAATCGTAGAAAATGATCTGCTTTCCAGCATGATCCAAGCTAAAATCTTTGGAAGGCCCCATAAGCAATCGAAAGCGTATTCCTTTTGTTGTTAGCCGCTTCCAAGAGGCGTCTCAAGTGCCTTGAAATGTATTATGTTCAAGCTGTCTAATACTGTCAGAGTTAATCTCATGGTTAAAGTTATCTTTTATACTGTCAGATGGAGAAGTTGAAGTGGAATTTATTTCAAATCAAATTGGTACGTTAAAGATTTTTATGATACACAGATGGCATCGGTGCTGTACGAGAAGGGGTATATTTAGGTTTAACATGCTAATCTCTTGGCAGTGCACTAATGAGTAAAGCCAAGCAAGACTTTACAGGCTATTTTTGTTTTTCACTGCAACAATTTTACGATTAAAAATTTTTAGATGTTCTCTCTCTCTTTGTTTCCTTGACCTGACTATACATGTCTCAAAGCTAAATTTAAGAGAAATGTAAAAAAAAGTTATTATACTGCATAATTTTAATTATATCACGATTACAGTTATTGATTTTAATAAATTTATTTACATTTATCATTTCTGATTGCATTTACTAAGAACTATTACATCTACAGTATTGAAACACATACAATATCTGCGGTGTATAGAGCGATAGAGGTATTAAGATGTACATGTAGCTTTATATTACAAAGAAACTGCAACCAATTCAGCTTTTTTATGATCATATCCGTGTTAAGCAAACCGAATTCATTAAGAATTAAGTATTTTTATATTGAAAGCATTAACTTCATCGATTTTTGTTGCACCAGTGGTGACCATCCCCCCCAAACCCAATGACGCAAGTTCCCCCCCCCCCCCCAAAAAAAAAAAATCTTCATACATTAACACTGAGTCCCCCCCTAAACAGAAAATCAATTGCAAAATATATTCTTATTATTAAATTATTTAATAATAGTATTCTTACGTACTGTCATACAAACATGAAATAAAAGTTTTAACAGCGTAATAAATAATAAAAGGTGCATTTTTTCTTATTAGCAATCTGATTGTTTTCACATTTATAAGTCCTGACTGACAAGCCCGTGTTCACTACACACGTTTTAATAAATAAAGCTACTTTTTTATGAATGTAAAGATTTACTTACAAGTATTTAAAATAAAAATCTTTTAAATTATTACAAAATAAATCTTAATACAAAAATTGCATGTTGTTTTAAGAAAACTAAAATATTAAAGACGAGTCGTTTATATCAAACGCATATCAAATATATTTGCATGTACATACGCCCTTGCTTAAGATTAAACATTAACGCTTAAGATTTCCCAATCATTTTTTAATACTTATTTAGTCATACAGTTTAATCTCACTCTCCCAAAAAAATTCTCTAAATCACCCCCAACCCTAAAATAAACTGCGGATTGAAGCGTTTATATCAGTACAAGTGTTGCTTTATACTGCTTTAACAACATACAATATACTCTTATACATATGCGGATTCTTATAAAATGGCAGGCATTATACCATTAAAACATAGTCCTAATCTATTGTAAGCCCCTGTATTCTGTATAGGTATGTTTTTCTTTCACACTATAATTTTTCAGTCTTATTACCTAGTAATTAATCCTCCTTTCCCTCCCAAAAAATTCTAATTTTTCTATAAATTTATCCCTTCCCCCAAAAATAATTCGTGGACCAATAAAAAAAATCGTAATCGGTAAAAAACACAATCGATATAGTCATCGATTACTTCCGAGAACCTGCAATCCAGATGTTCTACAATCGTTTATTAAAATCATTGTTTTTATATGTTTATAAAGCAGTATTTAGTAAATACATGGTAACTGAAAAGAGATGGATTTAAAAAACAACAAACCGAAGGGAGGCTATAATGGATCCATAATAGTGGAAAAGTCATGTAACGGCGTTGTTTGGTTGCAAAAAATTGAAAAGTCGCGAGTAGGTATGAAAAGGGTAGGAAGAGTTTAATATCAATAATTAGAATTTTTCGACAATTAGCAGCAAATTGGCCAAAGAAATTAGAATAAAAAGCACCCCTAGTGGCAAAAACATGAACTGAAAGGATGGTAAATAGTATCAATATTTTTTATTGATGTTTTTACGTCATTTGAGATTAGTTCTATGATTTCCTCTTTATTAGAAGACCATCTACTGGAATGCATTAAACGACCCCCCTGGGGGGAAAGTAGGGGAGGAGCAATAAATGCATAATATGAATAAGTGGTCATGAGGCTTTCCAACGATATATCACATGAGGGGTTTCGGCTAGATTTAGAAAAGTGACACCCCCGCGGGGTCAAAGGGGAGAAGGGCGCGGGAGGTATGTACATGAAGTAATAGTTACAGAGCTTTCCAATGATATATCGTATGAGGGAGTGACGGCAAAAGATAGAAAAGTGCCCCAGGATTCCAACTATTGCGCGCTCCGGAATACGCCCTCCCCCCTCTCTTTGAAATTTTAATGTATTATAAATTATTCATCTGAGGGTTCCGAAACAAAATCCGATCTAAAATGATAAAAACGCTACGATTTCAAAAAAGTTCGAAAAGCGCCTCACCCGGGAAGCCAAACTGGGGAGGAGGGAAGAAAGATTCATAATATGAAAGAGTGGTCCGAAAACTTTCCAATGACATATCACATGATGGGTCCAAAAAGTTTGAAATTTACCCCTCACCCACGGGTTCACTCTTTCTTACCAGAATACACCCGGAAATCACGCAACCCTCACTTTTAAAGTTTTATATTTAATAAATAATATTTACCGGAGGGCTCCATAAAAAAAAACACATTTAAAATTATATTTCTTGTAGAAATCGCAACGATTTAAAAAAAATCATCCCCTTACTGCTTCCCCCTCCCGAAATTTACTCCAAGAGGAGAAAAGTTCATAATATGAAAGAGTGGTCAAAGGGCTTTCCGATGATATGTCACAGGAGGGGTTCGGTAAAAGTTTGAAAATTAATCCCCCGTCGGTCCATTCTCGCACCTTCCAGAATTCACTCACCTTCCTCTTCTGAAATTTTTATATTTGATAAATAATATTTATCTGAGGGCCCCAGGTATGGGACAGCTTGACAGAGCTAAAGTTAGAGAAACATTGAAAATTCGGGGCAAAATGACACTAAATTCAACAGTAATTATTGAAATTAGGACTATACAGAACTGAATAAATAAACCACTATACCTCCTAACTCATATCGGTTAATAACAAAAAGAGATTGGATAAGCAAATGCACTCCTTCGAGAAACTATGACTTAAAGCAGAAATGCGGTAAGTTGACTCTGAAAGCTTCATTTCTCTCTTTCTCTGACATTTCCGCAAATCTCACCTCGATGATTTTTCACCGGCATCTCGACTTTTGACTTCCCGATTATTCCTCTCGCGCTTTTCAACATTTCGTATGTTGGCCGAGAATGAGAAATCAATTTTCTTCGCTTCTCGATATGTTGTTATCGATTAGTGCCTTTTCATAGGTTGCCGAGAACGAGAATTCAATTTCCCGTTCTCGGCAGAGAAGAGATGTGAGAAGATTTATCGAGACGAGATAGAGAAAGAGGCATGACAATGAGCTGTGAAATAAAGCCGTAATATTCAAAGTTCCTCTTAGACCGGGCGGCGGCGACACGAATGACTACGTCATCGAGTTACGGGATGAAATCATGATGCAGGACAAGATTTTTAAGAGTAGATTAAGGAATGAGTGGTCTGCCTCGACATTTCTTGGTACGATAGGCGCTGCAGCGGGCGTCAACTCGTCATTTTGGCGTCACTATCACGTCATCGAGTTACGGGATGAAACCAGTGACAAATTAAAGGTAAAAAAAATTCTTTTATGAATATTTTGGTCTGCCTGCGCATATCCTGGTAGAAACCCCCCGGCAGACTAAAATCTATAACAAAAAAATACGTTATAATGTACAATTAAAACCCTATAAAAGTAATATGTTACATTACATTGCCATATATATTACTTCGAATCAACTTTCAAGATGAATTAAGAGTTTAGGAAAAGATTATTAACAGAACGTGAGAAAATGACTGATTCGGCATAACTTGGTACAAAGCGCGAAGAACGGGGCGCCAATTCGTTATTTTGACAGTGTTATTATGTCATCGAGTTACGGCTTGAAATTTTGGAACATTAAACATACGGATTAGTACAATACGAATATTTCAGTCTGCCTTGTTATATCTTGGTAGGAGATGAGCAGAGTGGGGCGCCAATTTTTAATTTTGGCGGTATAATCCCGTCATCGAGTTACGGCTTGAAAATTTGGCACATTAAAGGCACATGATAGTACAATAAGAATATTTCAGTCTGAATCGTCATATCTTGGTACGAGACGAGCAGAGCGGGGCGCCAATTTTTAATTTTGGCGGTATAATCACGCCATCGAGTTACGGGATGAAATCATGATGCAGGACAAGATTTTTAGGAGTACAATAAGGAATGACTGGCCTGCCTCGACATTTCTTGGTACAATAGACGCATCACCTCCCGCGCCCCTCCCCCCCACTTTGCCTCACGATGGGAGGGGCATTTTTATAAATTTAGCTCGAGACCCCTCATGTCACATTTGGTTGGAAAGGCCTGTGACCACTTACTGATGTTATGCACCTCCGGTGTCCCTCCCCTCACTTTTCCCCCACGGGTGGCACTTCTGGAAATTTAGCTGAGATCCCTCATGTGACGTATTGTTTGATAGGACTGTGACCACTTACTCCTGTTATGCACCTCCCGCGCCCCTTTCCCCCCCACTTTGTCACCCCGGTGTGCATTTTTACAAATTTAGCTCAAGACCCCTCATGTGACATTTGGTTGGAAAGGCTTGTGACCACTTATTGATGTTATACCCCTCCGATGACCCTTCCTCCACTTTGCCCTCCCGGGGACACTTTTCTAAATTTTGCCTATAACCCTCATGTGATATATCGTTTGAAATCCCTGCGACCACTTATTCATATTATGCAGCTCCTGTGCCCGCCCTTTGACCCCCCCAAAGGATCCGGTTCGAGGTTCGTTCGGTTCGAGATTTTTTTTATTTACAAGATTTTGCAGTGTGTGCACACCAGAGTTGGGCAGTATCGAAAATACATGTATTTGAAATACATTTTCAAAATACATTTGTATCTTGTATTTTGTATTTTAAACGGATAAGATCAAAGTATTTTTGAAATGTATTTTCTGATGGTTTTACAATGTATTTTGTATTTTGAAAATACTCAAAATACATTTTTTCCAAATTTTAAACTGTCATGTTAAAACCTCACAGAGAAAAGCTGCGATTCACTTAAAGGAAATACACGAAGGGTTGTTTTAATTAGTTTTCAAATTCTGTTCTGGAAGTTAATATAAACAAACTTTTCAACTATTGCTGAGATAAGGAGGTTGATGAATATGTTGTTTTGATACAGCGAACGTATTCTTGCTGATTAGTTGCAAAAATAACTTATGTATCTTAATGTTTCTGTGGGAATTAGAAGGGAAAAAAAAACATGTATTGTGATAGAACGGAAGGATCTTTCAGAGTTGCACAGGTGCAGCGCTCTAACCGACAATATCCCATTGACCACAGATATAAGAAGCTCAATTTTTTTTGTGGTCTAGTAGTATTTAAAAATGTCGAAAAAGGATTTCTTAAAAATTCGCCTGTTTCATTCATTATATAAATTTTGTAAAAAAATACATTAGACTAATTGCAAGAAAATTGCTACAACTAACTTTTAAAGGAACGATTTGACTATGAAAAAATGAAATTTATGGCTTTGAAAATTTTGCATTCGAATTATCCCTACTTTTTATGAATACTTTATAAAAGCTTTCTTTTTACGAATGTAAGAGTTTACATATTTTTTGTGCTCTATATTAAAAGTTTCAAGACTTTCATAGTAAGTGCAAATGATTTCTTATTTTTTTGCGCTTACATATGGTTTGATATTTTACCTAAGTGTTTTAATTTTAAAACTACTTTGTACGAAGAAATAGCACTTTTGTTAATAATAATAATTCAACTTGTGTAAAAAATTATCAAAATTTTTCATTTATATTTTTACATTCAATAATACATATTTTAAGTTTCGTATGCATTATTTCTAAAGCACCATAATAGAAAAGTTGTGCCCCAAGGGAAGGCCTAAAAAATCTTGCGTAGTTGGGAGCTTTTATTAAACACACGCGCATTTTATAAAAAGAAAAAAATACATTTAAACAATTTTATTCGGTGTCATTGTACATATCAGATTATTATAAAATGTGTTCTTTTGTAGACATATACAAAGAAAGACTGATACTAG
Organism: Maratus speciosus; assembly: GCA_963932465.1. NCBI lineage: Eukaryota > Metazoa > Arthropoda > Arachnida > Araneae > Salticidae > Maratus > Maratus speciosus. Next base: position 422,805,391 of record OZ010800.1, read on the forward strand.
ACTAGTTTGTTTTTACATTCTTCTAATAAATAAGAAGAAAGTACTGGAATCGTGAAAATTTTCAACTTTCGTTTTTTGCTTAATTTACACGTTTCGGGAGATCTTGAACGCGATTTAACTATTTTTGGGAAATGTGTGTCTGTCTGTTTGTGTGAGACACGATTTTTGTGGCCCTTCAATCTCAAGAACTAATGCATGGAGTTTAATAATAATCAAACTTCAGATTAAGATAGACGGAGGTATAACTTAGCTTTGGGTTTATATCGCCCAACAGGTGGCACTGCTATGCTTAATTATTTTATTCCATGATAGCTATATTGTATGAACCAATAACAGAATTTCATCAAATTGCAATAGGCCTGAACAGAAATACTTGCCAATTAGCTTTTAGTGCATATCGCTCAACAGGTGGCGCTGCTATGCTGGTTTTTCATGATTTCCACAATAATTATATACAAAAAAACTAATGGACAAAATTTAAACCAATTTCATGTGATTTTAGATCTTCAAATAAATTAATGCTGATAAAATTTGGAGTGCATCGCTCAAGAGGTAACGTTGTTATGCTGTGTTTTTATGATTACCGTAACATGTATGTAAAACTCTTTTTTTTTTCGGTTTTTTTCCATGTCAAAATCACTATATTTCTAAATCAAATTGAAATGAAATAAGTATCACGTAGATCAAAGGTACCTTTTAAAAATAAATTTTCTGGTTCGTAGTGCTGATTTTTAAAAAATCTGAAGTTGGCAGGTGGGCCGTGAGAGCTATATCTCATAGTCCAAGAGCTGTTAAACATTTTAGGGAAGGTATTTGAGGCACCCTGAAAATTTGTGCAACACTTCTTTTGTAATGCCTGAATACAAAATCGAATGTCTGGCTGAAGGATCGTGGTCCAAAACCTGTGCCAGACAAAAAATGGCACTTGACACGTGTCTGGCACAGTTTTTGTGCCGGCTAAAGTGTCTGTCATTTTCAAAATATTTTTTTCTAAGCATAAGTATTATTGTGCCTCAATCTCAGCGTGCCTCAAATACCCTTTTTGGGTAGTCAAAAAATGGTACTTGACACGTGTCTGGCACAGTTTTTGGGCCGACTAAAGTGTCTGTCATTTTCAAAATATTTTTTTCTTAGTATAAATATTATTCTGTTTCAATCTCATCGTGCCTCAAATACCTTTTTTGGGTAGTGTCAAAAAATGGCACTTGACACGTGTCTGGCACAGGTTTTGGGCCATGATCCTTCAGCCAGACATTCGATTTTGTATTCAGGCATTACAAAAGAAGTGTTTCACAAATTTTCAGGGTGCCTCAAATACCTATACTCAAAAATGTTCAACAGCTCTCCTACTATCAAGAATTAGAGCACGGAATTTCATCAAACTTTATTGTGTATCGTCTTACAGATGATTTTTTTCTGTGCTGTGTTTTTTAGGAGTTTCGAGATTTTTATATCTATGTATCTATTGAATAGAATTGCACCAAACTTTTTATGCTTTTTTTGAAAATCAATACTGTCTCAATTTTGGCTTCGAACACTCAGTAGCGGACGGTGCTATCCTATGCCTCGTGAAAGAGATTCCTTATCAGATTCCTTATCTAGAGGTCTGCACAGATCGTAATTTCCAGGCCCGGGTCCGGCCCGGCCCACACTAAAACAATCTTGTCCCTGCCCGTTTATATATCACAGTTCACGGCCTCGCCCGGCCTGTACAAAAATCAGTGAAAACAGGCCCAGCCTGTGGAAAAATCAATTAAATAAGACCCGACTCAATTTCTACAAAACAGATTTTTTCTAAACATACAATTAAGATTCTTTTAAGGAATACTGCATACATATTTATGGGATAATTTTACAGTATATTTTAAAATTACTATGTGTTCGCAAGACAGAAAATACACAATAACAACATTAATGACTACCTGTCCTAGAGTCTTAGACTTTCACCATTCAAATAAGGATTCATTAAAAAATTAATGCACTTTAGAATAAAAGAAAAAAAGGAGGGTTAAAACATGATAACTTTTGAAGCTGTATAATAAAAAGCAAATTTGTAAAAATAGTGTCTCTGCCATTAAATAAGGCATTTCTCAAATCCAAAGGAGCTTACTGTTTGAAACATTTCTGAATTCATTTCTTTTCGGAAACATATAAGATTGGCAGGTGTTCTTATTCAGAAACTATTTAATCGAATAAAGTTATCCATTTTTTGATAAAGGCAATATACCTTTGAGAAAATACTGTCAAAGTTAAAGTTTTGAATCGGATTTCCGGAAGCGATAGCACGGGAAAGGAGAAAAACCTGCAGTCACGTGGCAAGAATCTCTTATATCTCGATAAGTAATTTATTTGTAAAAAAGGGAAAACGTTATTCGATTCCAAATCCCATCAATACTCAGGCCTGTCAATTTTAAGCCTTTACAGTAAAACATTAGCCAGAAAATGTGTCAGGAAATTTATCATTGTTGAGCAGTGAATTTGAGAAGCACTTTGAGATATATTTCAAAAGATTCTGTTAAGAGCAGTTCATTATCGCTCTTAATATTTTTACAAAACATACTGCCTTCCCTACACATCCTGACAACAATAAAGTCCAGTTCCAACCCTGTTCGACTATGTAGAAAAAAATGCAAGCCTGATCTCAGCCCGACACGAGTCTGCTGAAAAAATTAAGCCATGGCTCAGGCTCAGACACCACGTAACTGTCCGATGCTGATCTCTATGCTAGACATGTTATATTTCTGCATTGGTGTTGTCAAACTAGCATCAGCTCGTGACGCACATTTATACTTATTCTCGCGAAAGTCACTTTCATTGTAAATAGCTCACATTTTATCAGCTCCAATTAAAATTTTATAGCCGGCCGGCAGGCCCGCTTAATTTCTTTTATCAACCCGGCCCGTTTGAAAATTCGCCTCCATTCTGCCAGCTCGGCACGGACTGCGGACCGGGCCGGGTACGGACCTCGTGCTAATTCCGGGACCGTGCAGACCTCTACCACAATCAATTCATGCAGTTATTCCTACTGAGTAACTTCCTTTACGAAATAGTTTATTCATTATTAGTTATTCCTGCAACTTTCATACACTTTTAAGCACAATGTTGCCCCAATCTTTCAGGGTTTTTTTTTTAAATCTTTCTTTGAGTTTTAATTGATTTTGCTTCTTTATTTGGAAATTTATAATTTCTAAAAAAATTAATCAGTTTTGCAAACCAGCTTTGTATTTGACTAATGCAATTTAATGCACAATCGTCTTTATTTTTTTTTCAATGTATTTTGTATTTTAAATGTATTTTCAAAATACATGTATTTTGTATTTTGAATTTTTGAGATTTGGAAAGTATTTTGTATTATGTATTTTAAGTTGAAAAAACAATGTATTTTGTATTTTGTATCGAAAATGGTTTTTCGATGTATTTTGTCCAACTCTGGTGCACACCACGCCTTCTATACGGTGCAGTATGCAGCGGGTACCCAGTGTGAGATTTCATATTACAAGATTGCGTATAAATTAGAGGCCCTGATTAAAGAAAGGGCGCACTAGCGCGCGTAGCCATCTAGTCCTTATTAACCCGACTCATTTCAGCTTTCCGGCAGACGATTCTTGATAAAATCGAATCGGGTATGGTATAAAAGCAATTGGCAAACTGGAGTCATCGAGAAAAATTTTGCACAATCAAAAAATATCGAGATGTCCATACAATCGATAAAATCTATAAAAACATCTCGTTTTCGCCCATCACTAGCTGGAAGTCTTTTTCTCTGTACAGGTTGTTTACCTTATACTGTTTTAATGACATACAATACTACTCTTCTAACATCACTAAAATATACTGTACTTAAATCCTAGTTTTCTGAAAATCGTCAAGTAATTTTAGCGTTGTCTCTTCCTCTGAAATGCTTATTTTGTTGTTATTTCTTATCATACGCATCAAGAATGTGTTTTTGCACTCGGACGGCACGATTCGACCCTGTCAAACAATATAATAAATTACTTAAGACGCTTTTGGAAAGCTATTCCTTTTATCACGTCTTGCGGTCCTAATTGCCTTTCAGAATGTGTTAAACATTTTCCCACCTGTACACCAAGTATTTTTTTTTTTATTCCCGCACTTTCAAAGATATTAAGATGCAAAATCGGTTCTTAATCGCCCTTATCTAGAATTTAAAGAATTAAAAAAACATGACCATTTCTGGAAATTGAATGTTGAAAAGAAGTTAAAAGTGATATTAAAAAAATCAAAAACTTTTTTTATAGTGAAAAAAAAAAAAGGGAAATAGTATTAAGATTTTAAAAGTCCCCCCCCCCCCCAAAAAAATGTACTTTTTCTCTAAATTCCCACCCAAAAATAAATTTTATGACGCATTTTGCGTCACCAAACCCCTCTCTGGGCACCCCTGTGTTGCACAGTGATTAAATATTTTAAAAGTACCTCAAAAGTAATCACTGCACCAAGGATCATTATTATTATAAGTAATACAGATGACGCAAAATCCTGACGCCAAACAGCAAAAGGCTAAGAATACATATTAAATATTATTTTATTCATCCAAAGTAAATGATTTTGCTGATAGATGTTACTAGATTTCTCAAGTTCATTTTTTCAACAACAAACTAATATTCCAATAGCGTGCTGCTATTCATTTATATTTATTTTACCTTTACCTTGTATTATTTCCGGTTGAACAGGTTCGGAAAATTTCGCGGTTACAAATATTTAGTTTTCTTCAAGTTATTTTCGTGTTTTATGATTGCAATTTCCTTTTTATATCTTCTAAAGATTCTTTGTCAAAAGCTATTGTAAATAACAATGATAATAATAACAAGTTGGATGTGCCAATCCCAAAACTTTCTTCTATCTCATGTCAATATTTCACTTTAATTAGTTTTATTAGTATTTTTATTAGAATTATGCATAACTTCATACACTTTTCAATGGTACAATATTGAAAATTGCACAAAAATCGCTATTACAGCGCCCCCTTCCGGCGGAATTTTTCCAAATTCAGGGAGGACCTTCTTGCCATGGCCAAAAACATACTCAAAAAATTGGTTTAATTCTATGCATAACCTCATACACTTTTCGATGGTCCAATATTCAAAATGCACAAAAATTGCTATTACAGCGCCCCTACCGGCGGAATTTTTCGAAATTCAGGGAGGACCTGCTTGTCATAGCCAAAAACATAAAAAAAAAATTAGTTCGATTCTATGCATAACTTCATACAATTTTTGATGGCACAATGGCGACACACAGACTCACAGACTGACATTTTGTATAAACATGTTTTTTGGGATCTCCGACCCCTAAAACGTGTAAATCCGTCGAAAACCGGAAGTCGAAAAAAATTTCGATTACAATACTTTCTTCTATTGAATAAAAACAGCGGCTGTTTTACAAAGATAATCTATTTATTCTTTCTGTTATTTTTTCTTTTTTTTTTCCCATTTTCAGCAAACAAAAACAACGATTAGGAGAAACTTAATGCCATTTTAAAGATTTTCTGATTTTCATTACGAAGAAAAATATTATTTTCAGTAAAAAATAAAGGTTAAATTTATATATATAGCTGGATGAAGCTAGAATAGTGAAAGAGGTGTATTTAGGAGTTATAAGCCTTTCCCATCCCAAGACACTAAAAACACACCTAAAACAAGAATGAAAAAAAACCCTGTTTATTGGATTCTTTAATTCTCCAGAATAAAATAAGCACATAGAGGGGGAGGAGGCTGCAGAGACCATCACCTCATCGAGTTGACGGCTGAAATTCCAGGATTAGACAGAACTCGATTAGCATATTAAAATGCAACTGGTCTGCCAATTCATTCTTTGGTGGAAACAATGGCGGATCCAAGGGGGTGGAGGGGTTCACGGGGGTCATGACCCCCCTCTGAACACCAACAAAAATATTTTAAAGATAATTTTTTTAATGAAATATACAGTAGAGTCCCGATTATCCGAGTCCCGCGTAACCGAGTTTCCTCTTTAACTGAGTTATTTTCTTCTGATGGATTGATGACTTCCACTATTATGAAACATTCATTATAAATGAAGTGTTAGGTGAAGATGAAAGAGCAGTCGTAAAAAGTTAGAACTCTAATTTTCTGGTCAGAATGGGGGGGGGGGGGGATGGCCATATTTTTTTTCTTCCATTCTGACCAGTTCAAACTTTTTACGACTGCTCTTTCATCTTCACCTAACACTTCATTTATAATGAATGTTTCATAATAGTGGAAGCCATCAGTCCATCAGAAGAAAATGATCTATTCCAAAGGTATAAGTTCGATTGAAAAAAATTATTTAATACTTTGAGCAAAAAGAAGAGGCTACACCTGCCATTTTCATGACACTAATAGAATCACATAGCTGCCAATGTGTAGGGTTTTGTTACCTCTAAAATTTAATACAAATATTTGCCACATTTAACCGTTGACAATTGTTAGACTTTTTGACTTTATAAGAAAATGGGGAACTCTTTAATTTCTTGGTATCTGAACAAAATCGGTAAATTTTATATTTTTACGAATATTAATGCACATTTTTTGTATTTACGAATGAAAATGGCTTCGCAAAAGTATCAGAAATGTGCTTAGTTTGGATTTGGGAATAACTTTCAATTAAAAAAATTCTCATAAAGAGATGTGATCCTCTCTAACACAAAAAAATGGAAATCCATGAACCCCCCTCTAAATGGTGAGCTGGGTCCGCCCTTGGGTGGAAACTACCTGCTGACCTGATTTCAGTGGTTAATCGGTAGGTTTATCGTTGTATTTTCATGCACCCAAAAGTATGAAGAAATGGAGGACTGGGAGCAGAAAAGCACAATAGTAAACTTTATAAGTCAACCACTAAAATCATAAGCATACATTAAACTTTGTGCAAATTGTAATAAAAAGCTAAAATCTTAAAAAACGATTTTTACGCACAAATAACGTACAAAACGATATAAAAAAAATACCTAACCTAAAAATACCCTTCTCTAACTGAGAAAGGGGATCAAGTTATCCTCGAAACGATCATATGGGTATTTTTTTATCGTTCTGCACGTTATTTGTGCGTAAAAATCGTTTAAGATTTTAGATTTTTACTACTAAAATCATCTTTGCAGGTGTTTTCCACCAAGATATGACTTGGCAGACCAGTTGCATTTTAATATGTGAATCGAGTTTTAACTTTTAACGAATTCTGGAGTTTCAGCCATCCACTCGCAAAGGTGATGGTTTGTGCAGTCGCCTCTATGTCTATCAGTGAAACCTGTGAAAATGGAATCGCTAGAAACCCAAAATAAATAAATCCGTTTTAGACAGGTTTCTGTCTTAAAAAGCAGAATTGTATAGTATTCCTCCCATCTAACAGGTATGAACATACCGGGTGTCCTAAAAAGGAGTGACTGATTTTAAAATTCAATAACTTGCAAACGGTGACAGATGTTTAAAAAATTCTTGCAGGAGGGTTACGCATGAGGTCAAAAGTTTTTTTACAGCGATTTTCGATATTAGTTCGAATTGCAAACAATAGATGGCGCTGCGATTCATAGACGCAAAATTCAGGATCGATTTTTGGTCCTTTGGGATCCACTCGATACATTTTAATCTTCTTTTTCCGCGTGGAAGAAGAGAAAGGCTAAGAAATCGAGCCTGTATTGAGCATCTATTGCTTACAGCGCCACCTATTGTTTGTAATTCGAACTAAAATCTAAAATCACTGTAAAAAAACTTTTGACCTCATGCATAATCCTCCTGCAAGAATTTTTTAAATATCTGTCACCGTTATTTTAAAATCAGTCAGTCCTTTTTAGGACACCCGGTATATGTAGTATAGTCGAATGTAAATAAGCATAATGTTGTACAGTAGTAGTATGGTTTTGAGAGTTTGAGGTCACCTGCGTTGCGTTGTGGAATCCGTGGAGAGCAACTGTGGAGTCGTGGTGCTATGTGCAGAGCGCGCGCGCTGATAAGACTCGGCGGAGTCGGAAACGCAGAAAGATAAGACGCGGGAAGTGTGAACTGATGAGGAGTTGTAGTTGTATTATAGTATGAGGGTATTTATTTCGGGAAATGAATGAATTAGCGAAACAAAAATATACCTGACGCAAATATTTTTTGTTTAATGAATATTGTCTTTTAGTAGAATTGACAGAATGAATATTGTCTTTTAGATATTAGTATATAGAGTAGAATGAATATTGTCTTTTAGACATTGTGTTTTAGTAGAATGCTGTTTTATTTATTGGGCGGAACTTTGAAAACTTGCGGGGAAGATTATTTTTTCATTTTAGGGTTTCATTTATCTGACGAAACCCTATTCATCTCATTCCTCTGTCTGTCTGTCCGTCACAGAGCCCGTTCTCAGAAACTATATATGTTGGAGGCTTGAAATTTTGCATACTTATAGCTGAACACATCACATCAAACGGCAAATCATAAAATTTTGAAAAAGTCTTATAGTTAACCCTCTGGGCTCTAACTTGTGTATTTTAAGCTTTTTTGTTGTTGTTGTTGTTGCCTAACTGAGCCCCTAATTAAGTTGAAGACTTGAAATTTTGGATACTTATAGCTGAACACTTGCGATCAAACGACAAATCATAAAATTTTGAGAAAGTCTTATATTTACCCCTCTGGGCTCTGACTTGTGCATTTTATTTATTTATTTATTTTTAATGAATAGATTGAGATATATCATTTTATATTAGGATGCCAATTTATTTTGTAAATGCATTTAGCGGAGATAGAAAATTTTTAAGGAAATATTTTTATTTTCGAACTTAATTTATTTTTAAGGAAAATGTTTTATATTTTGAGAAGTTTTATTTATTTTTTTTTTTCGAATTTTCGTTATTTTTTTTATAGAAAAAATTTTGAGAAATATTTTTTTTTATTTTTATTTTGAAAACTTAATTTTCATTTTCTTTCAAAAATACCAATTATTTCGCGAACTTTATTTTAGAGGAGATGGAGATTTTTGAGAACATAATTTTTATTTTTTCGTACAAAATGAGCGGGAGATAGAAAATTTAGTAGAAGCGTTTTATAACATAATGATATTTAAAATTTATGTTGCGCGAATGAGTTTTACTTTGATAACTTGGAAAAGGGCGAGGAAAAATATATTTTCTTTTAAAATTGACGAGAGGCAGAAATTTTATTAATGAGTAAGAGACGTTTAAATAATTTTAACACATATAGAATTTAACAGGTGTTTGAAAAATTTCGAAGGAAAGAGCTACTTTCGTAGAGAAGAGATTTTGCATAGAGTGTTGCCAGCGATTAAAGATTAACATAGTGCTCCCACTGAATAAAATGAAATGTAAATAACTAAATAAAATTAAAAGATATTGTCACTAAATAAAGTTAAAAGTAAATAACAAAATAAAAATAAAAAATGTTAACTGAATAAAGTGAAACGTAAATAACGAAATAAAATTAAAAGATATTGTCACTAAATAAAGTTAAAAGTAAATAACGAAATAAAAATAAAAAATGTTAACTGAATAAAGTGAAACGTAAATAACGAAATAAAATTAAAAGATGTTGACACTAAATAAAGTGAAATGTAAATAATGAAACAAAGGGTAGTGTCACCGAATTAAGAAAAATAAAGTGTTGCCATTGAAAAAGAAAAGGAGAGATTATAAAATAAAGTAAACATTAAAGTTCTTCTTATCAACACATCAGCAAAAGAAACATAAAATTTGCTTTAAAAGTAAGTACGTAAATTAAAATATAGAAGGGAAATAATAATAATAATAACATTCAAATAATAATAGTAGTAGTAATAATAATATAATAATAATGTAATAATAATAACAACATTGAAATAATAAAGAAAGCGTTGAGATGAAAAATAAATTAAGAAAGTTTGTCTGTAGACTCAGTATATTTTGAATAGTTGACAATCTGTTAGAACATTTTAGAAAATTAACTTGATTTTTTGAAGATTTAAGCATAATGTTTGTGCGAGAGATTTCTTCTTCTAAAAGAATCATTTGAAGTTTCTTTCATAAAACGGTAGCTTAACATTTATATCAACATTAAAAATTTTAACCGAGTTTTTCTGAATAAACACTTAAATAATAATAAGTGTAAAACTTCCTTTTTCTACAACTGATATGGAATGGCATTGAAGCCCGGTATTGTATGAAAATTCTTTCACCTACCCCTTTACTTAATCTTCATATCATCTTATACATACTGAAACTTAGTTAAGTTTTAAAAATATTGCGATTAACATAGTAGAAAAAAAATTAATTAATCCCATCGATTAATTAACGGAAAATGTGAGACATAGAATATTTGATTTAAGAAAAGTGTAACAGTGTTGTGAATGACTTTACCTAACGAATTTTACCTAATTTAATCTAAATCCAACTTATTCTGCATGATTGTGTAAGTAAATACCTAATTTTAAATTTTTTTGTATAACATAGTTGAAATAGTTTCCTTAGAATAATTTTTTTGACTCGTTGAACCTTTTATTAACCCATAGAACTTTTAAGCTTTTATCATAAACTTATTTGAATTACGCAAGATTCAGCGACAAACATTTTTAGAAGGAATTTTATTTATTAATTTTAATATAAAACTATGTCAATTTGAAAATTTTAAATTTCTCTGGATATTCAGTAAGAATTGAGATTTGTTAGAACATATTACCTGGTGGAATTCTCACAGCCAAATGCCTTTCTGCATTTTATCTAATCTAACGACATCTGGTTTCAATCATAGATAGGCAGGAGCACGCATACGCTCGTTTATCTTTCGAGAGATTGTTGCATGAATTCTCAATAACAATTTTAAAATTTATCAATTAACTATTAATGAGTAATGATCGATGGAATGTAATGCTGGCTTCTTATTTAAAATTGGTTAATTTCTCTTAAGTTAGGGCACCAATCATCTCACGTGATATATGTCACATGACTAACAAATTTTTTGAACCAATCATGCTTGAGTATTTATAATTTTGTTTCACACATGCGCCCCCTATGAATGTATAAATTTGCATGGAAAAAGAAAATTTCATCAATCTGTGTACTGTCGCCGTCGTGTAAGGACCTGGACAAGTCTTTCAATATTTAATTTAAGTTATAATGGAACGAAGCGTGCAATCATCTTTGTTAAGTGTTGGTGATGTTTCCAACACGAAGAGTCAGACCTCATCACCATGATTTCATTATCAAGATTTGGAAGTTTCAATGCAAGCCAAAAAAGCACTCGTTTTGGATAATGAAATGAAACTTTCTTCATCAGGATTGAAGAAACAGAAGTTACCCTTCGTGTGTACTACTAGCAAAAAAGCTTTTCCCAGAAAGTTTGTGTTAATTAGACATATGAAATTTCATTTAGATAAAAAACCATTTTGTTGCGATTTGTGCGAGAAAGTTTCGTACAAAAAAATGACTTATTAATTCATAAGAAGATTCATTCGAGAACCCCTTTAATTTATAAGTGTGATTTACTCAGTGATATGTTTTCGAAAAAGTGTGACTTATTCAAATACAAGAAGATTCACAAGACGCCCATGCAAAATAGTTGTGATCTCTGCAGTGACGTGTTTTCAAGAAAATTGACTTATTAATTCATAAGAAGATTCATCCAAAGACCCCTGTGATTTATAATTGTGATCTCTGCAGTGACGTGTTTTCGAGAAAATATGACTTATTAAAACACAAGACGATTCATATGAAGGCCATGCAAAAATATTCATGTTATGAATATTATGAACGTTTTTCTAACATAAGTGTTTTACTGGCACATAAACGCACTTCCCACAAGGTTTCACCCAAACATATTCTTCTTTAAAAAATGCATTGTATGAAAAAGTGAAGCATTTCCAAAGACAAAATGTGCTTTCTGTAATTAATATCACGCCTGATGAAGAGAATGATAAAGACTTACACATATTTTTTAATAATATAAGATCAGACATTTTGAATGAATTAAATTATCAGATGGTAGAAAAAATTTATTGAAATGGTATTCAACAGTTCATGTGGTTGTAATTCGTATATCACAAGATGTCGAAATGGACTATGCTACTCCCTTTTTCCGTTCAAGAACAACTCTTATACCAGAAAATAAAATTCATTTGAAAAATGAATACTAAAAGATTAGATATCTATAAACTAAATTAAACGTGCCAAAATCCACTTGTTTGAAAGTCATCTTCTTCCAGAAGCGACTCAACGTCCAATAAGAAAAAAAAAGATGGCGGATTTCTCATCAGCGAAAAGGAAGTGATGCGATATCACATGACTTCCCTCTGTCATGCGAGTGGTTGACGGCGTATACATATGATTCGTTATCATTGAGCGATAAGCTCACCTAGTTTAGCACGCAAGTCTTATCGTCGTTTTTCAAGTAAAATGTCTCTGCTATCCGAAACATGTTTGAACGTGTTTTTGTTTCGTCACTTGAAATATAAGTTAATTTTCAAGAATTTTATAGATGATTATTTTTAAATTCTTATATAGTTAAAATCAGCAATTGCTAATTGTAATTAAAACATTAATTTATTTTTATAATAATATGTGGTTTTATTTTTATATTATTTAAAATTCATAAGTATTGATCTTAGAAATAACTTAATTTTCTTTTGAAAGCGAAAATCTTTAGAATTCATTCACTTAGTCTTTAAAATTATGTATGTTTTGTATGTTGGAAATTATTTCTAAGTTTTGAAAGATGTATTTGTGAAACGATCCTTTTCTGGAAAAGGGATGCCGGTTTTCAAATGTATTTCTTGAAATTCCGTAAAGTGTTTTCTCTGAAAACTTTCGATAACCAAAACATGTTAAATAAATACCGAAATATGTTGTCGTGTGACAATAATCGCTGGGTTGGGAATCTCTTTTCATGTGTTTTTCTGAATTTTTTAAAATTGTGTGTTTTCATATAACTTTCCTGAAATTCTGTAAAGTGTTTTTACTTTCTAAAAGTTTTCGCTAACCTAAACATTTTTAATACAACTGTTGTTATATACAAGTCATTAGGAATTTCTTATGTATTTATCTTTAACGATTGTTAGATGATATTTTTTTTCTCTCTCAGCGGGAAAGTCAATTTAGAATTCATTCTCTTAGTCTTAAACTATGCATGTTTTGTGTGTTGCAAATTATTTCAAAGCATTGAAAATTGTATTTGAGAAACGGTTCTTTTCTAGAAAATATGTCTTAAAAAATGTTCGTGAAAATTATTTGGCTGGAAAATTTTTGAAAGACATGAAAATGGCTCTAATAAATTATTTTAATTGTAAAATATTTGAAGAATTGAAAATGATTTCATTACTCGAAGATGGCTTGAAAAATATTTGCATGACTCGAAGAAATTATTTGACTTGTAAAATATTTGAAAGTATTCCCATTGAAAAATAACTTGATTTCTTGAAAACGTATGCTTGATTTCTGAAAATTTCATGAAAAATGCATCCTTGGTATAAAGAATGACGAGAATCCTTGGGTTCTTTAAAGTTTTTGAACACTTTCATGGAAGAAAGAACAACGAGTTTCCTTAGTTTCATGAGAATATACGCTTGTCTCCTAAAAATGTTATGAAAAAATGCATACTTGGAAGAAAGAATGATGAGGGTTATTGGATACTTTTTGTGAACTCATTCGGGAAAAATCTTTGAAGAATGTTTTTTCTCGATATTTCATGGGACCTGAGTCTTGATAATTTGTTTTGAAAATCTATTTAATGCAAGGATTTTGTAAGAAAAAAGAATGAGAGTTTGTTTTCTAAGAAGGTTTGTTTGATTCATGCTCATAAAAATGGGCGGGAGTTGAATTCATACTTGGAAGAAAGAATGATGAACATCCTTAAGTTTTTGAAAAATACATGAATTGAACACTTGTTTGGAAGAAAGAATGATGAGAATCCTTGGTTTGTTAGAAAATCTGCTTGATTTCTTAAAAGTTTTTGGCAAATGCAGGGTTTAAACACATGCATGAAAGAAAGGACGATGAGAGTTCTTTGATAATTAATGAAAACTAAATTAAAAGTATTTGTTAGTTAACAAAACAAAGGTTTTGAAAAAAAAATTAAGAAAATTTAAGTTAAGAAAAAAAATTAAATAAAAAATAATAAATTAAGAAAAATATTATAAGGTTGATTGTTTGTAAAGTTTGATTGTTTTCTGTTTTAACTCATGAATGAATTCATCCAACCATTCAATTGTTTATCCTGGCAACCATATGTTTATTCGTCACCTAACCAACCAACTTCTTACCACAGCAACCGACTATTTATAATATTAACTATTTATTTCTGCACAAGTGCAGAAACTAAACCGATGACATAATCGAAAAATAAGTGACTTATCAAATAGACTTTGTCATAACTTGAAGTAGACCAATATTTTTGAAAACATAAATTTAGACTCAGAAACTCATTTAACATAGAGTTGGAATGAAAATTTGCAAAGTTTGTTCATTTCCCACGAAAACTCACTTATGCATTTTTGGATATATATAAAAATCGCCACAATATTATATTTAAATTGATTAAATTCTCACTATTTCATATTAGTTTGCAAGTAATTTGAAATATTTCTAGGTTAACTAGGTTTGATAGTATTCCAAATTAAACACTTCTTTTGCAGATTTTCTATGATAAACCTTGTGTAACTAACCCTTTATAATTTTCAATCCAACTTAGTTTCATGAAATATACCTGCAAAACTTTAAATTCTTTTATTCAGTTTAGTTTTAATTTCAAATTATTTTTAAAAGTTCTATTATTATTTGAAAAAATAATTATGTACTCTTATACATTTATTTTAAAACATTAAAACCCTAACATCTAACAAATCTAAAATCATAATATATTCATCATTTACCTAATACACCAGCTTCATCAAGACATGTACGTTTAACCGAACGGCTTAAAGTGAAATGGCAAATCCTTATCACGAAACAGGATATCACGTGACACCTACCTCCCGTTACATTGGTTGATGGTGCAATCATGTGATACCTTATCTGTAACGTTACTCGACGATAAGAACACCTTTGAGAAGCGGCTTTCACGCCATTTTTATCACTCTTTTCGTGTGAGTGCCGATGCTGGTTTGTCTTTACTATCCGTGCCTTGTCTAATCATGTCTGAACTTGTCTAAACTTGTTATTGCTTCTTACTTATCCTAAAATGCAAGTTTAATAACGAAAGAGATGTATATATTTATTTTTTTGTTAGATTACATAATTGGAACAAACAATTGCTAATTAAAATTAAATCATTTCCGTTAATTAATAATTATATTAATTACAATAATAATTGATTTATATATGAACTTATTTACAATACATAGTATCGATTTTAGAAATAACTTAATTTTCTTTTCCAAGCGAAGAAGAATAATTCAAATATATATGAGTGTTAAAAAATTCTTATGCGGGGAAACTGAAAAGAAAAAATGATGAGAGACCTTGAATAGGGTAGATCGGGGCTAGTTGGCCATATGGGCATCTTGGCCCAGTCGCGATGTTTTTTTAAACTGCCCGTTAGATGGCATTGTCAGTCCAGCCAAAGTATGCGTTGCTTCGCTTTCCTCCTCCAACATCAGCGCCATTAAAGTCGAAGCGTCCATTAAAGAAACAGAGAGATTCTTCAAAATTTTGTTAAGATAAGTAAATTTCCTCTCTTATAAATAATCGTTTTTTATTTGTTTGTAGATTACATTTTAGATTTTGATATAAAGTATTCAGAAAAATAATTGTTCGTAGTTATTGTAGGGCATGTTTGTTTATTGAAATGCTTTCAGAATAATTCCTCACAGTCATGGAAAAAAATGGCGATATGGGGTTAGTTGGCCCATTTGGCAGGTTCGCCCGGCGGGTTGCATGCCCCGTAGGAATTTATCTGGGGAATTCGAATTTTGGTAGGTTTAATGAATTATTTTAATAAACATTTATTATTCTTTTAATTTATTTATTATTAATTAATAGTAAGGAATTATTTTATCAATTGAATTCCTGGTTATTCCAGTCAACCTTTTTGAAAAAGGAAGTTATAATATTGTTTACTTCCTCCCCACATTAAATCAGCTGCTCTGTTGTACACTTTTTTTTTGGTTTTTAATATATATACAAACATATATTTTATTTATTTTTTCTGTAAGAGTTGCTCCTATCAAAAGCTTGTCAATGCAAAAGTTGTAGATAATATTAAGAGAATTTATAGTAAATTTAAGTGAATTTGATATCTTGTGAATCGACGGAGTTATGATTTTTTTTCTTCTTCAAACCACCTTTTTTTCAGTAAGGGTTGCTCCTATCGAAAACTTGTCAATACAAAAGTTGTCTAAGAGGATTTATAATAAATTTAAACGATTTGATATCTTGTGAATTGAAAAAATTATGAATTTTTTCCTTCTTCAATCCACCTTTTTCTTTGGTTTTTAATTATTATTTTTTTTTCCTGTAAGAGTTGCTCCTATCAAAAGCTTGTCAATACAAAAGTTGTCGATAAAATTAAGAGGATTTATAATAAATTTAAGTGAATTTGAACCTTGTGAATTGACGAAGTTATAAATTGATATTTTTTTCTCGAATTAATAATTTTACATTTTTATAATTTTATGGCTTCATTAAGTTGTATGGTAGGTTTTCTTTAGGCTATATTGTGTTTTCGTTCGCACAAAATAAAAATTAAGATTTGGTACAATTTTGAACATTTCTTAAACTTCTACACTATCAGAACATTAAAAAGCGACGTGGGCTGGCTTACACCGCAATCGGGACAGGTTGGCCCAAGCGACTTGGTGTCAGTTTGAGCTTCTAAATTAATACTTATAGTTAATACTTTCAACAGGGTTCATACGCATCAGCGAATTCAGGGGATTTTAGGTATTTTAGTACCAGAAATTTCTTAAAGTATCGGTTGTTATATATGAAGATACAGTTTTTTTTTTCATTAAACAAGGCAAATATTACTTTACAAAAATTCTGGTGCAAGATGCTTGATAGTCCTTGAACCGTACGAACCCTGTTCAAATTTTACTATTGTGACTTCTTCCTGAAAATACATTGATAGTGGTAACATAAGAAATTTAAAATGTTAAATTGTATTTTTTTTTTTTAATTATTAGAAGAAAAAGCGGGCGAACTAGCCCCGGTCTACCCTACTTCTTGAAAACTCTTGAAAAATATGATTTCTTTTAACTCTTGAAAAATGCATGATTATTGTTTGCTTGAAATATCAAAGGTCTCTCGTCATCATTTTTATCATAGAATGTGATTTACATATCAAATACAATAAATAAAATAAAATAATATTAATTAACAGTAATCTTAATTAGTCACATGCTTATTAAAACCAGAAACCTGACAGTATTCATATAACAAAAAAATGACGCTAATATGTCATTAAGTATTGTAGCTTTTTTTTTCTACCAAAGCACCTGTATTTTGATAATGTACATACTATAATGTACAAAAAAATTCCAATTTTTCTCAACATACAATTAAGATTCCGTTAAAGAATAGATACCGCATTCATATTTATGGGAAAATTTTAAAGTATATTTTGGATTGTGCTCGCAAGACAAAGAATACACAATAACATTATTAATAATTACTTACTCTTAGACTATTACATTAAAATAACGATTCATTTTAAAAAATACTGTAGTTTAGAATAAAATAACAAGTTGGAAATTGCTCGTCTAACGTGGCAAATGAGGTGCGTTCATACTATAACTAGTTTTATCAATATTTTTTACACTGCATATTGTACCGAATCTATATTTTAGTGCACTTCATAAGTGCATATCAATTTCATTCTGTTCGAAAAGCTATAACATCATTAAAATTCACTTGCAATAATTTTTTTCCATTGACCGTAATGTAACGGAAAACTTTTGACTGTCCCTGTAATTAAACTATACATCCGATTTTCATAAAATTTGAAATGACCCGGCAAAATTTTGAAACAATTGTATATTTAAAATTTCAGACTATTCGGAAGGTTGTAACATCATTAAAATGCACTTGCAATAATTTTTTCCCATTGGCCGTAATGTAATGGAAAACTTTTGACTGTCCCTGTCATTAAACTATACATCCGATTTTCATAAAATTTGAAATGACTCGACAAAATTTTGAAATAATTGTATATTTAAAATTTCACACTATTCGGAAGGCTGTAACATCATTAAAATGCACTTGCAATAATTTTTTCCCATTGGCCGTAATGTAATGGAAAACTTTCGACTGTCTCTGTCATTAAACTATACATCCGATTTTCATAACATTTGAAATGACCCGGCAAAATTTTGCAACAAGTATATATTTAAAATTTCAGACCATTCGGTTGGATAGTTTTTGCTCTGTTATATGCGGACAGACAGACAGACGGACGGACCGAACGATGATTTATATAATTATGAACACACCAAAAAAAGATGGTTTAAAACATCACAACTTTTGAAGCGGTATAATAAAAAGTATTTGAAAATATTTGTCTGTAATTTATTAAAGTTATATTTCCAATGATTCCGTTAACGGAAGTTCATTATCGCTATTACTATTTTACAAAACATATTGCCTGCCCCCGGCTCGACTATGTAGAAAAAAAAAATGTTAGCCTGATCCCGGCCCGACCCGTGTCTGCTGCAAATATTAAGCCCGGGATCGCTCAGACACGATGTAACTGAATGATGCAAATTTCTACGCTGGGCATGATATATTTCTGTATTGATGACAAATTAGCATCGGCTTGCGCAGCACATTTACACTTAATCTCGCGAAAATCGGGCTAGCCTGAATTAAGTTTGAATCTTTTTTAAATATTTGAAGTTTCCTTCTGTAAAAGAAACTTTGTCAAAATGAAACAATTCTAGAGCAAAGCGTGGATTTTGTCCGGAGAAACTTTTGCCCGGTAGAGTTTTTATCCTGTGGGGATCTTGTCCGCATCCCGCGGAAGCACATCCATTGAAAATGGTTCATTTCAATGGTTTCGTTTAAATTTTCATATCGGGTCTGCCCAACTGGAACCATTTAATTAGTTGTTGTTGGCACGGCCCGTTTTTTTATTATTATTTATCGGCCCGACCCGTTAAAAAAAGATTATTCTACCGGCTGGCCCGTTTGAAAGTTTGCCTTCATTTTGCCGGGCCGGGTACGAGCATGAGCAGACTTCTAGAATATATACAAATATACTCAAATCATTTCTTGAAAGTTTAAAATATTGTTTTTGGTATTTTATAGGATTAGAAAATGTATAAATGTAATTTTTAATTAATTTTTCAACTACTTTTCAGCAGTGAAACTACGCACTGGAAACTAGAGCACTGGAGATCTATTCCAGGGTTCCGGGTTCGATTCCCGGCTTGGACATTTTTCATTAAGTTGGTTTACGCCTTGTTAGCAATGTGATAATTCACGTCTTTGATGTATAAATGTAATGTTTTTAAATATAAATGCATAATTTTTTCAGAACTGAAACTTTCCACTCCTTGTCTTTCAACAGTAAGAAAATTGAACAATTACAATTAGAAAAGAAATTATCTATTTAAAAAATGTAGAGTGTCCATAAATTATTGTCGTGGTTTCCTTAGCTCATCCTTATAATATTTGATTTAACATGACAAAAGAATGGTTCTCATATTCGTAAAGTACAAATCAAAAAGTTTTCTTTTATAACACAAACAAAATTTACATAAAAGTTGTAACTCAAAACATTGTTAATCAAATAACGATTACAATACAAAATGTAAAATTTTATCAAAAAGTTATTAATGAATTATGTAATATGTATCTATCTTAACTTTGAGCTCATAATTCATAAATAACATTCTGATATTTTAATATCATTATTATTTTTTTAATTGTAATCGGTATTTGATTAAAATCGTTTTGAGTTAAAACTTTACGCTTGTGTAACTTTCTTTGTGTTATTAAAAAACATTTTGAGTTGTACTTTACGAATATGTAATATTTTTCGTCATGTTCTTAAATCAAAAGTTGTGAGATAAGGATATCCCGGCAATAAATTATGGACACCCTGTATTTTTGTTTTAAATAATGCTTACACGATAAAGTAAAATATCTATAGAACTCATCCTAAATTATATTTACTTTCAATCAGAACAAGCGCAAACATCAGGCAAACGGGTTTGCTGCCCAGGGCCCGCGACAATTTTGTTTTTAAATGCTTCTTCGGGATTAAAAAAAAAAAAAAGTGTGTGTTAGTTTTATTTCTTACAGACAAAATTGATATGATTGTCTGAAAATGTATAGATTTTATGACCCATGAAGGTTGGTTGGTTGTACGGGGTTTTATGGCGCAAAATCCCTAAAGGGACATGCTGCACCAAAAAAGTAGACTAAAACATCAAAAAAATGATGACCCATGAAGACAAAAAATAAATATTTAAAATATTGTAAAGGATAGATTTTGCGAAATTAAAAATAATTATCCACATTAAATGTGAAAGTAGTGGTATTTTTCATACATTTTGTTATCTGTATTATACATTATTTTATACAATTTAAAAGGTTCCACTATAACTGCTTTGCCAGGGCCACGCGCGAAGTTGCGCCGACGCTGCTGCCAATCGGTGGGATAATGAATTCTAGAACTTTTTTTAAACGATACTTTAAAGCAAGTACCATCCGGTTATAACCGGATTAAAATATAGTGTTGGAATAATAAAGAAGTGTTGACAGGCCCTGATTATCGAATAGGCACGAGAAGCACGTGCTTCCCTTAGAAAATTTTGAAAGGGCACGAAATTAAGAAAATAGGGGCCCCAAATTTTATATTGAATTAATTCCATTCCAAAATTATATCTAATTTCTTTTGAAATTATTAACTTATTCTGAATTCAACCTTTTTATCCAACTTAGATTTTTATGCTAATACTATGCAAAATCATTTTTGCATATTGCTTTTATTGTATCCAGTTTTTGTGTACGTATATAGGGAAACATAAAAAAAGTTTTTTAATGGAATATATATATGTGAGTTTGACTGAGACACTCTTTGGAATAATATGAGTTTCCGCATATGTCAAATTTCGAAAACTTTTTGAATGAAAGGGGGCTCGAATTGACAGCGTGCTTCGGCTTCCCATAGCTTCAGAGGTTAATCGGGCCCTGAGTTTTGAGAAGGAAAGGAGACATAAGCAAAGCTGTTTACATATACAAACAAGCAGGGTTCGTTGATATATATCAATGGATATATATCTTGATATATATCATGATATATATCCGATATTTATTTTCAAAATATCAAGGTTTTTGATATTTTCGATATTTTCATTTTCATACATTTGATATTTATTTTTTAAATGTCGTATTTCTGGATATTTTCATGTATGTGATATTTTCAAAATATTTTCAGTCAAAAGAAGTGTAAATGAATTCTTCAACTCTTATTAAAAATTAGTCCATCTGTTAATAAAAATTAAAAAGAATAGCTCACAAAATATTCCCTACACTCCAAAAACTAGTTTTGGATTGTACCTGCAGCTTTCCCATTACCATCATAAGAAATCTTCTGTCTTTCAACAATACCTCCCTAGCCTGTCTCAATTCTTTTTGTAGACTGTTAAAATGGGATAAAGGGTTAATTGGTGATTGGATATTAGTAAAAAAATCTCAATTTTATAAGCTTTATGTTTGAAACTGAATATTTAAATGTTGAACCAAAAATTTGGTGGGATAATATTAAATTAGAACAACCCATAAAAGATTATTTAACTTATCAGTTGTTTACAGCTTCTCCTTCAGTAGATGCATTAGAATCTTTTCTAGTTTTGGTTTACTTCAGTCTAAATAAATAGCACAGTACGTTAGGGAATGAAAAAGCAGACAAACTTACATTCATGTTCAAATTCTTCAATAGAAAAAATAAAAAATAAACTTTATTTTGTATTCCAGAATTTGTTTATTTTTATTTATTTTTTAAACTGAATCCTGAATTTTGTGTTTTGATGAGTGAAAAAGCAACTTTTACAGAAAATTGTTTGTTTTCATTTATTTGATCATAAATTGTAAGAAAAAAAAAAAAAAAAGGTCATTTAGAATATTGTTTTATTATGTTTTCATCCTAAATGTAATATGTTTTAGATTCTAATTTATATTAAGTCTAAGAATATTTATAATCAGCTGACAATTTTGAAAATATCTGATATATATCGAAAATATCGGATATATATCAAAATATTGGATATATATCAAAATATCGGATATTTTTGATATTTTCGAAAATATCATGATATTTACGAACCCTGCAAACAAGACATATACAAACAATTGTTTACCAGCGAGCACTTCGCACGAAGCCTGAACTGAATCCGGTTACCGGACACTGTCCTATTGTTTCATTTCAGACAGTGGTTGTCATTTCAGATTTTGGAATGGGGAAATTTCTTTTGTTGGATGCAATATTTTTCATTCCTGTTGGGTTATTGTATTAATTGTGTTAAAGTGTGTTTTAATATATGTACCTTTAACAATAAATCCATATTTTCTGTTAATTTTCCTTGCATCAATATTTAATGCATATCTTCAAATATTTTTATTGTTATAATTTAATTACGTACAATTATTGAAATATTAGTAAAAGCCGTAAATGCTGTCATAGATTATGAATTTCATGCGCGTAACCAGGGGAGGTGCACTGGGTGCTCGGGCACCCCCCCCCCTCCCCCCGCTTGCGCCGACCCAAGCACAATTAATTTAAAAAATCGAAATCTACAAAAGAAAAAAGAAGGAGAAATGAAAGCAGGGTTAGTTCAATTAGTTTAACAAATTAGTTTACTTCAAAAAACTAACAGCTTAAGTTTTGAAATGTTATAAAAGAAGAGACCAACGTTATTTTTCTTAAGAAAATTATTTTGTTCATCTTTATTAAAACTAGAATATTTACTAGAATCTGTATTAGTCATAGTAAGTCAAAAAGGTGGTTTTATAATCACACTTTGAAGTATTTCGTTTATGGGAGATATTTTTAACGCCATTCTTTCTCCTGCATGTTTCTGCAATTCCATAAGAAGTTCTCGACGAGGGTAGAAACTGTTTGTCTCTTTGCTTTCATAGTTTAAAGTTTAGAAAGAAACAAAAAAATTTAAAGGGAATGCCGATGTGAAACGGTAATTCCACCATGTGATTAGCTGGGGGGGGGGGGGGGGGAGTGCACAGACCTGCCTCATTTGAAAATGAGAAATAATAGCACACAAAATTAAAATTAATCTGGAGGTTGGTTGGTTGGTTGATTTTCGCGTTTCGTGGCCATTTTGTGACATTCGTAAAAGGAATATGGTTGCAGTCTTTCAACTCAATACAGTAATTTTTTTCCTCTGCAAATTTTTACACGATTTTTAGAAAGACTGCAACCATTTCGAACTTTCAAAAATAAACTTTTCGAGAATCGAACTCTCGGGAGTAAGCTTATACCTCTTCGGTAGCGTACTCCCGACCATAATGTGACCCCTTCTGCCTCAAAACAAGCGAATCTTGAATTATTGTGATTTTTTATTTCGAGCCAAATTAAAATTAAATTTTCAGCTTTCTTGTAAGAACCAATTTGGAATTCTTCCAATTCGAATTTAATAACGTCAATAGCAAAAATTACCGGAGAGTTTTTTTCTGTTTGAAGAAAGGTAAAAAAATCGCCTCGAAGCACGAAAATTCCTGCTAAAAATCGCATTAAAAATTCGGAAAAGACTAAAAAATTGCAGAGAACGAAATTAACTAACTGGGTAAAAGTTTGAAACCGGATTCCTTTTAGGAATGTCAAAAAATCGCTGCGAAATGCGAAAAAAACCCTCTAAAAATCACATTAAAAAACCGTGAAAAATTGAAAAATCATTGTAAGAAACTCTAAAAACTTTACTGGAAAACGAACAAAGTTTAGAGGATAAAATATTGAAATCGGATTCTTTTTTACTAATTTGGTACAATTGTCGCAAAAGGCGAAAAAATTCAAATAAAAAATTCAATGAAAAATTCCAAAAATTATCTTCGATATGCATGACTTCAGGCATTCAGGTACTTTTCTGCCAATCTTGTGGCTGTGTGGGTTGTCTTGTTTTTTCAGAGTACAGCGTGCGCGCGTACACACACAGACAAGCACTTATGTTTGTTATTACGGTGCGCGGTAAAAAGGGCAACGGAAAAAACGCCAACAGTAAAAAGGGCAACGGTAAAAAGGTCAACCGGTAAAAAAGGGAACGGTAAATAATAATAATTAAAAATTGAGATTATTAGTTAATGAGGTACATATAATAATTTTTATCCTTCTGATAAAATTTAGTGTACATTATCATGGCCTGCTTTATCTTAATATATTCGACACATTCTGAGGTAAAAATATGATTTTTAATGAAAGAACACTCTTTATTATTATTTATAGTGAAATTTATTGCATTACCATTACCAATTATTTTTTGTTTAGCTGAACAGCCCAATGTTGTCCGAAGCACAAATTTGTGTCCCAAATTTAAAACAATGACCGAAAACATTTGTCACACACTTATCGATATTTTCCTACAAAATTTCTTGGGTCCCTCCAGTGACTCCTAATGGTGTTATTACACGAGGGGTCAAAGTCGCTTCAGATTCCAGGCGTCTCCATGTTATCGTATGGCTGCAGGGGAGTCGCTTGGAGAGCGAGCAACTTTTTTCTGTCGAAGCGTCTTTGACGCCCGAGACGAGGCCAGTCGCCAGTAACAGCCAATTAAATGCTTGGAAATCTGATAATAGAAAAGCCTTTTCCGGAACAGCCAATGAAATGCTTGGAAAAGACGGGCCGTGAGGCGGCTGTTGTCGCTAGACGCCCGGGATTCCAAGCGTCTTTGAGTCCTCGTGTAATAACACCATTAGAAGTCATGGAGTCACATTTTGAAAACTTTCGTGCATATGTACTGATGTAGTACTGCATGTATCATCTGAGATTTATAATCCGGAAAGATTTCAACTGCAAAACTTTGACTGAGATAATTTTGGATCTCATGCAGCTTTACCCTGCGCTTATAATAGTTTCCAGCATGATTAAAAGTCTTTTTTAATCTTTATAATAATTTAAGGTGCTAAAAAGTTTTACACTTGTGTCCACACTTTGTCACTGCCGCAAGGAGATTTATGGCATTCTCGCAATATTTTGAGTTATTTTTCATAGTATATCCATTATCAATTACAAAATAAATTATACTTGACTATTCTCCCCCCCCCCCCCACCACCACCATTGAACCAAAGATAGTTACAAAAACTGTTATAAATTTTAAATATACTTTAAATAATTAAAATGTGCCCATTTTTTTTAACTTAAGGGGCAAAGGGACAGGTTTGTCGCGTCGAATTTTTCCGACAGATGGCTCTGATTGCAACAGGGTATCGGAAATTTGGCGAAATGAGATTTTTAAGGAAGAGAAAAAGATAAAAAAATAAAGCGCTTTCGCGCCAACCTCTGGTAATCTTATCACTCAGTGGAGGCGGAGTTTATTCCCTACCAGCTGTATGACGTGACTAGGATCTCCAATCATGTACCTCTTGGAAGGAAAAAGATGCTTTGCTTTGTACAATGACATTTTTTCGGGAACTTACAAATTAACTTCGAGAAGGCTCAAGGTTCAGGCAAGCACAGATTAACACTAGAAAGACGAGAATTTTACTCAAATTTTAGAAAAATATTTCACACCAGAATGTTTATTTTAAATTATTAACTTATCCATTTAACTAGTTTTTCTTTGCATCTTTTAAACTAGTTTTATAAAAAAAAATCCTGGTTCAAACCGAGATATATTCATGTGGTAGCAGTCAAAATGACTGCTCGCAGGCTTTCTAGTGTTAAAAACGGTATACAAATTACTGGAGCGTGGATCTTTTAAAGAGGTCCGATTTTTTAAATAAAATAGCACGAGCACCTTTTTATATTTTGTATAAAATTTTCTTTTTCAGCAGGGGGGGGGGGGGGGGTTAGACGTCTGCACGAGGCGGAATTTTCTGGCCCGGTGCAAAAATAAAAATATCAGACTCGACTCAATTTCCACCAAAAATGCCGATTTTTCTTAACATACAGTTGAAATTCTTTTCTGGAATACTTCATAAATATTCATGGAAAATTTTAACAGTATATTTGAGAATTTAGATTACTATATGTTCGCGAGCTAGAACATACATAATCGTAGCAGTAACAAACACTTAGACTCATTAGACTCTTAAATTTAAGTTTAGATTCCTTAATATCATTAATATGTTCAGAACGAAAGAAAAAAGGTGGTTAAAAACATCATAGCTTTTGAAGCTGTATATATATATATATATTTTAAGAGATTTTTGAAATATTTCTCTGTAATTTATTAAGGTATATTTCCAAATTTCCCGTTACCAAAAGTTGATTATTACTACTATCCTTTTTTCTACACAAATTACTTTCCCGAGGAGGCTACTTCAGTCATCTGAAAAGACCTGCTCGCTAATGTTAATTCAATGGGCGAAATTTTTTTTAAGAGGCTACTTCAGTCAAACGAATAGACTCGTTCGCTAATGATAATCCTATGAAAGAAATTTATAAAGATATCTCAGTCGCATTTCAATATTTTAAAAAGATTTTTTTTTTTTTTTTGAATTGGATAACTGAGCTCGGTCTGTATGCAGGCCATTTTTTACTTTTTCGATTTTGATTGCAGATTTTTTTTTTATAAGGATGCTTTTACTTTCGAAACCAGTTTCGAAAATGAAAGTGTCCTCAATATAAATACCTATAAACAAAATGGAAAAAGTAAACAACGGCCTTTGTATTTGTACAGATCGATCTCAACTATTTCATGCAAAAAAAAATCATTTAAAAACAACTGAAATGTGACCGAACCGAGATATCTTTATAAATGTCTTCCATAGGATTAGCGTTAATGAATGGGTCTTTTCGCTTGACTGCATTGTTATCTCTATTATATGACTATGATGTTATATGACTGTTGCGTTCTCTTTTGCATTGCAATATTTTTAGCAGATTTTTTTGCATTGCAAAGCTGGGGGTCGATCGCTATAAAGACTTTTTTTTTTTTACTTTTTCGATTTTTTTTTTGCAGATTTTCTTTATTTCCTCTTACTTTCTTATTCTTTATTATTTTATTTATATTTTATTTTTCTTTCATTTTCTAAACCGGTTCCGAAAGTGAAGTAGAATATTGAAATGCAAATGAGATATCTTAAAAAATTTTTCCCATAAGATTAACATTAACGAACGGGTGCCTTTCGCACGATTGAAGTAACTTCTTAAGTCTACTACCGGCCCTCGTATTTTATCGGCTTAATTTCTATATCTGGTACATCGGCCCATTTAAGATTTAATCTTTTTATGGACATGGACCGGGGCCTAAGAAAAAAATAAACGGCCGGGCCCGTAATTTTGGATTCTGCCCGATTTTTTTTGTGCTGCCCGGTCCGGTCCGTTAAAACAATCGTCTTCAATCTGCCGGCTCGTTAGAAATTTTGACTTTACTTTGCCGACCGGGTACGGGCCATGCAGATCTCTAGGAGGGGGCATTTCAAGAGTTTCCGTTATGGGGCAAAAGTTTTCTTTGAGCTGCAAGCTATGAAGTAACGTGCGGCATTGCGCGAACCATCCACAAAGTAGTAAAATCCCGCATAATAAGAAATGCTGTGCTCTATTTTACCTTCCTTAATTTATTTCATGAACACTTTTTAATTTCCATGGAAGTTATATATATTTTTTTTCTTTTGCGGAATTTCGTAAAATTAATTCGTGAATTGGTCGCGGAAAAGACCGCGAGTTTCTACAAACAATAATGGGAAAATACCGTGAATTTTGCCAAGATCGCAGAAACAAATTTCTCAAACGGTCGCAAAAAAAAAAAAAAAAAAAAAAAAAAAAAAAATCGTCTGTCAACCGCAGAGAAAATAAATTAAATAAATAATGTATAAAAATGCTAGTTTACAAAATCATTCCCTGTTTCTGATATAAACAAAGTTTTAAGTAATCAATTAAAAGAATATACAATTAGATGGCTTTGGTAGAAATAAGACAGACATGCTTACATAATTATCTGCACTATATATTTATTTACACTTCAACACTCGGCTAAAAACATACTAAAATAATTTTTCTGTATATAATCAACACGTACTCAAAACTCAAAGTTTGATTCCATTCTCTGAAAATTATGTTTCAGTTATTTTCCGCTTTTATGTAAAAGCGGAAAAATAGTTCGATTACAGTTTTGAACAAGAGCACTTGCCAGTCTGATACGTTTACGAACAAAAATTTGTCAGAAAGTAGCCAGTTTACATTTGAGTCTTCATTTTTTTTTTCAGTATATATAATTATATATTATACAATTATATATTAATAAACAATTTAAAAAGACATAATGAGGTAAAATCCATTTTCAACATTTGCTAAAGGTTTACATAAGTTACAAAAGTTAAGCAAAAGTATGTTGTAAAGATTTACATATGTTTAAAAATCCATACCACTCAAAATTAGGTAACATATAAAAATGTGTAAGATGTAAAAATGTATCCAACAGTGGAAAACTCACTTCCAGCAATTATGGATTTTAATCAGTTCCTGTGCCTGTAAGCAAATTTCGTGTCTCTCTGTAAAGGAACGATAATTGCGATAGAAAATGATCTATAGAAAATGTTTTGTGTACTCCAGTAAGTTTCATTATGTTTGATGTATCATAACATTATTAAAATGCAGTGCAAACGTTTTTTCCTCATAGATCATAATGTAAAAGAATTCTTTTGTATGTATCTGTAAACGAACCACAAATTCTACTCACTTCTTTTTTTACTACCGAACATTCTGTAAAAATCCTCAGTAACATAAAAATTTTATGGCAATCCGAGTACTATCTTTACCAGAGTTTGAGCATGGCAGGTGTTTGGAAAGTTTTAAAATGCATGCGTATTCAGAAATGTTTAAAAATCTGTCACAATTTAAGAATAATTTTTTATATGAGTATGATCTGTTTATTTATTATGCATTCATTTAGTACTCATGTAACAAGTCCAAGATATAGTTATATACTCTTGGAAGTTGTATTATTAACATGATTTGATATATTTAGATTATAATTGAGTTGTCATTTTCACCAGAGCTATAAGGTTTAATGTCGTCGGGATGTTGTTTCAATAGGTTAATGTACTACAATATTCAAGTAAGTTGTATAAAGCAGGTGTGCTTTCTTAACTCAACTAATTAAAAATAAAAGTAAACAATTTATATATTGATATCTTTTCAAAAACATTTTTAAGACAAGCCCGTAGCTGGAGGGGGTAGAAACAGTATTAGTCAGTGTTCGTGCTGGAAATATTTTTAACCTCCATAGCATGTTGACTCAAAATCATTGTTCTCTCAAAATTCCCCAACCTGACCAGACAAATATCAGGAAAGAGAATACAGCCTTAGGCATTTCTTACTTTGTGGAGATTTGCCCCATAGCGGTTATATAGCGGTTCCTGGAACCGCTTTGATTTGCCCCTCGCCAAGAAACCTCTGAAACTAATTAGTTGATATCAGAGCAGGGATCCCACACGGATACAAGTTTCCTTTTCCTCCCCAATCCCAGTGATGATTTCAGCTGGATAGAAAGATTTCAGTTTGTCTTTCTCTACACCAGACCTGTTCCCAAAGGTATGTATACCGTTGTATCACTGCCTTTTTACAGTGAAAAGATATGCTTATCAGTAAAACGCTTTTTCGTTTCTGATAACAAATACAGTAAAACCTCCCTAAAACACCCACGTTCCGTTCCAATAAAAATGGGTTTCTCCGAGAGGTGGTCTGTTAATGGAGGTCATGTTTAATTTTAGATTTTAATTGTTGAAAATAGGTAACGATTAATGTTACTAAAAATTATTTTTCACATTAGGAAAAAATATAAAAATATAAGTATCAAAACAAAAGTTAATTACATACGTTAATTACTGCAGAGTTTAAAAAATGAATACATTGACATTTGCTTTGATTTTACAATTTTATCTTCTATAACTTTTAATTCAAAGTTCAGTACAAGGGCGGATCTAAAGAGTCCTCAAAAGTGGGGGGGTGGGGGGAGCGATTTTGGAAATTAGGAGACTCCAATCTGATGCGCGGGTCGTGTTACTTCTACTTTTTCTTGCGGGTCGGATTTGGGTCCGGTTGACTTCTACTTTTTGCTGCTGGTCGGGTTAACTTATACTTTTTTACTGTGGGTCGCGTTTGAGTCCGGTTGACTGCTACATTTTGCTGCGGGTCGGGTTAACATCTACCTTTTTGCTGCGGATCGGGTTTAGGTTGATTGATGGGTTGATTTTTGACGGCCGATTATCAACACGAGGGATATAGGCCCTAATGGGTGTGCCCTCCATGGGGGTCTTTCTAATAGAACCTAACCCGTATTTACGCATGGGAATCCACGGTTTCGTAGAAAACCACGAAAACTCTGAAACGGTTAGGCCGACGGGCGCGATTGGGTTCGAACCCAGCACCTTCCGTCTACCAGCTTCGAGGGCAGAACTTCTCATCCACTGGTGAGGTGGGTCGGGTTTAGGTCCGAATGGCTTCTACTTTTCTGCTGCGGGTCGGGTTGACTTCTACTTTTTAGCTGTGCCTAGCGCATTGGGTTTGGGGCAGATTAACATACATTATTATTTCGGGTTTGGATCAGTTTCAGATTGGGTTTTCACTCTTGCGAGAAGGATTCGAGCCGACCCTAATTTTGAATAGAAAGTCTAAATATTTTTTAAGATAAAAACTACATACAGTACTAAAAGCTCCATAACGGGCACGCCCAAACAATTATTTAATAATATTTTCTAATCTTCAGGATTATGTAAAAAATACCAATTTGTACAAGACTGCTTGTCTGTTTATATCTAAGATCAGTTGTAATTCACTAAAGAATGCTTTGAAACTTAAAAAACATTAAAAAACATATCGGATGTCCTGAAATGGACTGACTGATTTTAAAATTCAGTAACTTGCAAATGGTGACAGCAATTAAAAAAATCTTGCAGGAGGATTATGTAAGATGTCAGGAGATTTTTCACTGCGAATTTTTTATTTTACTTTACAATAGCAGCGATATATGGCGCTGCAAACAATAGTTGTTAAATCGGGCACCGATTTAGCGCCTATTGCTTGCAATACCATCTGCCATTGCTATTTTAAACTAAAATTAAGAATCGCAGTTGGAAAAAAAAAAAAAAAACCTCCTGATCAGGGGTGATTCTCAGTAAAAAAAAAAAAAATTCTGAAATGTTACAGCAGAGAGGGGGCGAGGGGAATTCCCTCTTTGCACTAATTATTTTTGTTGCGGGTCGGGTTAGCTGTTTTCGATTCGGGTCAACTTCAGGCTGAGTGTAGATTCCTGCAAGTTGGGTTTGGGTTAACCCATTTTCTTCAAAAGTTAGTTGGGTATATTATTTCAGATTAAAAACTATACCTATAATAATAAACATATGTATGTGTGCTGTTTTCTAAAGAGACCACTGTATTTGTAAACGACTCTTTGATAAAATTCGCATTTCTTCCACGACTCTTTGACGAAATTTGCGTGTTTTCGCAGCCCTTTGATAAAATTCGCGTTTTTTCAGCGATTCTTTGAAGAAAATCGCGGAATAATTTGATGAAATGTGAGTTTTTTTTCGCGATCCTTTGACGAAATTCGCGTTTTTTTTTTACAAAATTTGCGTTTTCTCCGCGATTTTTTGAAGAAATTCGCTTTTTCCGTGATCATTTGAAGAAATGCGCGTTTTTTCAGTAGCCCTTTGACCAAATTCACATTTATCCGGCAATTCTTTGGTGAAATTGAAGTTATTTCCTGCGAGCAATTGACGAAATAGATTTTTTATGGCGACCATTTGTCAAAATTCACGATTATTGTTATGTCCGAATTTTTGGATTCAGGAAATATTTTTTTAATATTTGTAACAGAATGCCTTAACTTTCTCGCTGCGTATATATATATTATGAATATAGGTTCAAAAATTGCGCATTTTATTAGATGTTTGAAATCTGCATATATTTTAGAGTTCAAATATGTCCAAAATCTTTGTGAAAGAGTTTCTCTTTAAAAAAAAAAAAAAAAAAAAAAAAAAAAAAAGATTTGCTCCGGAATTTGCGGGTTGCGCAAATTTTGCCACTTTTACGTTGGCCGTAGAAATCGCGGGATACGCAGCGTGAGGGTTAAATTTTCGGAAATTTCGTTGCCGAGGTGCCCGTGATTGAGAAGTTTTACTGAATTTAGATTTCTTTAAAAATTTATTTAGTTTTTAATCTTATTGTATTTTAAAAGTTCAAAATATTGATTATAATCAGTACAAAGTCGAAACACATTTCAAGTAAAAGCTTTACAAAAATTGAATATTTAATTTGGGGCCCCTAAAAGCGAAGGAGGAGGGAATAGGGGACACTGTTCAGTTTGCCCAACATTTAATCAAGTGCTCCTTCTGCAAAAAGTCCAACCCTGCATTATATAGAAGCATCATATACCGCTAAATAGAGGTGTCCGGTATTCGGAAGTGTCCGTTATGAAGGTTATTGGATCTCGGATACCTAATATCGGACACCTTTAATTAGCTACAGCCTTTTTTAATCAACAACCCTGACATATTTGTTTATTTTTACCTCACAAAAGCAGACACCTTCGATTATCGAACAAATTCCGCAGCCTGCAGATGTCCGCTGTTGAAAACTTTTACAAACACACACACAAGAAAAAAAAAAAAAAAAAAAAAAAAAATTTCATATTATAGGGGATATTTATCTTTTGAGTATCTTGAAACGATCAAAAACACCGCCTTTTTCAAAATACCAAAACGCAAATAATATGCAATTAAGATTTTTTTCCCTTTCTACCTAAACTATATATTCTTAACTGTATTATCAAAAAAAAAAAAAAAGAAGGAAAAAAAAAAAGAAAGAAAATGTTGTATATACAAAATTAATATTTAAATTTTAAATTTAAACCTTCATATTGCTAATGCGTGATTTAAAATCTAAGTGCTGCGCGCATCATAAAATTCTAAATTATGCATATAGAAAACAATTTTTGAACAAAATAGAATCGTACCACACCTACTTCTAAATTAAACCCAAAATATACACAAAAAGTTTCGTTTAAAATTCAATTTTAGTACCAAAAAAAAAAAAAAAAAAAAAAATTCAAGTGCAAACAAATAAATAACCAAAATATGTGTTTTTTTTTTTTTTTTTTTTTTTTTGTTCTACATGTAGACTATATAGAAACGCACATTTGTTTATTTTGCAAAAGCTGTAGTTTACATAGTTTGAAAGCAACAGTGCGCACAAACTTCAAATTTACTAATCAGAGAAAACGCTTTTTAAAGTTTCGATATCTACGGACCTTCAATTATACTCACCTATAAATGACCTTTTCCCTATCACCTTTTCTAATAAATGATTATAACTCAAGAAAAAAGTGCATATTTTTGAATGGGGTTTTTTTGCATATTGTTGAGAAATATTAAAACAATCAGAATAAAACAAAACCGAAAACTGATTTTTTGAAAGTTTTAAGGTCCTGTGCCCTCTTAAAATTAAAATTTTCTTTAAAATTTATACTGACACAAGGACAATTTAAAAAAAATATATAGATCAGATGATAATTACAGAAGATATTTAACTACCAATAAAGAAAGAAAGAAATGTTATATTTTAATAACAAAGAAAAAATTAGTTCTAGGTTCAAAACTTTGTCTTAAATCTACACATAATCAGTAAAACCTAATAAAATAGCTAAAGAGATAAAGCGCAATCACTCTCCAAATAATTAAAAGTTTTATTGACATTATACAGTAAACTCTGTCTAAGGCGGAATCGATGGGGACTGAGAAAATTTTCAGTGGTAGACAATATTCCGGCTTATACAAAAAAGCTTCCCCTCCCGCACCCAAAAAACAAAACAAAACAAAAAAAAAAAAAAAAAAAAAACCTCGAATTTGATGATTTTTTATTGATTTTCCTGACTCGAAAATCGGTTGAAAACTGAAATTCGGAAAGATCTTTTGTCTTTAGAGATAAATGAGAAACGCTATTCAATTTCTTAGTACTGCTGTAATACATGCAAATTGGAAGTTTACACACACACACACACACACAAAAACTAACAAAAACCCGTCAATAAACTTCGAGAATGAGACAGAAAGCTATAACTTTGAATTTGAGTACATCCTTAAAGTATAATATATTGCACTTTCGGAAAAATATATTTTCATAAATGTTCATTCTACTAGAAAAGTTAACTTTTAAATATAATTTTGCATATGAAAAAATGGCACAAGCATAAATTCCTTAAATTTAAACAGTTTCTGTTCTTTTGAATTAACTTTTTCAAGGTGTTACGGAATTTAACTAACATGCACGACATTGAGCATTTGACTTATCAGTTTTAAAGTTTAATAAACAAAATGCTTTTCATTTTTAAATTATCCTTTTTTCCGCCTTATGCAAAATTTTGGTTTCGGTGGGACCTTAAAATGCTTTCCGTTTCCGCGGTAGACAGATTTCCGGCTTATACAGAGTCCACCTTAGACAGAATTTACTGTATATATATTTTTCTCCTTCCAGTCTAATGACAGATGATTCATCATGCGGTTTTGATTACGATAGGGAAAATCGAATAAAATGGTTGAATAACAGCGTTGAATGGATGTTCAAAAAGTATTCGTTTAAATACTTATAATTCACCATGGTGTACAAAACATGAGTAGAGGAAACTTTATTAGACAAGGAAAGCATACATAATATAATAATTAAAAACAGTTATTAAATTGAGATGGTTACTATAAAGACATGGGTATTCCAGTACATATCACATAATAAACCTTTGAAAAATATAAAATCCGAATGAAACCGAAGTAAGCATTAACAAATGCTGTCTCATTCAATGCTTTTAAAAATATTGTACACATAAATAATACTATGAAACGACTCTTCGTGAAAAAAAATCCAGAACATGTTTTCTTACAAGCGTATTTACTACTAAATATCAATATTTTTCGCGAATATTTCATATAAAAATATAAATTCATACAAAATTGGATTAAATTACACATAAAATAAAATGAAAATTGAAATGTTACTTCTAGAGTTGATATTGATGCCAGCGATTTTCTAATTAGGTTTGAAGTCAACTGTATAGTAAGTACTGTTTACAGTTTTTTAATTAACTCAACTTTATTTTTTGTACGTAAAGATTGTAAGAAGTATTTTGTAATCGATATCACTGCCCTTTTTTTCCCCCTGTTTCTATGACTTAGAAACGAAACAAAGTAAATTTATATATTTATCAATAAATTTTATTTCGCGCTTGCTAACAAGCCTAATTTTAGCGGTGGATGTGGAATAATCGCGATCCAAATTAAAGAATTGTAAAGACAGTTTTTCGAACTTCATGAAATTCAAAATTCCCATTAAAATATTACAAAAGAGGGGGTTTTTTTTTACTTCTTATGAGCATATTTTTTTTTCCTCAATTTTTAGTGATTCAGAAAATTATATTTATTTATTTATTGAAGAAGAAATTTGATAGCGATCTAAAGCTAGAAGTGGAAGAAGGGTTGGGGGGGGGGGGGGGCAGTATGGTTAGTTCTCAAAATATTTTTACCCTTCATAGAGTATTTATTCAAAATAACTGTTGATTAGTGATTCTCCGCTTCTTTTTTGAGCTCAACTTTTTTGAATAAAACAATAAATCGCAAAATTTTCATACATCTTTCTCTGGATATTCTCCATTTTACTAATAAATTTGTCTTGCCATGCAAAGTGTAGTTTGTAGCATTTTTGCTTTTGTAAAGATTTCCATTACCGCGTCACCAAGAATTGAAACTAATGAGTTGATGATATAGCTTGACTGTAATCGTACAACTGTCATCACAGAAAGAGAAAATTTATCGTGAGCAGGGGGTGATTCTTTGAAACCTGAATGCTGAAGGAATAGCATACACCATCGTTTCACATACCGGCCCCATATATAACTGATTACTTACTATCTTGTCATTACTGTGCCTTGGGTTCTTTTCTACTACGCTACGTCCAAATCATTCTTTTCATACCTTTATTATTTCATCACAGATGGTAAAAATCTGTGGAACCACTATTAGAAGAAATTGGAAACTCAAGGGGTTTTTCAGAAAAAAGAGGAAAGGACGATTTGCATTGTGAATGTCATCCATAACTAATTGAAAAATATTTCGTAGCTCTTCTCAATTCAAAGTAAGAGTTCTGCATCGGATCAGTAACGCGCTATTATCTGAACCCGACCGGACCCGCAGTCCAAGTCGGTCGGGTTGGCGCTATATTTTTAAGTTGCAGGTCGGGTTGGCTTTCATTATTTCGGATTGTCTTTTGACTTTTGCAGGCCGGGTTAGGGTTGATTGATTTTCAACTAAATGTCCAAAATATTTTTTTTTTTTCATTTAGGTGAAAATCTATATATATTAGGGTTCCGGAAAATTGGATATATTTAGTGAACACTTTCATTTTCCAACACTTTTATATTTTTACTCTTTTTCATCTGAATAGTGGATACCACCAAATTTACAGATACATAACGTGCGTGTGCGCATAAGTTATTGCTGGGCAACATATAACTATGATATGTTCCCGCACCATGTTGGTTAAATCAAAGTAAAATTGCGTAATTTGTTATTTCTGTTTGTATAAATATTTTTTTATAAAATATAATTATGAGTGTAAAATTATAATGTTTATATATTTAAGTAAAATAAGAGTGTAAGTTCATACAGAAATTATTAAGTTGATTTTAAATAGTAAATATATATTTTTAAAAATTGTTGTATTGTAAAATGAATGTATAATATTGAATGGAGTTCGGATCTCAGACAACAACAATACGCAGACGCCATGGTGTCGTTTTATGACAAGCCAATGGAAAGTAGTGTATAAGTAGAAGTCGTAAAATCATAAAAACGTTGGAATCAATTTATGGCCTCAATAAAAGTGTTGGGATAAATTTATGACTTTTCAGACCACCCAAACTTTAAGGCAGATAATAATATTAAAGTATATGTTAGGGGCCATTTGCAGACTGCTAGCTAATAGGCCTATCGAAGTATAATAAAAAATCTTCTCACATCCAATAACAGTGGACTAGACAAAAATAGCTCCACCCACTGCAGGAACTGGTGTGCAAGAAGAATAAGTTTTAAAAAAAATATAGTCTGAAAAAGGATAGTCTGAAAAAGGATAGTCTGAAAAAAGATGTAGAGGATGCAAGAGCTCTCCTGAAAGCCCGTGCAATGAGTCCCGCAAGCCCTAGTAAAGCCCAGGCGAGATGGACCTAGCGGAGCGAGCCTAATCCAGCCTAATCAAGCCTAATTGAGGATGTCTTCCTGAGGTACCTATCGGAGTGAGCCTACACAAGCCAAATTGAGGATGTCTTCCTGATGTACAGATCGGAGTGATCCTAAACAAGCCAAATTGAGGATGCGTTCCTGATGACACATTGCCATGATCCTAAGCAACGCAACAACTCGGAATTTGACAAATAAAGGCCACCATCCCGTATATTAAAAGAAGGTACTATTTTACACATTTTCTTTTACCACATAAGTTCATATGAAAAATCTAAAAAAATACTTTTCTGATATTTT
Source organism: Maratus speciosus (assembly GCA_963932465.1). Taxonomy (NCBI): domain Eukaryota; kingdom Metazoa; phylum Arthropoda; class Arachnida; order Araneae; family Salticidae; genus Maratus; species Maratus speciosus. The sequence continues at coordinate 422,842,986 of OZ010800.1, forward strand.
ATGGTAGAGAGTTATCTGAGATCCGACCAAACCAATAATTAAATAAGATTAAGGTAATTTTAAAAATGAAAGAGAGTATTTCTTTTAGCAAAAAGAAACAATTATAATAATTAGAGTACGTGAAAATATTGTCTTTTTTTTTAAAAAAAAGATTAAACATACTTAAAATAATGAGAAGCCAACAAAAGTGTTGCTTTCTATTTTTTGAATTAATATTATGTTTTTTCTGTAAATAGATTTGTTCAATGTAAATAAATTATTTAATCAAGTTTTAAAAAGTTTCTGTAATTATTTAATTAATAATATTTAAAGTGTGTCAATTCTTTTTTTTTACAGCTTAAACTTTAGTTTAATTCATAAGTGGAAGAGTTCATCTAAATAAATCACAACGCAAACTCTTAATTTTATTCGTAATTATTCAAATTTAATAATTACTTTTTGACGCGAATTATAATTTAATTTTATTAATGCTTCGCGTTGCTCTTCTACTAGAATGTAGGTAAGTACGATCACTTATATTATATTATTTAAATTTATCTAAGGTATATAAAACTATATACCAATTTGCTATGAGGTTGCTTGGATGATTTGGACCAATTAACAGTTTTGAATATATTTAATAAAAAATAAAAAGGTGTAATTATCTGTCCAGCATCCCCCCTTCATAGTACAAATGGCGCCGTGACTCAGGAACGTTCATTAAGTACAATGGTGCTATGACTCAGGAACGTTCATCTGAGGTCATTAGAAATAATAATAATAATAATAATAATAATAATAATAATAATAAAGGAAAATAAATTTAAGTATTATTTTAATGTCACAATTTTAAAGATATTGTAGGTATGTAAGTTTAATTGATTAAAATTTTATTAAAATTAATTTTATTATTGTAACAATACTGACACACATATAATAATTTTATATAAATAAAATGAATAATATATGTTAGTAAAAAAAAAAAAAAAAAAAAAAAAAAAAAAGGAAATAAAAAAATAATTCTGGGATTTATAATAGGTAAATTTAGGAATTACAATTTTGTTTTTTTTTCTCTCTTTTCTCTTGTGGTTGGATCTCAGTTACCATTGAAAAATAATGGCATTCACATCACAGATGACACATTTGTAAAAATAATTTTTTTTATATAATGTATAAATAATAATAATAATAAGAATAATGAGTAAAATTTTATAATATGTCTGGTATAAAAATGATTGAAATGTCAATAGATCACGATTTTTGAAATTGTATCACATTGATACAAAAGAAAATTTATGAGTCGTACTACAAAGTAGTAGTACAATATTTACAAAAAAAAAAAAAAAATAAGATTGTTTTTTCTGTAGAAAAAGACAGATATTTTTCTGTTAAATGAAATTATGTTGTTTTTTATATATACGTGTATTATAAATATTTTAGGGGTATTTATGTGTGTAAAAGAATAATCTACAAAACAACTTCATCTCCTAAGAAATTTTTTTTTAAATTTTAGTGTTGTTGTTTTTATGTATTTATGCAATTTAGAATATTTTCATACATATGTTGTAATATAGAGAAAATAGTATGAGATGCAAAATATTCTTTTAAGAGGTATAGGATCTATTTTCAATTGATATTTTGAAAAAGTATACATTGATTACTAATATTTGTTAAAAATGACTCAGACGCTGGATATAGATACACGTATTAAGTTAGTGTCACCATTTGACAATAAAAAGAACAAAAACATTATATTTTTCTTAGAGGAATTTGATAATATTTTCAATTCGACAGATATACAGGAAGAAACTAAATTATTAATTTTAAAGGCTAAAATTACTGGGGACGCAAAACATATTTTAAGTAAACAGATTGAAACATATAACGAGACCAATTATAATTTATTTAAAAATAATTTGGTGGAGTTATTTGGTACAAAACTAAGCTTCCTTAATGCTCAGAGCAATTTCCTAAATTTAAAACAGGCCGCAAGTCAAACGATAGAGGATTTCATTTTGGAATTTAAAAAGGGTGTAAAATCTTATATCGAAAGTGCAGGCGAAAATGTGGATAATAAGGAAGAGAATTTTATCGAAATCTTAAAAATGTCGAATTTTTTAAATTCAATTAGACAGGATATTGCACTAGATGTGCGTAAAAATGCGCCCAGGTCCTTCAAGGAGGCATGCGAGTTAGCAAAACTTATGGAAAGTGCGTATAATGAATCAAAGTTTGAGGAAATTAACGCAATAAATAAAGAAAACAAAGATCTTTATGAGAACATTATAGAATCAAGTAAGCAAAACAAAGAGCTAATCGAGAAATTAAAAGGGGAGATTGAAAAACTAAAAAAATCATGCAATTAGAGATGATAGTGTTCCGCGGAATAAGAAACTCTTTAATAAACACAATGATTATCAGGGTTCCCATTTCAATAACAATTTTCATTATAATGATTATGAACGATATTATAATGATTACTACAATTCCTTTAATTACCCGACGCATTATGGGATGCATGATTATTCACAACCTAACTGGAATTCGGGAAATAGGGATTTTGGATATATTCCTGAGAATTATGAGCAAAATGGTTATCAATTTGAAAAGCGCAAAAAGAAAAAAAAATGGGCAAAGAAAACAGCGAAATCGGATCAAGATTCGGGATTTTCAGAGACGGAAATCGATAAAATAAATAAAACAATCGCAAATATAACAAATGCAGACAAAGATAGTCTGCCAATTATATCACTAAGTATACAGGGCGTCGAAATACAAGCGTTACTGGATACCGGAGCTGCTGTATCCCTTTTATCACCTTCTTTATTCAAAAAAATTAAAGATACAAACGTCAAAATCAAATATTTGGGCAATCAGATCCAAATTAAAACTTTAACAAATTCAAAGATTTTTTTTAAACAATGTGTAAAATTAACTTTTCGATTAAAAGGTATATTCACAACAGGCACATTTTATATCACTAATGATGATTTTGATAGGCAGTACCAAATGTTATTAGGGTACGATTATCTCAAAGAAAATCATATGATTTTGGATTTATGCAATAAAACATTAAAATTTAAAAATCAACAAATTAAATTAAACGTTGCAAGTGAAGTAAATAATTATGAAGTGAATAACATTACGCCATGTAATTCAGGGGAACATTCAAATAAAAGTATGTTTGCCATTACTAAAAATAGAATTTTTCTCCAACCTGAAGAATCGAAAATTGTAAAATTAAAATGCCCAGAAGATATAAATATGTCAGATATAATTATTTTTGACCCCATTCAAGAAAATAGTAAATTTTCATGCGAGACTTCGTTACACGAAGTTCAAAAAAATAATAACATAAATATTATAATAAAGAATAAACTGTTAGAAAAGTTAATTATTCAGAAAGGAACTAAAATAGGGGAAATTATAACGAACTTTGAGTGCAAGCAAGATGACTCAACTGATAATATAGAGAAAGGGACATTTTATGAAATAAATAATTTAAATATAGAAGATGTAAGAAAATTGCGAGAAGCAGAAATTAAAGAGACGGATTTCGATTTAAGCCATTTATCAGAGGAAGTACAACAAAAATTTCGAAAAATTTTAATGGGCAATGTTCATGCATTTTCAAAAAGTTATCAAACATTGGGGCAATCAGCGTTTGTTGCACCAAGTTTTCAATTGAATCATGAATTCCCGGTACAAGCTAAGCCATATAAATTGCCTCAGGCAGTAAGACAGTATGCGAAAAGGGAAATCGAACAACTGTTACAGGCTAAAATTATAGAGAAGACTGACTCCGAATATGCTTTTCCAGTTATTTTCGTTAGAAAGAAAAATCCGAGTAATAACCCGAATGCAGAACCCAAGTTTAGAATGGCAACGGACCTAAGACTATTAAACCAAATTTTACAACCTTATACTTATCCGATGCCGGACGTAAAAGACTTATTACAAAAAATAAGCGGTAAAAAATACTATACGGTGCTAGACTTACATAGTGCTTTTTTCCAAATAAATTTAAAACCAGAAGATTGCAAAAAATTAGCATTTGTTACGGAATTTGGAAAACATATGCCACTTCGTTTATCTTTTGGCACACGAAATTCTAGCGCAATTTTTGCAGAAGTAATCGATAAAATTCTGGGACATTTTGACAAAAGCAAAGTATCATACTACATTGATGATGTGTTGATATCTGCAAATACAATAGCAGAGATGACGAAAACCTTAGAAGAAGTTCTACAGGTATTAATAAATCACAACATGACAATCGAACCTTCAAAAATGCAAATTTGCAAAGCAGAAATAGAATTCCTAGGATTTAGGGTGAATCAAATGGGATATTCTCCATCTCAAAAGAATATTGAAAAAGTAAAAAATTTAGTCAGACCAAAATCGAAAAAGGGGGTCAGATCTTTATTGGGCTTAGCGAATTATTTTCGGACGCTAATACCCAACTATTCCGACAAAGTTAACCCTTTAATAGAGCTGACTAAAGATAAAGTTAAATTTAAGTGGAGTCCAGAAGCAGAAAAAGCTTTACTGATAATTCAGGAAGAAATTGTACAAAAACCAACGCTCAGACCCCCCGATTTTAACAAGGAATTTTTCTTATTCACGGATGGGAGCAAAGTTGCAATTTCAGGTGTTCTAGCTCAAGAAAAGGATGGTCATTTGCTACCTGTTGAATTTTTCGGGAGAAAACTTAGAGAACCGGAAAAAAATTATCCGAGTATTAAATTTGAGTTATTAGCAGTGCATGAAGCAATTATGCATTTTAAATATATGCTTTCAGGTAGAAGATTTACTGTGTTAACTGATTCGAAAGCACTAACTCAGCATTTACATTTACAAGATAAATCGGAAATTATAAACAGATGGGTAGCAGATTTACAAGACTTTAATTTCGACTTCGAATTCGTCGAAGGGATTAACAATCCAGCAGACTATTTGAGCAGGAATTTAGATAATCTTACAACAGACAGAGAACTCCAAAATAATTTGTTTGCAAGTAACATAGCACTTACAGACGAAAATATTAAATCGGAGCAATATGCAGACGAAAAATTAAAAATTATAATAAATAAAATCGAAAAAGACAAAAATAATAGAAGCACGAAGAGATTTGCTTTAAATCAAAATAAATTATTAATTTTGAAACCTGGTTCAGATAAAAAGGAGCTTTTAATTACCCCGGATTCATTAAAAATTGCAGCCATAGAAGAAGCTCATAAAGCGCATTTCGGATTTCAAAAAACTTATGATAATGTGAAAACAAGGCTTTTTTGGCACGGAATGTACAAAGACATTAAACAGTATTGTGCAAATTGTGTGCAGTGCCTCACATCTAAACAACACACAACAATAAAAGTCCCTGTTAAAAAAATGGTGAAAGATCACGAAGTCGGTACAGTCCTGCATGCTGACGTCATTGGACCTTTAAACCTCACGTTAAGGAAAAACAGATACATTTTAATTATAATTGATTCGACATCGAGATTCCTGGAAGCTGTTCCCCTACGAAACGTAGAGTCACAGACTATATTAAATGTACTAAATAAATATTTTGCAAATTATGGGATGTGTAAAGAAATTATCTTTGATAATGCAAAATATTTACGTAGCGAAATTACGAAAGAATATTTGGAATCTTTAAACATACAAAGGAAATTTGTGAGTGTATACCGTGCGCAAGGAAATGGACTTTGTGAAGTTACCAATAAAATATTAAAAACATCAATTGTAGCTATGTCGAAACGCACTACGGAATGGGACATAAGACTGGATTTTTTTAAACTAGCGTATAATTCCTCGAAACACCGCGCTACGGGATATAGTCCCTCACTGCTATTTTTCGCAAGGGAAATAAAAAATCCCTTCACAGCCCATATTCCTTCTGAGGAAATATATACCCACTCTTATGTTAAAAGCAGAATACAGCATATGAAGGAAATCAAAATTCAATCCCTTGCAAACCAGGAGAAAATAATGCAAGAATATATAGATGAAGAGGCATACGAAAAAGTAAAGGATTTAAATTTGGGTCAAACAGTATATCTAAAATGTATTGGAAAACCAGGCGCATTAGAGCCAAAATTTCAAGGACCCTACGAAGTTACTAAAAAGTTTAGAAACTTTAATTATTTATTACAATATGTTCCAGATAAATCAATAGAGCCGATCAAACGACATATGGATCAGCTGTACGCTCCGAAATACGCAACAGGTCATATAGAGGCGGAAATTACGAATTTACAAGGGTCTCAGAAAAAAATTAAGGGTGATAAAAATTACAAAAATAAATGTGACATTTGTAAAAGAAAATCGCACTTAACTGAAAATTGTTGGTTCAAATTGAACAAAAATACGAGTCAAAAGGGTCACAAACTTACTAAAACGCATTATAAAAAAAATAATACATATTCTGAGAATATAGACCCATATTTACAGTATCAAACAGATCATTATGATCAAAATATGTCGTTATATGGTTATACACCATATACAAACTTATACGGGGATGTTATACAAGATCATTACCCTTTCCCCCCTCCCCAAGAGTATCCATGGTATATGAATTGGTATTAAAAATAAATCAAAATACATAATTAATCGAATTTCAAAATTTAAAAAAATTTTCAAAATTTAAAAATAAATTTTTCTTTTTTAGATAAAAAAAAAAATTGAAACAGAATTAATAACTTGCCTTTTTAAAATTCAAAATAATAATAAGAAAGGATAGGAACATGGGAACGCCAATTTGTCTCAGGGTTACAATATTGAGCAAATGTGCAGGGCGCACCCGAAAACATACTTATAAAATTATGTAATGTGCTTCACAAAACTTCAATGGAGCAGTGAAATATTTCGCTCCAGGCAAAAGTTATATATTTTTTTTTCTTTTCGAATATGAATTAGAAAATATAAAATCTTAACAAAGCCAAATAACATTAAAACTTAATTAATTTCATAGTACATAATGTTGGAGTAATTTTCAAAAAAAAAAAAAAAAAAAGAGAATTTTTTCTGTCTTCTATAAGGGTAGCCTTTGCTAATAGCCTTACAATTTAGATGACAAAATTTCAGAATTACTCTTTAAAATGAGTAGGTGTAAGCTATAGGTTCAGGGTAGTTAGAACAGCTTTATAGCATACTCATATATATATTTTTTTTATATAAATATATGGTTGACAAGGAATAAATTATTAGTGCACTCTATATTAGGATAGCGGTCAGCTATAAGCCTAAATATAATAAAATATACAAAAAGTGCTAAGATTTATTCCGGTAGTTCAAGTACAACTTATATGCTAAAGTCTAGAATTTAGACAGCAGGGATAAGTTTTATGAACAAAAGTGTTATAAAAAAATTTAAAAAAAAGGATTTTGGTGTAGCACATTGGTTTTTAAAAAAAAAACACATATATGTATAACAATGGACAAGGCAAGTTATTTCAACAGGATTGCACACAAAAATAATAGTAAAAATACACAAATAAATAATTGAAGTAAAATTAAAATTTTCTCACCAAAGGCTTTCTGTATAGGGTACAATTTTGGCCTACGGCTGGGTATGCACCAACACCAACAAAATATTTGTAGAAAATTTATCAATTCACAGATACATCAATATATGGTCCACCTAGGCATAAATTTCAGGATTCTTGGCTGAAAAAGGAATCGAAGAAAAAATTAAGTATGGTATAATTACTAGATGTTATGCTCAGAAACAATAAAATTAGTAATATTATATTGTAAAAAAGCAGCATTTTGAGTTTTCTTTAGGAAAATTTTTGATTTTTAGGTTTTACACATTTATGGAGTGTCTAGCTCAGTGTATAGTTCCTAGATTTAATAAGAAAAAATAATAAATAAAAATATAAGTTCGTGTTGTTTTCAAAATAAATAACAAAAGGTATAGCAATTAGCATTTACAGTTAAAATTTATGGAATTTTCATCAAAATTAACATTAGACAAACATAGTTTATATTATATTTAACTTGATAAGCTAATTTACTTTTATTAACGGTATTCAATTAGAATTAAAGTAGGCTTAAATTCAAGTTAAATTAATTAATAACATTGTTGTAGTGTAAAATTTTATGTAAGACTATTATATTTTTATTATATATATAAAAATATGCAAATTTAACAATTAATAAAATGTATTAGCAAAATTATTTAATATAAATATTAAATGACATCTTGCTGAAATCAGCTAGAAATTAGTTTTTTTTTTAAATAAAATATTTTATAAATTTATGTTAGTTTAGAGTTTAAGCATTTTTTTTTCTTTTCTTTCCCTTAGAATTAAATGCAATTCTAAATTTAACACATATAAATATACATAGTATTGATAAATTTGAGTGTGTGAGTTCATAAAATTTTTTTTTTTTTATATAATTTGGCCAATTTAACATAAGAAAACAAAATAAATAAATAAATATATTTATATATATTGGCCTTAATTTTATTAAAATATGTAGTATGGCTTAATAAATTTATTTACTTAATTTTTTTTATAGTACGTACAGTAATTATTTTAAAAACTTGATCTATAAAAAAAATTGGATGTGGTTGTTTGTGAGTATACAAAGATTTTTTCTGCTGGCAGAAGTTCTTTGGTCCGGCCGGGTACTCATAGAGGGCTGCATACGATTTTACGTAGTAATTATCATTTACTTTTGTTTTTTTTTTTTTTAAATTATACAAGTGTATTAAGTACATTTTTTTTTATAATTAAATAATAATTATTAATGTTGATTAATAATAATAATTTATTATCTTTTATTTTTAAAACATATCATTAAATTTTAGATAGTAGAATTCACATACGGAATGTTAATGATAAATAAAATTTTGAATAAATAAATTTTTATTTCATTCAGTAAAAAAATAAATAAATATGAAAATTTAACAATCTTTTAAGATAGAATTGTTGGCTAAATAAATAATAATTTAAGACAAAAAAATTGTTCTCTTCTTCGCCAATGGCATTTTCTGACAACACTATTTAATAGTATTAAATGAAGGTGAATTTTTAAGGTCAGCGTAATGCATATTTGGCATTTTTGGAGAGGCCGTAGAAGTCATTTTTCCGTGTTGTTTACATTTTAATAGTAAACAATATCATGAATCAAAATTTGTGTTTGTTAAAAAGGTCTAAAAATATACAATGTAATCAGTTAAAGAAAATTATATGCATTTTTTTTTTAATCCTGAAAGGCAATTTGGGTTAGATTTAAACCTGGATGCATAAAAAGGCCACCCTCGCTTCAGTTCAAGTATGAGGCAGGAGAATGCACATGCTAGAATCGCCATTTTTCCCCTGCAAAATAAAAAAAAAAGGCAGAAGGTTTACATTAGATACGATACTAATACATACACTGTTTATGCATAGATTATGTTTAAAATTACATACAGGCATGCACAGTGAGTTAAGAAGAAAGTATATCAAGAAATTATACTAATTAATACGGTAATTACAAGCATGAAATGGTTTTAAATACATACCTTTGGGAAGTCGTAAAATTTTGTCACAGCACATATCATCTCGCAGAAAGCGATTAGTAGCTTGACCACCCCCCACTTTTCGGGAGGATCGGCGACGGTCAAAAAACTGGTTTTATTCTCTCCTGCTTCTTCTTTTTTTTTCTCTCGTATCGGGTAAAGTTGGAAAGCATTGCGTAATGATATATTAAAGGAGATGAATTAGCTTGTACATTTTGACAGATCATACATGTTTGAAGTAACAAATAAATAAAATAATGTAACAAGTTTGTATACAATATTTTTTCTGATTATAATTTGAATACATCAGATTAATTATGTGAAAATATAACATGTCATATTACAAGCATTGTATTTACTTTTATTCAGTATAAAATGTGTTTTAGATAAAACACTGTGTCATAAGGTTGTATGTGATGAAATAATATGTCAAATGCGTATGCCATTATTTTTCTTATAATGAGGTTTATTTTCGGCATATTAATTTCAGACAAAATTATAGCTTTGAATGTATTTTGGGCACTTAAACTGTAAAGTTACAAAATTAGTAAACATGTGTGTGGTAAAGAAAAAAGGCTTCGAGAAAGACGTCTGATTGTCAGTACAGAGGCCTTCTATAAATGTGAATGTCAACAGACAACTATGCTATCATGTGTTGAACTTTCTGTTATGAAACAATAGAAGAACTTCTTATAAAATATACCAGAACCATTGATAATTGAACTTAGTCTTCGTTCAAAAACTGTGTAGATACACAGTCATATGGACACGTACATTCCTTCAAGCTTTATAAAAAAAATAAAACCAGCAATCAGTTTTTATTTTTTTTTCTTCCGAGACCGGGAGAGATGCTGGGCAACATATAACTATGATATGTTCCCGCACCATGTTGGTTAAATCAAAGTAAAATTGCGTAATTTGTTATTTCTGTTTGTATAAATATTTTTTTATAAAATATAATTATGAGTGTAAAATTATAATGTTTATATATTTAAGTAAAATAAGAGTGTAAGTTCATACAGAAATTATTAAGTTGATTTTAAATAGTAAATATATATTTTTAAAAATTGTTGTATTGTAAAATGAATGTATAATATTGAATGGAGTTCGGATCTCAGACAACAACAATACGCAGACGCCATGGTGTCGTTTTATGACAAGCCAATGGAAAGTAGTGTATAAGTAGAAGTCGTAAAATCATAAAAACGTTGGAATCAATTTATGGCCTCAATAAAAGTGTTGGGATAAATTTATGACTTTTCAGACCACCCAAACTTTAAGGCAGATAATAATATTAAAGTATATGTTAGGGGCCATTTGCAGACTGCTAGCTAATAGGCCTATCGAAGTATAATAAAAAATCTTCTCACATCCAATAACAGTGGACTAGACAAAAATAGCTCCACCCACTGCAGGAACTGGTGTGCAAGAAGAATAAGTTTTAAAAAAAATATAGTCTGAAAAAGGATAGTCTGAAAAAGGATAGTCTGAAAAAAGATGTAGAGGATGCAAGAGCTCTCCTGAAAGCCCGTGCAATGAGTCCCGCAAGCCCTAGTAAAGCCCAGGCGAGATGGACCTAGCGGAGCGAGCCTAATCCAGCCTAATCAAGCCTAATTGAGGATGTCTTCCTGAGGTACCTATCGGAGTGAGCCTACACAAGCCAAATTGAGGATGTCTTCCTGATGTACAGATCGGAGTGATCCTAAACAAGCCAAATTGAGGATGCGTTCCTGATGACACATTGCCATGATCCTAAGCAACGCAACAACTCGGAATTTGACAAATAAAGGCCACCATCCCGTATATTAAAAGAAGGTACTATTTTACACATTTTCTTTTACCACATAAGTTCATATGAAAAATCTAAAAAAATACTTTTCTGATATTTTATGGTAGAGAGTTATCTGAGATCCGACCAAACCAATAATTAAATAAGATTAAGGTAATTTTAAAAATGAAAGAGAGTATTTCTTTTAGCAAAAAGAAACAATTATAATAATTAGAGTACGTGAAAATATTGTCTTTTTTTTTAAAAAAAAGATTAAACATACTTAAAATAATGAGAAGCCAACAAAAGTGTTGCTTTCTATTTTTTGAATTAATATTATGTTTTTTCTGTAAATAGATTTGTTCAATGTAAATAAATTATTTAATCAAGTTTTAAAAAGTTTCTGTAATTATTTAATTAATAATATTTAAAGTGTGTCAATTCTTTTTTTTTACAGCTTAAACTTTAGTTTAATTCATAAGTGGAAGAGTTCATCTAAATAAATCACAACGCAAACTCTTAATTTTATTCGTAATTATTCAAATTTAATAATTACTTTTTGACGCGAATTATAATTTAATTTTATTAATGCTTCGCGTTGCTCTTCTACTAGAATGTAGGTAAGTACGATCACTTATATTATATTATTTAAATTTATCTAAGGTATATAAAACTATATACCAATTTGCTATGAGGTTGCTTGGATGATTTGGACCAATTAACAGTTTTGAATATATTTAATAAAAAATAAAAAGGTGTAATTATCTGTCCAGCAGTTATTACAAAAACTTTTTTGTATGGTGTATCAATAACGAAATGTTGGCAATATTTTTCATATTCCAAGAGAAGAAAAACAAGTTGGAATTTGTACGTCAAACGTGGCAAATGATGTGCGTTCGTACTGTAACTAGTTTCATAAATAGTCAGATCTTGGTGCTATAGCTATTGCACTCTTATGTAAAAATGCCTGAATACAAAATTTATTACGATTATATATATTTAATTCAGTAATACGGAAATAATATGACTATATCTTAAATAGGACGTCATCACCATGGCAACCTAGAATCATTACCTATTGTGGGATATCATTGAATTAATTTCGTATGATAGGATTTAATAGAACGAAGAAAACTTTTAATATCTTTTTAAGTTTTGATTCGATTTTCATAAAATTTGAAACGACTCGACAAAATCTGGAACAATTATCTATATTAAATTTCAAACCATTCGGTTGGGTAGTTTTTGCGCTGCTATATGCGGGCAGACGGACGGACCAGACGACGACTGTAGGTGCTACGTATTTATATAATTACATTTCCCCATAGACCATAATATAATGGAATACTTTTAAGTGTCTCTATAAACAAACTATGTACGCTACATACTTTATTTTTCAATAACGAACATGCATAGAAAATCTCAATAACATATATCAATTACAGAACAATCCAACTATATTAATATGCTTAACCACACTCACTAATCAGATACGTGATTCAATCAGTGGAAATAGTGTCATAATTGAAAGAAAAATTACAATGGATTTCATAAAATTTAAACAAATTAAAATAATTGCATTAAATAAAGCACTAATTTTGAAAGAACAGAATGCAAATTATTGAGAAAATAGTATTAAGTAATCTGTGTAAGTAAAATAACAATATTTCTTAGAAATAAAATATATTATTCTCCATTATTAATTCTCCAATGTAAAAAAAAATAAAAATAAAAAATAAATAAATAAAAAAAACATGTGAAATTGGCGCGCAATGCATAATTTAACCATACAGGTTTTGAAGGCTACAAAAAAATACCAAATTCGCGAAAAAAATGAAACTTCTAAAAAAAAAAGAACATCAGTCGCTCTAGTATCTCCGATGAAGAAAGGTAACAGCTTAGCGCGAATTCCTTTGTGAATGAAAGAAAGGGGCGAAGCTCCTCCTCAGTAGGGTCGATGTAGCCTCAGGTCATATAAGAGGGGCTTTGGTCAGGGCTGGCTCATCCCTTTGAAGCAATCCATGCTGACCTGTTCCCCTACCAGGAGTCATGTGGCCACAGAGTAAGGAGATTTTAAATTAGATCTCCAGAAGAGAGGGAACATACTTTCAGATTGAGAGTGACAGATAACCGTAGAGACCGTGACCAGAAAACAGTGTTAAAACAATCTAAAAAATTTGTTTCTGTATTTCAGTATAAAGTCTCATTTTTGCAGTCATTGATAAAATATTATAATCTTATGTATGTTGTATTATAATGTCGTCTTGCGCAGTAGCAACGTGCTGCAATACAAAATATTATTTTTCATGAGTTCATGAAAATTGATTTTAGCTGAAAGAGTATTTTTTTTTAAAACTTATTTTAAGGCGACTCACTACCTGTCATTTTGATAAAAAATGACAAAAATGTCAAATTTCAGACTTTTTTTTTTTTCTTTTCTTTTAATGTGCCTTAGTATTCTTAGAGCATTCTGTCCTAATTTCCGAACGGTTGGATAAATAATAAAGGAGATATACCTAAGTCATAATGATGAAATTTAATGTCATTTATGTGTAAGGGAAATGTTTAAACTCATTTTTCTTGGTTGCCAAATTTTTATATTTACATTTTAATCGAAATGCTAAGGCTTCTTACAATAATTAAGCAAATTGTCTGAAATTTATTAAAAAGTATCTTTAGTCCCTGTGTGGGATAACTAAGTACCAAATTTTTTATATGTTTGTAACTTTATAAGTTCATTTATTTATTTTTTAAACATGTTATTTTCTCACTTTTTCCATATGCATTCACTAATTTTTTTTCTGCTGATCTACTGGTCTCATCAAAAATCCGATACTTAGATTTATGGAAAAAAGGATAAAAATATCCATTCCCAAATATGAAAAATGAAAAAGAAGAAAGAATTTACAAATTGTTAATTTTTTTTTAATTCAATTTTATAAGAAATATTACTTCTATATCGAGAATTTAACACTTCTTATGATCTGTTATGACTATGCTTTATTCAAACATGAACCTAAAAATATAATATAGGTTATAGTTATAAAATAAAATTTTTTGGTACCGAGTCCCCTTAATGATATTTTACAGCTGAAAATGTAATACTTTTTCAGTATTTATGGTATTGTTATGGCTTCAATGAAGCGTGTAAAATATTTCCTTATTTTTTCTTTGTTTTTAAATATATCGTATTTTATGGAAGAAACGCCGCGGCGTTTACGAGTTTGAAGCTATTTTTTTGTCAAGTGCGGCGTTTACACCATGTGCGGCGTTTACGATTTTTTTCTCGCGCGTGTAAAATGGGCTAAAATAAAAATTCATTAATCCCATGAATGTATTATTATAAGACTGTTCTCAAGTCCCCTGCTCAACAACGCGAAACTTTCTGACTTTACCGATTATAAAAACTGTGACATTTCGGATGATGATACTGAACCATACAGGTGGACAAAGAAAATTTACTACTCTTCCACTCAGATACTAACAGCTCAGAGTTTGAGGGTTTCGAGTAGAAGCTAAAAAAGGGCTTAAGGGTGTATTCGAAAAAATATTTTTCCACCCTCAACAGCTCGAAATTTTCTGAGACATTTTCAGACTCATTTTTAAAAGTAAAAACATGGAACTTGCTGGGGTGATTTCTGAAGACATGTTTAACATGCCGTGTGATTTCATTTTCATCTCAATTAATCAGAATTTGATTTTTAAACAATTATTTTCTCCGTATGACCATTTTTTTCATTCCCAGATCGCCCGCTTCGGAAAATTCGGTTCAAAATGCCAACTTTGACAGCGTTTTTTACAGTATTTTCTGCATTTATCAAAAAATTAAGAAGCACCGCACATTATATAGTTTCTAAATAAGAGAATTTCCAAGTTTGATGCGTTCGAGAGCAAAAATGAATTTTAAAATGAATCAGAAAATAAGCAGTTTGGATCGGAATACACCCTTAAGTGCATGCGACGTAAAAAGCGTGCTAAGTTGCGACAGCTACTTAAAAAAAATGTTGTATGCCTAAGGAGAGGATCCGCGTCCCGCGCTCTGGATGGTTTTAATGACAATCGACGGCTCCTTAATTAAAGAAATTACATAAAAATATTTAAAACCTGATTTAAATATTTTAAATAAAATTTTAGAATCCTAAATTATAAAAATGAGGCACATTACCCTGTTCAGAAAACATTGATTAAAGTTAGGTCAATGAGACATTGTCGACAAAAGTAGCGTTCCCACAGGTGCGGCGTTTACGATATTTTTAAACTTATTTAGACCAATTTTGAGGAGTGCGGCGTTTACGACGGTTGCAGCGTTTCTTCCATAAAATACGGTACTCTATTTTGGCGATTAAAAATATATATATATATATATTTAGTGATTATAACAACGCTTTTGAGTAACATTAATGTTTTGAAATATAATTCAGCGACACACCCAGTATTGCGCTTTGGAGGGGGATTATTTCCCTTTATCACTGTCCACAGTATCTGAAATATTCTTATAATTTCAATCAAGTGTGTAAAATGTTTATTTTCCTTTTTTAAGGTTCGTACTTAAAAAGTAAAACCGGAACCATTATAAGATCACTCTTGTGTCTGTTTGTCTGTCACAGCCATTTTACTCGTAAACTATGGAACGCAGAAAGTTCAAATTGGGAGAAGTATAAAGTCTATTGACCCACATATTTTCAGCTTATTAAACATTCATAAATATATTTAGTAAAAATTCAAAAAGGCTTGAAAAAAGCTGCTTGAAAAAAAAAAAAACTCTTTTATTTGCCCATCGTGTAGGGCAGGGTTGGCGAACCTATGGCACGCAAGCTAATTTTTCTGGCACGCGAAAAATTTAAATTTGGTAATCGGTATACAGATAAAATCCATTTTTTATTTCTGTTATAACCAATAAAATTTTTTTTACATACGGTCAGTACACAAATAATGCAATTATTTTTTGCATGGATTAACGCATAATAATTTTCTTTTCCTGCAGCGTTTTCGCGATGTATTTTACCTTTCTATACGAATTTAAAAAGCTGTAATTTCCAAATGAATTTTATTTGACAGTCACTGCAATAAAATGACAAATGAATTTAATTTAGCTATGTATATTTGTAAAAATAACAAAATATGAACTAGGTATAAGGTTAGTTGGGATAACTGGACCCACGAGGTAACTGGGCCATAGGCTATTTTATAAAAAAACTGTCGATGTTTTTTAAGTTTTAGCTTTTGTGAACAATGCAGTCCTACTCTACTCCTACTCCACCTCTACTTCCTAAAACAACGGGTGTCAACTCAATCATAACTTTCACTTTTCTGTGATAGGTTGTCAAAAGTTTACGTTTCTTTTTTTTTTAAACAACGTCAATATGGTTGAACTTCCTCGGCTTTTTATTAAAATCCTGTAAGTACTTTTATTAAACAATCCTTTTTTTTAAAGATTAGGCATACAACCACATTAATATTATTAGGTATCTATACATATTTACTTTATGTTTCAAATGTAAGCCCGGTGTCCCAGTTACCCCATAAATTTTTCAAGAACGGGGTAACCGGGACATGTATCCGGGGTAGCTGGACCATGCTGGATCCAGTTACCCCAATAGTTATAAATAATGTTTTTGAGTTTCTCTTACTACAGGAAGTAAATTTCTCCATTGTTTTTTGCTCACATTAAAGAAAATTATGGAATACCTTATAGAGGTCTGCACGGGCCGGAATTTCCAGGCCCGGGACCGGCCCGGCCCGAAGGAAAGCTATTTTGGCCCGGCCCGGTGTAAAAATTGAAAGTTCGGCCCGAGCCCGGCCCGGCCCGTACAAAAATCAGTGAAAACAGACCCGGCCCGACTCAATTTCAACAAAAAAATTCCGTTTTTTCTCGATATACAATTAAGATTCTTTTAATGAATAATGCATGCATATTTATGGGAACATTTTACAGTATATTTTAAATTACTATGTGTTCGCAAAATAGAAAACACACAATAGTAAACATTAACGATTACTTACAGTGTTTTAGTCAACGTCTCTACAGACGTTTCAAAATTTAAATAAGGGTTCATTAAAAGATTATTGTAGTTTAGAATAAAGTGTTAAAAAAAATGATAACTTTTGAAGCTTATAATAAAAAGTAGATTTGTGAAAATATTTCTGCCATTTTTAAGCCTTTTCTCAAATCCAAAGGAGCTACATTTTGATACATTTATGAATTCATTTCTTTTCGGAAACGCATGAGATTGGCAGGTATTCTTATTCAGAAACCATGTAAATGTCGTTTTTTTCTTAGATAAAAGTAATATATCTTTCAGAAAATACTGCCAAAGTTAGCGTTTTGAATCGAATTTCCGGAAGCGATATCACAGGAAAGGAGAAAAACGTACAGTCCCGTGACAAGAGTCTCTGTTATCTCTGTACGTAATTTATGAAAAATGGAAACGCTATTCGATTCCAAATGCCTTCAATACTTAGACCTGTCAATTTTATACCTTTATAGTTAAAAATGAGTCAGAAAATGTGTCTGAAAGTTTCGCATTGTTGAGCAGTAAATATGAGAACCACCTTAAGGTACATTTCCAAAGATACTGTTAACAGAAGTTCATTATTGCTATTAATACTTTTACAAAACATAATGCCTGTCCTACAAATCCTGAGAACGATTAAGACCAGTTCCGTCCCGGCACAAGTCTGCCGATAAAATTAAACCCGGGATCAGGCATCATGTAACTGTACGATGCCGATCTCTACGATGGACATGTTACATTTCTGTATTGATGTTGTTAAACTCGCATCGGCTCGTAACGCACATTTATACTGCTCGAAAAAGTCATATTCATTGGAAATGGCCTCGTATTTTATCTGCTTCTCTCAAATTCTTATATCGGGCCGATAGGTCCGATTAATTTTTTTTATCGGCCCGGCCCGGCCCTGCAGGTCCGTTCAATTTTTTTGCCGGCCCGGCCCGTTGAAAAAATTGCCCTAATTCTGCCGGCCCGGCCCGTTTGAAAATTCTCCTCCATTCCGCCGGCCCGGGTACGGGCCTCGGGCCAAGCCCGGGCCCGTGCAGACCTCTAATACCTTATTAAAATTACATAATAAAATTAAAAAAAAGCATATTGGGTGGTATCAAACAATTTCTTGATCCCTTGAGAGGCAGTGATGCCATTATGTCATCACATAATTTTAATTCCTAATTGCCACATTGGCACCGGAATTTTATAATGAAAATTTCACCTGTATTAAGTACGCAGAAATATAAATACTTTTACCTGTTTTCAAATAGATTCTCTTGTAAATACTGGTGTTAGTAAATTATTTCAACATTTTACGAATGCAAGTACCTTGCCCCTGAAAACGAGATAGCCAAACCTTGAAATTGTACGATACACAGGGGTCGCATTCTATAGGGAAAATTTTATTGTTTCTACCACTATTTTGAAAATAATATCTTCATCGCTTCTTTTCGAAGCGATAGCATGGGAAGGGAAAAAAAGCTGTCGTCAAATGACAAAAATCTCTTGTAACTCAATAAGTAATTTATTTATCAAAGAATGGAAAATGCTATTCATTTCCAAATCGCTTCAATAGTCATACCTATTATTTTTATGCTATTATAGTTAAAAATGAGTCAGAAAATTTGTCAGAAGGTTTCGCTTTGATGAGCAGGGAATTTGAGAACCAGACATATTCCCAATGATTCCATTATGGCTGTTACTATTTTTACAAAACATATTGCCTACCTAACACGTCCTGGGAACAATTAAGCCCAGTTCTGGTCTGGCTCAACTATGTACGAAAATAAATAAACAATGTAAGCATGTTGCAGGCCCGGCCCGAGTCTGCTGAAAAAAAATTAAACCTGGGCTCAGACACAATGTAACTGTCTGATGGGGATCTCTACGCTGGACATGTTACATTTTTGTACTGATGTTGTCAAACTAGCATCGGCTCCTGCATCACATTTACATTTAAATCGGTTCTCAAGTGAACTGCTCAACAAGCCCGAAAATTTCTCACACATTTACTATGGAAACGATTTCTAATCGAAATGAGTTTTTCGTTTTTTGATAAACTGATAAGTAGTGTCTATGAGCAACAATTGCTGATATTCCGTTTTCAATTGTGGTGTGCTTTTTTTTTATTATTATTTAACCATTTTTTTCCCATGTTATTTGGTGTATCTAAATTCTATAAGCATACGCAAGGCTACACAAAATAATTCGAGTTCATTTTCGCATATTGGCAGAAATTGCTTAAGTGCATTTTACACTATATATATACAGGGTTTAATTTGCGCCGGAGCTTACCGGAGAACAGCTCTGGTACTCTAGTGCTTTTAGTGATTATTTAATTGTCGAAATTCACATCAGCTCATAAATACTGCGCCCCGGAGACCTGCGGAACAGCGCTTCGGAAATACGGAAGCATAAATTATCTTTTTCTGTTCTTCCGATCTCCTATCTTTTGCGTCTTTCTTCCGAAGGCTTTACATATTTGATGTAGTGTGTCGCACACATAGGAGTATACTTCTATCTAGTA
Organism: Maratus speciosus; assembly: GCA_963932465.1. Lineage (NCBI taxonomy): Eukaryota > Metazoa > Arthropoda > Arachnida > Araneae > Salticidae > Maratus > Maratus speciosus. The sequence continues at coordinate 422,862,779 of OZ010800.1, forward strand.
CTAACAAATATGTCTCAGTCCGTTTTCTGTCTCAGTATTTAAAAATGGCGACGAGGAATGCCGGAATTATTCGTAACAGTAACTGCCGTTTTTACTCGCTGCTTTTTGTTCATGTTTGTAAAATATTCTTAATGATCAACTTATTAGCTCCTCGCCTTGCTTAATTTGCACTGAAGCTCATAGGAACGCAGCTCCAGTACTTCTTAATTTTTAATTAATATTTAAATGTTAGTCGGAATCCACCAGAGTTTATAAACAATGCTCACAGAATCCCCGAGTGTTCTGTCGATACACAAAGAAATCCTTGGTGAATACGATGTTTGGAAATTTTCCCACTCCCCGATTTTATTACTTTTGCTCTCTTTATTTATTAGATTTTATTATATAGAAATGAATATTAGATGTAGTCAAAATATATTTTGTTATATACGAATATAGATATATATATTCAGAATATATATATATTCTGAAGAAGAAGAAATTGCTTTAAATTTTTTAAATACTGTTTGAAAAAAAAAAAAAAAAAAAAAAAAAATGTGTGTACAAGGGGGGGGGGGGGAGGTTGCACTAAAGTTTTTATTGTTGCAGAATGTTAGACCTCAGGTACGTTTTTTGTTATAAATTAAGCCCTGTATGTATATATAGATAGATATGTATATCATATAAAAAGCTGCACTAAAGAATTCGGATATTTTTCTGCCTATAGATGGTAATTGCTGAAAATAGATTCACAAATGTGTTATACGTTTTCCAAATTATTTCTTAGACTCACCTTATTACAGAGTGAAATTTTGTTAGAGTATTCTGGATCTGTTGGAAAGTCTTTCATAATCTACATAAATGAATAAAATAAATAAAAAAATACTGTTCGAGAACTTGACTATAAAGGTATCACATATCTGTTCCTTTTTTTTTTTTTCTCCCTCGCTCTCTTTCTATTTTCTTTTTTGTTGCATTATCTGTAAAGCCTGGTTTTTTGTTCTACATTTTTTTTTCATTTTATGTATATGATATAAATTTAATAAATTAATGGTATCGTTTATGGAGAGAAAAGGAAATATATATGTAAACTTAATCTAAGTAAGTAAAAAATAAAAAAGTAACAAAGTTTAAAAGCTTGGTAGCTAAATGTGTTTTGCTAATATACTTTGTTAAAGAAATTGGACAATTTGATTTTTTCATAAGATGGTAATTAACGAAATTGTATATAAGCTTGAAATACGTGCAAGCCAGTGGACCACACTGGATTTGACCAGAGAAAGATGATACTATATGAATTGAAAACTTTTTTGCCATTGTAAAAAAAATAGCTACTCCATCACTTATAACAAGTAGGGGGCACAACAAATTTTAAACTAACTGCATAAATATGTTATTTTTATTAAATTTTGTTAGTATATTAGCTATTTTCAAGTTTTCTATCAATACCGATCGCTGTTTTTTTTTTTTTTTTTTTGGTAAATAGCTTTAAAATTGTATACTTTGCATGATGTCACACCCGTCACAGCAGAAAAAAATTTCTTATACATTAAAATAATGAAAATTTATTATGAAAATTATGCATTAAGTTTAATCTGAATCTCTTTTATTAGAAAAAAATTGTTTTAATAACGAAAAATTAAAATATCCACAGGAATTGTAACAAATGTGTATGCTAGTGAAAACTCATGTCCGGAGAGGGTCACACCCGTCACAAGATTTTAATACATAAGTCCAGCCTTATAAGTGCACAACTAGATGCTTACTATAGAATATAATGTACAAGGCATTTACCATTCATTTATAGTGACATACAAAATAATTCGGTTACAGTACTACCTATGGATCATAATTGCTGAAAAGATATTTTCCATTGTATATGCGTTTTTATTTTCCAACGTTGGTGAAAAATATTTAGGAATTCAGTTTTTCAATACTTTAACTTACGTAAGTATACTCGTATTTTCATGTAAATTACAGTCGCCCCCGTTTAAACGAATATCGGCGGTTCCAGAAATAATATTCAATTAAGCGGGGTATTTGATTAAACGAGGAATCATAGCTGTAATATTTAATGCGTACTAAAAAGGCAAATCATCTAAACCATCTTAAAACTATCTACGGTTTATTTAATTAACAACATAATAAATCGTTAATAGATTAACATAAACTAAAATAAATACGAAAGCTAATATAAAGTAAATACATATTAATTTAATGTCAGTAACATATTTTATATGGTTTACATCACACTTAATGCAGCTCGTTTAAATTGGGTCAAAACTTTGCTACTTCTAATTTATGTTACTTATACTGCCTTAAAAAAATCGTTTAAAGTGGTTTGTTTAAGTAAGTGAAATTTTAAAGGAGTAAATATCGGGTTATTTTCCGAATGAGTGCAAAATATCACAACTACCATCTCCAGTCTCGAAGTGACGGCGCATTGCCATTAAAGCCCGATTAACAGCATGAAGTGCTGGTGGGGAGATCAAGGTGGGGGAATCATTTGACCTGTCCGTTATATACCTGCCGGCCGCAATCATTGCAGGAAGAACTGGAAATTTGTTTTCAGCGTAAATGAGCCGAAAACGACAAAAAGTGGAAGGAAATTCCAGTTGAAACGTGCTTTCCGCGCCTATTTTCAAACATCGGTCAGACAGTGGTTATTCGATTAAGCGTGGACGTTCGTAAAAGGTTTTTGGTTTAAGCGGGGAAAATAGCATAGAACCAATAGAAAAAAATCGGTTCCGGAGGATTCTATTCAAATAAGCGGGGCATTCGATTATCCGTGACACGATTAAGTGGGGAGGACTGTATATAAGTATTCAGATTTACCATGGCATGTTCGGTATTGAAAATGAAATGTCTGGTATTTATAGTTCATTTACAGGGCACTCAAAATAATTCCATTACATTAGAATCTATGGGAAATAATCTTTTTAGTGTATTTTAATGATGTTATAATATTTTAAACATACTGAAATGAATACATAACGCGGTAGTGCATTACAAGATTTACAAGATGCCTACTATATAAAATAGGGTGTGCATAGCATTTATCATTCATTTACAAAGACACACAAGAGCAGTGAGATGTCTCCTCCCGGAAGTTTTGAGATTTTGTGTTTTCAATAGTCAAAAAGTGAAATCCCCCCCCCCGGAGCCACATAAACCCCTCCCGGATAAAAGTGTCTGAATTCAACACTGCACAAGATAATTCAATTACAGTATTGTCTATGACAATTATTGCTGAACACAGAATTCTAAGTCTAATTTAAGTATTAATCTTAGAATTCTGTGTTGCTGAAAATATACGTTTTCACCTTTAGCAGGCTTTTTTAAATCTTAACAAAGATTTGCAATGTTCCATTTTTTACAGAAATTCTAGAAATGATATGTAGAGCGCACAAAAGAACGGTCTATGGCTAAAATTCGTTTGCAATGTATTTTTATAATGCCGTAATGTAACGGAATTCTTAATTTAAATGAGATTAATATTCATTATTCAAAACCCTCCTCAAAAGGTTTTCCCCATAGGCAGTAATGTAACGGAATTCTTTTAAATGTCCCTGTAATGGAACTGCTTACGCACTTCATTTTCAATATCGAACATGCCATAGTGAATATCAATAACATATATCAATTTCATGACGATCTGACGGCATTTACGTGAGTTAGAGCTCAGACAGACCGCAGACATATCGAATACGAAAACACTTTTCAACTATGTTGGAAAATGCTAAAAAGCGTTATCGACAGATTTTTTCTCTCACATCTCCCGAGTAACTAACATTAAAATGAAAATGTTAATCTCTTCAAAGATTACGATCATTACATTTTTACAATCATTACATCAATTACATTTTTTCTATCTTAACCACTCTGGTGCATAAATAAATCTGCAAACTTGGCAAATTTTAATTTTAAATACCAGAAATTAATTTTTTAACACTTTTCAATGTAGTTGAAAAGTGATTATGCATTCGGCTTGTCTGTCTGCCATCTGTCGTAGCTCTAACTCGCGTAAATGTAGTTGAATCGTCATGAAACTAATATATGTTATTGATATTCACTATGGAATGTTCGGTATTGAAAATGAAACGTGTAGCAGTTACACTTTTTTTACAGGGACACTAAAAAAATTCCATTACATTACGGTCTACGGAGAAAAATCTAACTCAGTCCAACCCTGCTGACACACACAGTAATAAAAAAGAAAAGTGCCCAGTGAAACTAGTGGCATTGAGCTCACAGACTATTCGCACTAATTGTATATTATACTCTTATTTCAAAGAATAATGCCTTTCGAAAAATAAATTAAGGGGGATTAGCCTCCTCCCTATTTCACATCTTTATACTTAACCAATGAGCCTCCAAATCTCATCAGGGAAACGCCTTATCAGAATAAATCGGTATACCAAATTTGAAGCAAATCGGATAGAAAAACCCACTTATCTAAATTAAGGGGATATTACTCCCCCCCCGATCCCCCCCCCCTTTATACTTAAACAATGAATATCCAAATCTAATTAGGGAAGCGCTTTATCTTAATAAACCGGTATACCAAATTTGAAGCAAATCGGATAAGAAAACCCATTTTTCTAAATTAAGGGGTATTACCCCCCCTCCCCCCGATCTATCTTCCCTTTATACTTAAACAATGAACCTCCAAATCTAATCAGGAAGCGCCTTATCAGAAATAACCACTATACCAAAACTGAAGCAAATCTGATAATTCTGCATGAAAAACCCATTTATCTAAGTTAAGGGGTGATTAGTCCCCCGTACCCCCCCTTATACTTAACCAATGAACCCCAAAACTAATCAGGGAAGCGTCTTATCATAATAAACCGGTATACCAAATGTGAAGCAAATCGGTTAAGAAAACACATTTTTCTAAATTAAGGGGGTAGTACCCTTCCGATCCCCCCTTTATACTTAACCAATGAACCCCCTAAACTAATCAGGAAAGCGCTTTTTGAGAATGACCCTAGAAAAAATTTTTGAAGCAAATCGGATATTTCTATTAAGAGTTATCGCGTTACGTACGTGCGTACTTAAGTACATACATACATATGTACGTACATACAGAATCTGTGGGCCTGTGAGCTAAAAACTGAGTATTTCACTTTTTTAAATTCTATAATTGAAATCGTGTATACTCAGGGGCTATACTTCTAGGTAAAAAAATATTTTCTGAAATCCATAGCAAAATTTTTAAAAAAGTTACAGAAAAGGGGGGGGGGGGGATCCTCTATTTTTTTCCCAGGTCGGTTTAAATCTGTTTTCGGTCGGGTCAATTTCAGGTTAAGTGTAGATTCCTGCAAGTTCGATTCAGTTAACGCAATTTTTCTAAAGTTAATTCAGTATTTTGTTCCTGATTAAAAACTATGAATATGATAATAAACATAAATGGGTGAATTGTTTTCTAAAGAGACTACTGTGTTTTTTCTGCCATCCTGTGACAAAATTTCCATTTTTTCGCGATCCTCTGAAAAAATTCTCGTTTTTTCCGCGGCCAATTGACGAAATTCACATTATTTCCAGCAGCTCTTTGACGAAATTAGCGCTTATTTGCGGCTTTTTGACGAAATTCGCGTTTTCTCTGCGGCCCTTTGACGAAATTCGCTCTTTTGCGATCCTTTGACGAAATGCGTGTTTTTTCGAAAACACTTCGATGAAATTTGAGGATTTTAAGCAGCCTTTTGATAAAATTCTTTTTTTTTTCACGATCCTCCGATGAAATTCATGTCTTTTTTGCGATCTTTCGACGAGATTTGCATTTTTTCCACAGACCCTTGACGAAATTCGCGTTTCTTCTGCGACCTTTTGACGAAATTCTCATTTTTCCAGCGATCCTTTCACGTGATTTGCGTTTCTTCAGCAACCCTTTGACGAAATTCACGTTTTTCCGCACCCTTTCGACGAAAGTCTCATTTTTTATAGCAATCCTTTGACGAGATTTGCATTTTTTCCAAAATACTTTGACAAACTAGCGTATTTTAAGCTGCTTTTTGACAAAATTCTTTTTTTCCACAAACTACCGTCGAAATTTACGTTTGCATTCGCGATCCTTCGACGAAATTTGTGTTTTTTACGATGCCTTTTGACGAAATTCATGTTTTTTCTAGTGCTCCTTTGTCAAAATTCGCGTTTTTCCTCAGCCTTTTGACGAAATTCGTGTTTTTTAGGGTTTCGTTCATCTGACGAAACCCTATTCGTCTCACTCCTTTGTCCGTCTGTCTGTCCGTCACAGAGTCCGTTCTCAGAAACTATACATGTTAGTGACTTGAAATTTTGGGTACTTATAGCTGAACACCTCACATCAAACAACAAATCATAAAATTTTTAAAAAGTCGGTAATTAACCGAATTACGGGCTAATTAACTTCTAAAATTAACCAATCAACCTTTTGAACGCAGCTACGAACGCACCTTCTCCAAATCAGCGGAGTTTCTCCTAAGGGTTGCCAGTAAAATCAGCGGGTATATGGTTACGGTTACCACGAAGGAAATTAAGCAATAAATGAAGTGGACATTTAAAAAGCGAAATCGCATCTCCCAAAGTATTGGTCCTAAAATTCGTAAAAGGTACAGAAAGACGCGCAAAAAAATTCTACTTTATTTTGGTATAAAGTTCAAATTTCTGCGTTGGGTATAACGCAAAAAATCCACTAAAAATCGATCGATAAAAATTTAATTTCTGTATTTGAAAAGACAATGAAAAGAGATTTCATTTCAGCGGAAAGCAGGTGTCATCTTTCAGACATATCGGCGCTGGAGAAATTTAAGCAGAGGATATTTTAATACGAAATGTAAACTTTTTAAATATTAAATTTTTAGATTAATTTGTTTTACATCCTGACGTAAAAATTTTCGCTGATTTCATACATACCCAGTTCAAACTCCTAGCTTAATTAGAAGCTGAGATATTAATTATTATTTCATTAATTGGATCATTGCTTTAAAACTTTCCTTTCAACGGGTTTTTAATCTCATCAGACATGACGACGCACTTGCGGTTTTTATTTTAATACGAAATTTAAACGTTTTAAATATTACATTTTTTGATAAAACTTTTTGACATCCGGACGGGAAATCTCTCGCAGATTTCATACATACCCAGTTCAAAGAGCTAACTTAATTAGAAGCTGATATATTAATAATTATTTAATTAATTTGTTTGATTTCTATATAATGCATAGATTAAAATGGAGGCATGTGCTTTTTTAACCACGTTTGAAAGGAATATTAAACGAAACCCTTTGTGCGATCTATGATCACACTTACCCACTTGTTCTAGAAGAACTAATACAAAATTCGCTTTTTTTCCCCGCAACACTTTGGCGAAACTCGCATTTATTACGCGACTCTTTGACAAAATTTCTCTTTTTCCCGAACCTTTGACGAAATGAATGTTTTTACCGCGACCGTTTCGCGAAATTTGCGTTTTTACGCTACCCTTTGGCGAAATTCGTTGTTTTTCTAGCTGCCCTTTTACAAAATTGGAGGTTTTTGCCACAGCCCTTTGACGAGATTCATGTATTTTTTAATATGTCCTTTGAAAAAATTCGCATTTTTTTCCACAGCCCTTTGGCGAAATTCGCATTTCATCCGCGACCATTTGACAAAATTATCTTGTTTTCGCGATTCTTTGCAATTTGCGTTTTTTTCCGCGGCCCTTTGACGAAATAAGTGTTTTTCTTGGCCACAATTTGACAAAATTCGCGTTTTGCACCTGAGCATTTTGTAAAAATTCGTGTTTTTTCTACGACTGATTGACAAAATTTGCATTTCTTTCTCAGTCTTTTGGCGAAATTCGCATTTCTTCCGCCACTCTTTGACGAAATTTGAATTTTTCCGCGACCCTTTTACAAAATTCGCGTTTTTTTCCCTAGATACTTTGAAGAAATTAGTGTTTTTTAAGCAGCACTTTGATAAAATTCTTTTCTTTTTCCACGATCTTCCGACGAAATTCACGTTTTTTAGCGATCCTTCGACGAAATTTGAGTTTTTTACGCTGCGTTTTAACGAAATTCGTGTTTTTGATAGTGGTCCTTTGTCAAAATTCGCGTTCTCGTGCCGCAGCCTTTTGACGAAATTCATGTTTTTTTATAGCGACCCTTTGACAAATGATTCGCGTTTTTTTCTGCAGCCCTTTTGTGAAATTCTCATTTTTCGTGATCTTTTGACGAAATTCGCTATCTTTTCCTGATCTTTCGATAAAATTAGCTTTTTCTCTGTGGCCCCGCATTTTTTTCTAGCGGCCCTTCGACGAAGTTCGCATTTTCTCCGCAAGACTTTGACGAAAGCATAAGCAGTTTTTAATATCCTTACGATAGCATTTTTTAAGCAGCATTTTGACTAAAATATTTTTTTTTTCACAATTCGCCGACAAAATTTCCGTTTTTTCGCGATCCTTTGACGAAATTTGCGTTTTATATCCGCGGTCCTTTGACGAAATTCGCTTTTTTTCTGCAGTCCTTTGGCGTAACTCTCGTTTTTCGCGGTGCTTTGACAAATTTTTTTCCTTGGCCGTTTTACGAATTTTTCGTTTTTCCGCAGCCCTGTGACGAATTTCGCGTTTTTCCCGCGGTCCCTTCTAGAATTTTTCTACATTTTTCGTGTCATGCGAAAAATTCGCTTTTCCATGATCCTTCGACGAAATTCGCGTTTTTCCGGCGATACTTAGACGACATTAACTTGTTTAATTCAGCCTTTTAACGAAATTCACTTTTTTTTTTATTGGGGTGGGGGGAGGGGATCATTTGAAGAAATTTACTGGTTTTCTGCGATACTTTGATTAAATTCGCTTTTTTGCGATCTTTTGACGAAATTCGCATTTTTTCCGAGATACTTTGATTAAATTCGCTTTTTTGCGATCTTTTGACGAAATTCGCATTTTTTCCGAGTTACATTGACGAAAGTAGTGTTTTCTAAGCACCCCTTTGAAAAACTTCATTTTCTTCATGATCCTTCGACGAAATTCACATTATTTTCGCGATCCTTTGCTGAAATTCGCAGACCTTTGAAGAAATTCGTGTTTTTTCTAGTGGCCCTTTGGTAAAATTCCCGTTTTTCCCCGAGTCCTTCGGCAAAATTCACTTTTTTTTGCGATTCTTAGACAAAATTGTCTTTCCTCTGCAATCTTCGACGAAATTTGCGTTTTTTCCGCTATACTTCGACGAAGTTGCCGGTTTTTTTTCTTCGGACGATTAACAAAACTCATTTTTTTTCAGCGATCATCTGTCAAAAATCGCGTATTTTTTTATCCCGAATTTTCAGACTGAAGATCGATTTTAAAGTGTTTTTGGAACCGGAAGCCGTAAATTTTCGGATAATTCGGAACAGAATCATCTTTGCACATACTACTGAACAAAATAAAATAATTACTTTTATTTAAAAAGACATATTTTGCTCTCTGTTCCATAAATAAAATCCGCTACTTAAGTAATGTTTTCAACCAAGGTCATAACTTGCTAGTCAGGATGTGTGTGTAGGGGGGGGGGGGTCGTTTTGATTATTTTGGTAGGCTTAATCAAAACGGATTACCCATTCGGCTAAACAAGCTGAAGCCTAGGGTTTTGGAAGGAAAAGGGCCCGGTGCTAAGATTTTCTTTCAATTTTTTTTTCTTTTTTTTTAACCATTTGGGAAAATGGTTATTATCCTCTGTCAGGGTAGGAAATCAAAAACATATCTGAAGCGTTTATTGGTTAAATCCGCATTTTATTCGTTTTCTGATAGGTCTATACAGTAATCTGTATTCTCCCTTTACTTTCAACTGAGATGGATACGTCTGTTGCCACTATGACAAAAAAGTAATAAAAACTATAAAAAAAAATAACTCAGAAAGAAATTGAGATACAGCTTTCAAACAAATTGCATTTAAAAGTACATTTTTTTCTCTATACTACAGTGTAAAAAGTAATATTGTGGAATGTTTAGAATTTAAGAATGAAATTTCATTTAAAATTGGTCCAGGAATATTAATGTTTAATCCATGGCGTACGTAAGGAATGACCAGCTCCGCAGAAGTTTAAAAATGTACAGTACCGAAAAATGTAATCCATGGTGTACGTAATGTAGGATCAACTCCGTGCGATGTTTTATGTCTTAAATGTTAGTCTTCGAAAGAATCATTCTCCAAATGGTCGTTGTAATTTGTTAAATTCCATTTTATTCTTCTTCTTCTTCTTCTTTTTTTTTTTTTTTTTTTTTTTTTTTTTTTTTTTGCGGATTCTTGGAATTTTTTGGCTACCAGTTTGTGATTAATTTATTACAGAGGTGACTTTTATTATCGTTTAAACTGCTGATGAAACATTCTTCCAATTGTAAAAAAAGAGTATAAATCGAGCTTTTGTTTTATAAGGGTCTGTATATATATATATTTAAATATGAATTTTTTTATATGGCCCCTGGTCCCTAATACCTTATATTTACAGAAATGTTGTTCTACATCTAGGAAGGAAATAAAAAAAAATCCCCACTTGTCATACAGTACCGGGCCTCAAATCCGGACTGGTCGGGACCGCGGCCGTTCCGGATTTCGGAATTTTCCGGATTTTAGGTCCTAAACCAAAACAATAAATAAACAGATACAGTACATGGCGTACCCTTGGCAAAATTTTACATGCCACGAAGCAATCTATACCGCAAATTGCCATGTTAGGCTTAGTGTAAATAAAACCAAAAATACAAATTACAAAAAGTAATTCAAAATAAAAATAAGTTAAAAAAAATACTATTACTGCATATTTTTAGAAATATTAAAGCATTTTTTAGAAAATGAAAATGCGTTGTTGCTCGTGAGTTAGGCCTAGGAATCTATATCGCGGATTGCCATATGAGGTATAAGTAAACAAACATAAACATAAATTAAAAAAAATAATTGAAAATAAGGGTAAGAATTTTTTTAATCTTGCACATCCCATTATCAGAGTTGTATAATATAGACGCACGCCGTGCGCGGAAAATTTCTTAGAGGAAAAAAAAAAGTAAATTTTGTTCTTTAATACCGAAAAATTAAAAATGTTCCCCAATTTTATGTACGATTTATTTATTGTTTGACAGGGGTGATTCTGTTCCGAATTTTCCGAAAATTTAAGGCATTCGGTCCCGAAAATTAAAACAAATCGGCCGTCAGTCCAAAAATTCAGATATAAAAAATATCACTGAAATATATTGCGGATTTCAACAAATGGTCGCCAAAAATAAACCAATTCCGTCAATCGTTCGCAGAAAAAATACCCACTTTTGTCAAAACATCGCGGAAAAAACGCGAATTTCATTAAAGGACCGCGGAAAAAACGCGAATTTCTTTAAAGAATCGTGGGAAAAAAATATTCTTTTATCAAGGAATCGCAGAAAAAATGCAAATTACGTGAAAGAAGCGCAGGATAAAAAACGAATTTCGTAAAAGCATAGTGGAAAAAGCGCGAATTTCGTAAAAGCATAGCGGAAAAAGTGCGAATTTTGTCAAAGGTTCGTGAAAAAAAACGCAAATTTCGTAAAATAATCGCGGGAAAAAACTAATTTCGTTAAAGGATCGCGAAAGAAACACAAATTTCGTAAAAGGGTCGCGGAAAAAGCGCGCATTTCGTCAAAGAATCGCAAAAGAAACACGAATTTCCTCAAAAGGCCACAGAAAAAACGCGAATATCGTCAAAGGATCGCGAAAAAAACAAATTTCATCCAAAAATACGTAAAAAAAAACAAATTTCGCAAAAGCATAGCGGAAAAAGTACGAATTTTGTCAAAAGATTGCGAAAAAATGCAAATTTCGTCAAAGAACCGCGGAAAAAAATTAATTTCGTTAAAGGATCGCGAAAAAACGCGAATTTCGTCAAAAATATCACGAAAAAAAACGCGAATTTAGTCAAAAGAACGCGAAAAAAGCTTGAATTTCGTCAAAAGATCGCGAAAAATGCTAATTTCGTCAAAGGATAACAGGAAAAAAAGCGCAAATGTCGTCAAAGAATCGCGAAAAAACTCGCAAATGCCGCGGAAAATCGAAAATTTCGCTAAATGATCGTGGAAAAAATGAGAATTTCGTCAAAATACCGCAATAAAAACTCATGTCTCTTTAATGATGATACCTATGAATGGACCTCTCCTTACAAAATGTGCTTCAGTCGTTTCAGAAGCAATGTCCATTATTGCATTTTGTGAGAAGAGGTCAAAATATTAAGGATTGGGCTGTTTCTAAATGCATTGACAAAATAACTGACAAGAATTCACCCCTTCTTATTATGGATTTTTAGCTTTATAATTTTTTAGCCAACATAATTATTCTGTAATTAATATTAATGCGTTTTAAATTAAATTAAATTATTTATTATATTTAATTATAATATTTTCGTAATTATTTTGAAACTACTGTTTAAAATTCATACCGTCAAAGTAGCATAACACGTTATTTTATTAAACATTAAATTAATTTGCAGAAAATTTTTGACCCAATATTTATGTGCGCAGAAAGTTTTTGGTTTTATACAAGTCTGCACATTATTAGGAACATAAAAACATTTTTTAGAAAATGAAAATACATCGTTGTTTGCGAGAATCGAATTAGGCTAATTGACGAATTTTTTTCAAATTTTCAGCAAGTTACAATAATAGTGAATCAGCTTGTGTAACAAATTTTTATTAAATTATGATAATTTATTAGAAAGCTAGTACCTCTAAAAAAAAGGCCGCTAGATGAAAAGAAAAACGACATATCTATCCGCTGTTTGTTTTGCTTATTCAACATGTTTATTTAAGTGGTTGTTTATTTAAGTTGTGTGAAGTGGAAAGTCAACGTTATCAGAATGTGATCATTAGCTTTCGGTGGACAGCTTGTTTTGTTATGGAGAAAGGAACTTTGCATAGATTTTTTTTTCTCTTTGAGTTAAAGAAAAGAATTTTTTGGTACGGTGCTTACAAACAGAATTTTTTCGAAAAATGAAATTTGTTGAACATATTAAAAGTGGAGGGAGGGCGTTGTAAAATATTTTTACATATAAATATATTCTACGAACCTTTTTAAAAATAATTCTTTCTTGTGGTTATTTATTTATTCTTTTTACATTTTCTATATAAATGAAGAAAAGGGTTTCTTTTTAAAATAAATTTAAAATGTGTGCACACACTAACTACGATAATTCTGTTAGAAATTTTGGATTAAAACTAATGAATGAAAAACATTGCAATAAAATAAAATTGCTGAGTTTAGTTTGGCTCGGCACTGTGTTACGCGCGCACGTAGCGCCATCTATGGACATTTTTACGAAATATTTATTCGAGATCATCGCGGAATTTCAGTTTTCTTTTTACCATTCCGGATTTTGGGTCGTCCGGATTTTAGGATTCCGGATTTGAGGTCCGGTACTGTATTATGACACTTTCAGTTTTATGAAATTTCAATGTTTTTTAACTACACTAAAAGTATTTCTTTCCTTTTTTAGTACCAGAAAACACTGAAATATATCATTTTGAAGGAAGGGAGAGGGTGCCCAAAGAAAACTAGCCTAGGGGTAAAAAGGTAGTTCGAGGGTGATTCTGAGTAAAATATATATATATATATTTCTGAAATTCCCAGAAAATTTTCTGAAAGTTACAGCGGAAGGGGGGGGGGGGAGGAAATCCACTCCCGGCACTAAATACGAGTTTTTTCCGCGGCCCTTTGACGAAATTCGCGTTTTCCGCGATCCCTTGACGAATTTTGAGTTTTTCGAGATATTTTGACGAGATTTCCGGTCCTTTCGGGATCTTTTTACGAAATTTGCCTTTTTTCGCGATTTTTTTCGAAATTTGCGTCTTTTTCTCGATCCTTTGACGAAATTCACGTTTTTTCTGCAAACAATTGACAAAATTGATTTTTTCGACGACCATTTGCCGAAATTCGTGATATTTTTTATGTCCGAATTTTCAGATTGATGATCGAATTTTATAAACTTTCGAAAATGAATGCCTTAAATTTTCGGAAAATTCGGAACAGAATCGCCACTAGGTAGTTTATCCGCAACCTCCCCCCCCCTCCCCCTTTCCGTCCGCGCACACACTATAATAATAATCAAATACAGAAACTCTTGAATAACGGACACGTCGGGAGAGTGTAATTTGTCCGCTATTCGGAAGTGACTGCTATTGAGAAGTAAAAATGCACAGATATATAATTGTTAGGCATAGGGGAAAATGTACTTTAATAGAGGTGTCCGTTATCAGGGAGGGCCTGTCATAGAAGTTTAACTATACTTACAGAAGTAGAGGACAAGTTCACTTGCCATAAAACCTTTGATTAAAAAATAATTATTATTTTTATTGTGATACAAATGCTGATTAGGAATTACTGACAGGCTTTTTAAAAAATACCAACGAGCCTTTGCCTGGTAAAAAACTTATTTTACAACATTAAAAATAAACATACATTAAAAATAAATAAACAAATAAATTCCTATTCAAATTGCAAACTTAAATGATAATTGAATAATTGAGTATCCATTTTCTTGTAGCAACAGTTCGAATATACTACATACATTCCATACAGAAAAGAAATAGAGCAAAAGCATCAATCAATCAATCTTCAGCGCGTCCTATGAAACCCCGCCCTAACAAAAGGGTTGCCGAAATTAACCGGTAACTTTAAATCGCCGAAATCTCGCCAACATGTAATCTCGTTAATATCATGATAAAACACCGATAAATTGACTAAATCTACGAAATATAGTTGCTGTTCATAAAAGATATTGAAGCTTGGTACTAACCTGAATTTTCGAGACCGAAATTAAATTTTTTGGAGCCTATTTACCAGCATTTAAAATTGAAAACGTACAGGAAAGATGTTATATGGAATATTATTTTTACTTCTGAAAGGCAGATGGCAGCACCAGCAAAAGCTAATTTCAATAATTCGGAATGTAAACAGGACATATGTAATAATGTGAACAGGATTGATTTTACTAGAACTAGTTAAAAAATTTGAAGATTATTAATTATTTGCTGAATATATAACAAAATAAAACATGTTAAATGAAAATTTAGATATTATATTTCACTAAATGCCAGTTGTAAAGAATATGTATCAATCTTTTAATTACGAAAATGAGAAGTAAAAATCCATAGTCAAAAACTGGAGGGTACACGTCCCCCTTAATTCAAAATGTCGAAGGAGGATGAAGGTCCCTCTCTTGAGTCTATTAAAATATGCTTCTGATCTAAAATGAATGTGATTTTTTTTTATTATTACGAGATAATGGCTTGGAAATATATCTTAAAATAATGACTCAAAAATTGTATTAACGGTTTTCTAAAAATAACAAAAATGTTATATTTAGAAGTTAAAAAATAATTTAATTAAACTAGATCCAATTTCATATATTTTTCCTGAGGTTATGCTTTCCTTTCTTGCAATTTTTTTTCACCATTCTCTTCTTTTCACATCTCCATTCTTCTTCCAAGGAGAAAAAAAAAAAAAAAGTTTAATCCATAGATGACTCTTACGAAATGGTCAAAATAAATATTTCGTATACCAAAACGTATGTTGTTACTAATATCATTTCAGCATTTCTTATATATATTTCGTCAGTTTTACTTTTTTGTTTAAAGTTTGTGTTATATCAAAATTTAATATTACAACATAAGAATATGCATACGATTTCTTTAAAAAAAAAATCTGTATCTATCTTTTAGACAATTTAATGACATAAACTTCAGAATTAAAAAAAGAATTAGCTGTTTGTGAAAATAGCTTTCTACTTTTATAAAATTGGTTCTTCGAAATATCATCTTCTTCCTTAAATAAATAAATAAGCCTATCGTGCTAGTACCTAGTAGTAAGTTTTTGGCTGAATTTTGCGGAGAAAACATCAGCACACAGTTATCTTCTTTCATCTTCATTTGGTACGTCACGAAACCAGTCCCGAGGCCTTGAGTATTGAGACGGTAATGTCATTACCATTCTTGTACCGAAAACAATTGTTCTCATCTCAACTAAAAAAAGCGGTCATTTTGAACTTGAACGTGGCATTCGACCACACCACACAAGGCAAAATCCTGTGAGAACTTTTTCATCTTTACAGAAGATAAAGAGATAAAGGCAGGCGGTCAGTTTACAATGGCGGCAGGGGCAGGTTAGGTTAGCAAGTTTCATAGTACTGCTTCTATTATAAGATTATTTTTTGTCTGCTAGACAACTTTCTTTTCTGGCACCAGAAGAAAAGGCGGATTAAAGGGAGGATCATATCATTATGTTACAATACAGCCACCTGGGGAAAACAAACACACACACACAAATTTGTTAAAGAACTTTCTTCTTTCTGTGAAAATATGTATGAATTTAAAATGGCGGGCGGAAAAAGTGCACTGAGAAAAAGGGCACCGGAAAAAAGGCTATTTTTGTAAGTAACACTAGTATTCCATCCATTGTTATGAAAATTTTCTGTCACTGCCAATCAATCTACTTTATCTGTATATGTATGCTTGCACATGCGCATGACGTTACATGTTCAGAAAAATCGGGCATCGCTTCACATGGCCAGGGCCGTGCGAAGAGAAAACTGCGCCCGGGGCGAAGTTTCAATTTGACGCCCCCCCCCCCCCCCTCCCCCTCCGTCTCTTTGTGACAGATGTCACAAACTTGATAAAGTGATGCTTGATAAAGCTTGAATTAAAAATAAATTCGATTGAATAGATATTTCGTGTGTATTTTGGAATTTTAAAAGGGTTTAATTTTAATTTAGAAATCCCGAAAAACTAAATAACATAAGAGATGTCTTGCCACAATTTTTTTTCTAAACATTTTCATTTGTTTTTAGTATTTGAGTTGAAGAAAATGTGAAAATTCGCAAGATTAAAATCGCTAACAAGCTGGTAGGACACGAGTGGAGTGTCCCTTTAGCAAATAAGTACTGAAAACAGGGGCGTAGCTACCGTGGAGCAGTTGGAGCAAAGTGCTCCAGGCGCACGAATCCTAAGGGCGCAAAATTAGAAAGAGCGAAATAAAGATTTGTAATAATATTTGCATATTTTTTTCATTCTTTATCAGATATTATAGATTAACCTTTTTCATGTATAATCTTGCATGCCCATGCTCCTATAATATTTTACCTTGTGTTTAACCTCAACTATTTCGGTTTAAAACTTGTTTTTATACACTGTTAAAAGAAATTACTTCTATTCGCGAAGTTTTAATTTTAATTCATATCATATTGCAGACTCTACTAACCGAAAAAAAAAATCATTTAAAAATATTGAAATGCAACCGAGATATACTTTATAAATTTCTTCCATAGGATTAGCATTATCGAGCGGGTCTTTTCGCGTGACTGAAGTAGTCCCTTAAGTATCAAATTCAGTGTTCCTTAGGACTTGCTTATCGCCTATGCAAATTTACACCACTTTTTTTTCGAAAACTATTTTTCCGCATTAAACCATATTTAATAGCAGAATTTTAGGATTAAATAAGGCAAAACATATTTTTCAAAAGCAGTAATGGGAGTTTGCTTAGATCGTAATCAGGCACTGCCTCTCCACCCACACTAACATCTGATATCACATATTAATAGTCAATAAATTTTTGAATTATATAAAGAAAACAAAATCACCAGTTACTTCACTCAACTTTCCAAATAGTTTAAAGAAACGCGTTGATTTCAAAACAGTATAGCAATGAATAAAAAGTTAGATACAAATTTTATACAAGGGTTAAATATTTCCACTGGTGATATAGACCTCCTGTTTTAAAGAAAACGTGCATTTTCATTTATAAAGATTAAACATTTTTCTAATGAAATAATTTTCAAAAAACTTTCATTCCACCCATGCTAAAACAATGTCTATAAATTAAGAAAAAAGAAAAGAAAAAATAGTACTTTACTAAATTAAGTCCCATTCTGGCAGGTTCCAGACTGGCTCGAAGGGTAACCGACCTGCGGGTTGGTGTGCCCTAAACCAGGTAAAGCTGCGCCCCCCCTCAGGTAGAGCAACAAGACAAATTTTACAAAATTTGCAACAAGCATTAGATATGGAAAGGTCTTAAATTGTTTAATAATTTTTAAAAAATCCCTTTTTTATGCATTTTTTTTATTTATTATTAATCTTTTTTTTTTCTCTTTGCAAAGCGAAGAAATGAATTTTTTTTTGTTTCAGAGGACTTTTAAATCGTTTAAAACCTAATGTACGTATGTTCTGTAATTCTTTCTGTTACGTAAGGCGACATGATCTGCTCCAAGAATGTTCAGCCTGTCTGGCACAAAAGAGCGTCGCGTCGCCTATATTTTAAAATATATATAGGTATTTTTTTTTAAGTTTTTTTGTAAAATCATTTATTATTTGTTTTAAATGTGTAGGTTTCGTGTATTCGTACAATGCTGTGATTTTAAATTCCCCTATATAAATGTTTATTATATGGATTTTTGGGCTTTTGCACAAAAATATTTATAAAGAGTATTTTCTTAAAAATTACATTTTAAGAGTCTACTTCAGTCAAATGAAAAGACGCGTTCGCTAATGCTAATCCTATGGAAGAAATTTATAAAGATCCCAGCAACGAGGAAATTGCTGGCCAGCAGCAAGATAGGTGCTGGCAATGATGGAGACGTGCTGGCTGATGGTCTACCACTGCTGGACAGCTTCAGTCAACTTTGCTATTGGAAATCATCAGATAAAATTCTGGTGGGCATCCATTTTATCTCATACGCTGGCCCACCACTACATGGAAGTGCACGAACTTTTGCCGTATTAGTGCTGGGAGCCTTACGCTAGATGGCGCTGCGAATATCGAAGACATTGAGTATGTGAACACATATCTGAAATGATTAAACACAATTTCAGCTGTGAAGCTATTTTTTTTTTTAAACTGTAAAAAATATAGCACCACTGCCACCAACAAAATAAATAAGTAAATGAATAAATAAATAAATTCTTTATTTCAACGCACTTTTTTTCTCTCCTTAAATCTAGTTTTAGTAGGTTACAAACGATTTCGGTTTTCATAATTTACGCAGTTCAGAATCAATAATAAAAAAAAGCGCATAAAATACATAGGATTTCTATACAGTAGAATAATTTCTAGACTAGTTTAATGATTGGGAACGTAAATCACAAAAGAAACAAACTTGAAACAGTGTAATGAGAGCTTGAAAACTACGAGCAGTCGTGGCTTACGCTGAAAGCTCTTGTTCATGTCCGATCACGAAACCCAAGCAGCGTCGAGCACAGTTAGTACTTGGGGAGGTTAACCACATGGAAACCGCTGAAAGTTCAATTATTTCTATAGACGTTTCTATTATAGACACTTCTACAGATATTTCTATAGCTCTTGGTGAAACTAGCTTATAGAAAAAGGATCCATAATTATATAATACTTCGTTTTTTTAATAGAATTCTACAAGAAATTTTTGTAAGGGAAAGTGCTGGGCCAGCAAAGGAATAGCAGTGGGATAGGTGCTAGCACTGCAGGAAAAGTGCCGGATTGAAGTAATGTGATGGCATACCAATGCTGGCCTGCTGTTGGCCATCACTGATGGGCCAGCTGCATTCGGCTTGGACACTTTTCGACATGTTTAAGTAATGGCACCCTTGCACTTTACCGCTGATGGCACTGCTGGCTGCTATCTTTTTTCCAGCTGATGGCCCACTGTCTCTTTCTTTGCTGGGATATCTCGGTCGCATTTCAATATTTTTAAATTTTTTTTTTTTTTTTTGGTTGGATAACTGAGATCGATCTGAATGCAGGCCGTTGTTTACCTTTTCGATTTCCTTTACAGGCATTTTTTTATGAGGACACTTTCATTTTCGGAACCGGTTTCGAAAGTAAAAGCATCCTTATAAAAAAAATCTGCAACCAAAATCGAAAAAGTAAAAACCGGTCTGCATTTTGATCGATCTCAGTTATCCAATACAAAAAAAAAAAAAAAATCATTTAAAAATATTGAAATGCGACCGAGATAGCTTTATAAATATCTACCATAGGATTAGCATTAGCGAACGCGTCTTTTCAGTTGACTGAAGTAGGCTCTTAATATGAAAATGAGACTGTTTCAATATTGTCTATAAATGTGACAATCAGAACGATTGTCAGCTATTTTGTATATACGTTAAAACAGGACTATTCAACTCGGCGCCCTTTGAATGTTCTTTTTTGCACCCCTTCGATTATACCCTGTTGATAGAGTATTTTTAAATACAGTACATTCTGCATAAGATGGAAATTTGTCTTACATAGAGCTTTAGAAAGAGTTCATTATATAAAAATCTATTTTAAAGATACTTTGCTTTCGAATCAAATTAATGACATTTACACGTTTCTTATATTACTAGCAGCATTAAAAAAAAATTTATCCTCCCGCGGCAAAAAAAAAAAAAAAAAAAAAAAAAAAAAAAAAAAAAAAAGTTTAAAATAGGTTTAATTAATCAAAACATTCTTCACAAATTTCGCATTTACATTTCAATATTTTAAAATGATATTTTTTAATTGCGTAGAATAAATGGTCGATAGATAAACGTTATTTTTATACTATTTCGATTTTTTTATATATATAAGTATACTTTCAAATCCAATTCCGAAATTGAAAGCATCCCCAGAAAGAAAAACTGGAATGGTAATGGATATTATAGATTTTTACTAGAAAGGTGGTAAAATAATGAGTTTCTAAAATGTTGCATCCAAAATCTGCGTTATTTGACAGTTATCCCTACATCCAGTGGCGGCTCTTCAGGGTTTCACAATTACTTTTCTACAAGAATAATGGTATATAAAATTTTACTTGCTTCAATTGTGGGATTTTCTGCGATTAAACGCGGAGAATTTTTTAAAATTAAAATACTGGTAGTAAAGTTATTGTGAACCCCTTGTCGTGCCGCCACTGTCTGCGTGGTGAAACGTTGTTGTATAATAAGATGAGCGTGAGCAATAAAAATTATTTAATTGAGATATAAGAGAAAATCTTCATCAGTTATCGTTCGTCACAGAATCGCTGGTTGAAAAATTGTTTAGATACCAAGCCCGTCGGCCGATTTCTTCGAAAATTAATAACTAAACAAAAACGCACACATACATATTGAATTATTGTAAAAAAAAAAAAAAAAAAAAAATGTGAGAACGGATTCAGAGTATTTGAAAATGTAAAAATATACCATTGTTTCAATTATTTTAATTACTTTTTATTGTGATTACAACGCTTTCCAATTTCCTTCCTTACATTGTATGTATATAGAAAATAAAAATTGCAATCTTGAGTAAAATGTAAGCGTTTCAATCTAGGTTCTCGCTGCCGATCGCCACCGCGCCGCCAGAATGTTTCATTTGGCAAGAAAAGTAAAGATTGAAATCGCCAAATTGCAAGAGAGTTTTTTTCCTTTCGGCGACAATCTAAATGATGCTGTACGATTAAACATTTTCTGTGTAACTCATAATTTCCGTTTTGATAATCTTAAGGGTTTCACGACGAATCTATTATTACTATTATTTGAATTTGGTTAGTTTTTTTTAGCGGTTAGCCAAACTGCTCAGATAGTCAAAAGCCAGTGAGAACTCCGGTGTTAACTATTATCGTTGTCAGTTGGCTAATTTTCCAAACCATTAGCTGTAGAGGTATAGTTCGAATAGTAAAAATGTTTCAAAGTTGTTCTTCATCCTCTTAAAAGTAATTTATGTCAAAATAGTTATTTTTTAAAAGTTACGAGGTTTAAATTTTTATTCGTTCCCGGGGTTCTACAAGTAACATTTAGAAAAATCTTCTCCGTACTTTAACAGAAGCAAATAAAAATTCATTTTTTGTGCGACCAAAACTTACCGAATTATGATACTTTGAATTTTGTGGAATTTTACTATTTTCTGGCACTAAAAGGAGAAGAACATGTTTCATACATATGCAAAAAGTAAAAAAAAAAAAATAATAAAAAAAATAAATTTAAAAAATATTGACTTTTGTGTGTTTTTTATTAGTATTCATCAATGCTTCAAAACACTTGAAAAGAAAAACATATACTAAGGGCGGCAGATTATATTGGTGACAAGAGGGCGCAACGTTTTAAATTGTCCACTGGCGCATTTAAAACGAAAATCCCGCTCAATTCGCAGAAAATGTTGGTAGGTATTCTGTACTTAAATATTTATAATTCATTTCATTATTTATTTTTATTTATTTGTACTTAATAAGTTGTTAAAATACTTTGACTTTCAAATAAAAGTAAGGTTTTAAATCAAATTAAGAATAGTATATAAATTTTAAACTTCAAAATAAAATTGCGCAGAACTTTTTCGAGTGGCAAGAGGGCGCACAAACTTTACTTGCTCCAGGGCGCTGAATATGTAGCTACGCCACTGACTGAAAAAGAAAGAAAAAACCCAGTAGAATATAATATAAAAGATGAAAATAAATTATAATTTCTGTACTATAATTAAGGAAGATAATGAATGCAATGTTTTAATTAACATTTAAAAAAATATAATATCAGGCAGATACATTTACTACCGTTTTATTTTTATCGTTTTTTGGGTAGCGAAATCGTCTATTATTTATTTTTTATACCTAAAGATTGCGTAATACTGAATTCGATTGAAAGTAAATCCAGACATTTCTGCTGGTGCTGATGCGGTGGTTACGGAATGCTTAGAAAACTTCTGTACGCTGTCTCCATGTTTTTGTAATTCCCTGCTAAGTCAAAATTAAGGAGCAGTTGACGGATTTCTAAATGATCTATTTTATAAAAGTTTCCATCCGATGTTGGAAATGATTATTTTGCGCTTATCAATTGAAGTTCCTTTACATCAGCGGTATATTTATTTGCAAGATCCATGCAATATTTACTTAATATATTTTCGTTAACAGATTCGCACCAGTCAGAAACTCAAAATCTTGTGATATATTTCGCAGTTTGGTGAATCTTCCAGTTCAGCTCAGTTGCTCGATTATGGTGTCGATAACCTCTATCTATGTAACACGAAATCCTTCACTTTAATTTAAATTGTCACTTGCATCAGGAGCTTCGTTGTCACTCTTGAACTAGAGAGCAGTTCAGAGCATGGAACTATCAATAAAGAGCAATTGACATATCTTAAAAGCGGCGAAACCTTAACTGTAATCGGTTCCACTGGGCCTGATTACATCCGGGGATCTTCCATCAGTAAATTTGAATAGAAACTTCATCCTTTCTAAAAGCCTTTTTCATGCAAAATTTCTATCATAATTACTGCAAAATTATTGATTCGTTTTTCTGGTGGAAGTTTGCCCCGACGATCGCCAGACTCTGTGGTTCCGCCATATTTTGACTACATAAACAATCCTCCAGTCAATGTCAGTGAATTTGTTTACGGCTAGGGCAAATTTCTATATGTAAATTTGAATAAGAATTTTCGCCTTTTTTTAACGCCTTATTCATGCAGAATTTCTGTGCTAAATAAGGCAAAAATTCCAATTTGTGGAAGTAGAATCCTGCTTTAATCAGGCTCTGTTCCGATGTAAAAAACAATAACCGTCATCTTGTGACTATCTCGTCCGTTATTCACTCGCATCCGGTAGACACTACACTTTTTGTCTCCTCCTGTTAAATAATAGTTCCATTCTTCAGAGGTATTTGGGGCTGCAGGCCATTTTAAATATTATATATACCTCATGTGCAGTAGAGTAGAAAAAAAAATCGGGAGTGAGGTGAATCTTTAAAACAAAACTTCATATATAAACAAACAAACAAAAGTTTAAAAAAAATTCAAAAAAAATTTATAATAACTTTATTTTAAGGTTAATGTTAAACTGAAATCTGTCAGAAAAAATAGCGAATTTTCTTTCTTCTTTTCAAGATTTCCGGGTCAGAAGAGTAATGGGACTCAAATATGCTCCAATAATTAACATATGGGCATAATAATTTCCATAAATTTTCAAGTGGATGAAAAAGTCCGGGCTAGGATTCGAACCAGGGAAGTCTTGGCTGAAGCTGCCAATTCTCTATCAACTGAGCCATCTCGAATAAATATGGAGGACTAATTCACCCAACTAACCATAAACGAACATAGTATCTGGTCTGTTAACTTAATCAGCTCCCTGAATCCCTGGTTCGAATCCTGGATCGGACTTTTTCACTCACTTCGAAATTTACAATTGTTATGATTTGTTTACCAATTGAATATTTGTGTTAAAAATGGATCTTTTATAGAGGTTTGATAATTTCATAAAAGAATGTAATGACTACTTTATGAAAAAATTAAAATATGATTAGAAAAAGGTTTTAACAACCAGTTTACCCGTACTGGTTGAGTCCTACCACCGAGTAGGGAAATGTAGTGACACTGAATTGAGTAGAATGAATAACAAAATAGTAATAATAATAATAAATACTTCGTGGTATACTTCATAGCTAAACTTCATAGCTAAATTTGGTAGCTATAAGTTGCCAAATTTATAGCAATAATGTAAAGGAATCTGTTTTTTACATTTTAACTCTTCGGAAATATCTCGCGCTCTCTTCAGCGTATAATGTGCCCCCAGAGGTCACACAGTTTGAGAACCATTGTCTTTTTTTATTGTAATTTTATTTGTTGTTCGTAAAAAAGATTAAGAAATTTTAGTCATTATTTATGAAAATTGAAATAATATGTTATTTTAAAACATGTATTCATTATTCTTTTTTCTTGATCATTGATTTGATGTTAATCAATACAATATTTGAAGAGGACAAAAATTATTTTTGTTTAAAAAATCCATGACATGAATTATCTTTTTGAAAACGAAATGCCCTAAAATTGTTTCGTGCTATTATGAAGAAGAAAAAAGAAAGGAAAGTGCAAATCTCTGGGTTATAAAACCATGAGACCAACATTCAATTTGTAATAAATTCGATTAAAGTTTGTTAATATTAAACATATGACAGTGTTGAAATTTAAAATTACCTGCAGCTTTACATTTTATCCAGAATGATTCCCCAACAGCAAGAGATATCGGCTAAATTTCGACCCATTACAAAAATCGTCAGTATATGAACAGAAGTAGAAAACAAATCTGTTAAGGGACCATACGGGTGTTAACGTTTTATTATTATTATTATTATTATTTTACAAAACTAAATAAATAAATAAATATATATATATATATATATATATATATATATATATATATATATATATATATAATAAATTTGAAATCACAAATATATGAAGAAATTGATAAAGTTCTATATAAATATATATATGGGTATTTCAAAATGGGCTTTAAAAAATTCAAAGTAAAATTACATTTATGTATCAATAAATTCCTTCAAAAAGTATTCTTTTAAAATATGTATTATAAGATACAAAACCTGGAAAATGCTAATTGTTTTTCAACTTTTTACATTTTTGAGTAAATTTAGATAACTAAACAGCAGATTTACCAAAATGAAAAAATTATATTTTCAATAATTTATTTTATTTCTTAACAAAAAAAGGAAAATTAAGAAAGGAAAGAAAGGAAATGCCTCCCATAATAAGGTAAAATTCATTAATATTGGTGGGTGGTAGAGCGCGCGAGTTTCGTAGATGATGTAAAGGGGGGGGGGGGGCGTAGAGTGCAAAAAGAGACTTACAAAAACCTTAAACAAGTTTTAAAATGAAAAAAGTCCTTTCCTTAGTCAGAAATTTCTTTTTGGAGTTAGGGTAGGAGACGATGCAATAACTTTGAAAATAAAAATTTACGTAATTACATTGGGGGGAATTTCAGATCTGCATCGATCCCATCATAGCAAATATTACTGTTTCAAAAAGCTGAAATCCCGGGATTCAATTTAAAAAGAGTTTCATTAGGAAGACTGTAAAGAAAAATGCTATCCCACCTCAAAGAAAGGATATCTCTATTCTAAAAAAAAAAGTAACTAACGCTGTCACCGCCGCCGCCGGTTTTGAATTTTTTGTGACCGGAAGTCTTTCTCCGTTAATATTAAGAAAAATATTGCATATTAAAATCGACGGTATTATAGAGAAATGTTTGATAAACACGCTGATGCAGACAGTTTTCAAATCAAAGAATTATTTTAAGAGATATTTAATGCCAAAGTTGGACAAAATCGTTCCATTAAAGAAGTTTTATAGGAGCAAAAACTGTACATGGGAATTAATTCATTTTTAGATCATTTTATACGTTAGAATTTCCCGGTGTGCAGACTCCATTTAATTTTTTAATTTGACTCATTTTTTGAGGTTTTATTTCTAATTTAAATTCAAATTTTCAGCATTTCGAGAGATATTTTTTTACTTATGTTAGAAAATGGTATTAATTTAAACTGTTGCCAACTGTATAAACAGCGCAAACAATAATGTTTGCTTCAAATTAAAAATTTATTTACACGTGACTATAATAGAAAAAAAATCAAATTAGAATTAAATAATTACGTATAAAAAGCAGGAACTTATTGAAAATTACTTCATAAAAACTATATTTACATGTGAATTTTAAAAGAGAAAGGATGTTGTAAAATAATAAATTCATTAACATGCGTTAGAAGTCTTAAATAGGAGAATTTACGTCACATTACACTTATTACGTAAAATGAACAAAAAATAATATTGCAAAACAGTTTGAATTTAAAAATTGCGTGAGACATTTATTTAATATTTTGAGATGATCATTTCAACTATTTTTGTTAGGACAGCGCAAATAATATTTCATTTCTAGCAAAAGCATTTTTCCGTGAATATTAAAAAGAGAAAGAAAAGTTTGGTGAAAATTGCGTCATATTAAAAACGATACATTTAAAATGTCTTATTTAAAAGAACTTCCTTTCACTTTGTTAAAAAATAACGGGAGACAAAGACTCTGTTTACTTAATTCATTTTATATTAGCTTATTTTGAAATGTTTAACTGATTTTATATAATCAAAGACGAAAACAGCCATTGTATCTTTTAACAACAGCTGATTTTTCCTTAAAATTCCCCCAATCAAAAAGACATTAATAGAAACCCGTTTATAGGGAGATCGCCACTGTTTTTTAAATTATAATTCAATCTTCCAAAATCTTTTTAAAGTCGATCAAATTAGCGTGCTTTTAGAGACTGCGGTGTCTGAGCAGGGGTTGGCGAGCGTACCTCGTTAGGGGGCCGAAACATCTCGGTAGGTGTGTGTGAGTGTACCATATTAGCTAAAATCCATTTAACATGCTTTAATTTTAAAATGACTTCCTTATTTTAACATTTTTTACGACCACAGTATAGCCTTTAACAGTTACTTGCTTTCAAATGTTACTCATTTCATTTTTTCCCCCTCATCTGGCTGTTCTTTCAATGGACTGTAATTTACAATCTATATGAAATTAGCAAAATTTCCAGAAGATTATAAAAAAAATCCGAGAAACATTTTCCACACATTTTAAAAATAGTTAAATTATAATTGTGCATTTATAATCTTGTGTCGTTGAAATATCAAAATATAGCTACATACCAGAGATGAGTTTGGCTATTTTTTTTTTCGGAGCCCCAGCCCGACCATTTGAAATTCGAGCCTGAGACCGAAAATAAGCAGTAGAAAATTGTTCATAACGTTTCAAAATTGTTTCAAGATTAACCCTCTCATTTAAAAATCTCTCCTTTCATAAGAAATAGGTATTAATCCTCAACTCATGACAATGTTCCGTGATTTTCATGTCCCTGGAAATCTGTTTAAAATTGCAAATTTCTTATTTATATCAAACATCCAACCACTGAAGAAATCTGTAAAAGTTACAATTCTTACAGCAGAATGACATGAGCAACTACAATTGTGACAGAAAGACATGAGTTCTGTTTTCCAGTCATCCTGGAAAAGGAACGCAGAAAGGGGTGATATACTGTGGAACGAGAAAGGTAGAGTTTCATAATGCTATGTGATGTACAGGGAAATATCCTACGGCTTCTTTATATTACTGACACCTCAGATAGCATTTTTTATGTGCAGAAAATTAGCAGCAGTCTTGCTTTGAAAACCTGCAAAGTTGCAGCAAGCTCAGCATGACAAGACTGAAGCAAGATAACGCAAATGTCGAAGTCACCATACTTTGAACTTGCAGCTAACTTGTCGTTGAAGTTAAATTCATGCTGTATCAAATTTATTACAAATTAACTGCAAACAGGTAATGAAAAATACTGCAAACTCACTGCAAAGTAGTAATCTTTCCACACTCCACTATCTGTTTACAGCTGTTACACTATAAGTTTAACTCCTTCGGAGGGGTCCATAGAGCTGATCAGGTCTATTGATGCGAACACACCGTCAGAAGGCGCACGTATCGTTTTCATCACCATAAACAAGTTTTTTTTTTTTTTTTGTATTTGATAAGTATAGCGTTTAGAAAAAGCGGTGCCAACCGAATAAAATTTCTGCGTATGTGCTGATTGTCTATTCTCTCAACAGAGGGATTTTTTGCTTTCGTCACTTTCGTGAATTAAAGACAGTCTTGCCATCAGTTTCACAACAAATTACTCATGCAAGTGGGGAATGGTATACCTTGCGGGAAATTTGCTGCGAATTTCTCAGTTCAAATTTGTCACGGCAAGATAATGTAAAAAAAAATCAAACTTGCTGCTAATGTTCATGCTATCTGGGACTGATAGTGCAAAGGCTTCAGAACCAGATAGAATCAATTCAATTCTCTTTCAAACTTATTTTTTAAAGAATTGCAAAACACTTTAACCTTTAACTGATGTGAGAGAAATTGTCACATAACTACTGTGAAGCGATCTGTCGGACCGCTTCATCGAGAGACGAATAAAAAGCGAGATTAACTCATTGGGTATTGTTTTTGTACTTAACATTTTGTACAGGACTCTTATAATTAAAATTCATCTGTTCAAAAGTCTCTGGTGAAGTTCCAAACGGAACGAAATTTTGGTAGTGTTTGTAGTTAAACTAAAAGTTACACATGGAAATTATTCCAGAGGAGAAACAAATGAAATTGGAATCTTTTTCACTATGTTGACCTTTGCGCCTTTTAAGCAATTACTTTGAAATTTGATTTTCATTTGAAATAAAAGTTACACTTTGAACTATAAAAATGAAAAAACAAAAAAACAGCGACATCAGTTAAAGGTTAATAAACAAACTTAAACTACATTCTTTTTTCTCAAATAGCAAGTTACTTTTTTAGCTCACAGGCTATCAAAGCCTGAGCACTTATGTGCCCGCCGGTTCCGTACGTATGTACGTAACGCGATAACTCTTGATAGAAATATCCGATTTGCTTCAACTTTATTTTCTAGATTCATTCTGATAAGGCGCTTACCTGATTAGTTTTTGGAGTTCATTAGTTAAGGATAAAGGGGGGCTAGTCCCCCTCCCCTTAATTTAGATAAATGGGTTTTTCATGCAGAAATATTCGATTTGCTCCAAATTTGGTATACCGGTTTATTATGTTAAGGAGCTTCCCTGATTAGATTTGGAAGCTCATTACTTAAGTATAAATAGGGGAAAGGGGGGCAACCCCCCTTAAATTAGATAAATGGGTTTTTCGGGTTTTTCATGCAGAGACATGCGATTTGCTCCAAATTTGGTATACCGGTTAATTATGTTAAGCAGCTTCACTGATTAAATTTGGAAGATCATTATTATGTATAAAAAGGGGAAAGGGGGGCATCCCTCTTAATTAAGATAAATGCGTTTTTCATGGAGGATTATTCGATTTGCTCCAAATTTGGTATACCGGTTTATTATGTTAAGGAGATGCCTTGATTAGATTTGGAGGTTCATTAGTTAAGTATAAAGGAAGGAAAGGGGGGATGCCCCACCCTTTTTTAAATTTAGATGAATGAGTTTTTCATGCAGGATTATTCGATTTGCTCCAAATATGGTATACCGGTTTATTATGTTAAGGGGCTACCCTGATTAGATTTGGAGGTTCATTAATTAAGTATAAAGGGAGAAAAGGGGGGCTAGACTCCTCCTTTTTAATTTAGATAAATGGGGTTTCCATGCAAAGTTATTCGATTTGCTTCAAATTTCGTATACCGGTTTATTATGTTAAGGAGCTGCCTTGATTAGATTTGGAGATTTATTGGTTAAGTATAAAAGAGGGACGGGATCTAGTCTCCCCTTAATTTATATAAATGGGTTTTTCATACAGAATTATTTGATTTGCTTCAAATTTGATATACCAGTTTATTCCGATATGGCACTTCCTTCATTACATTTGGAGGTTCATTGGTTAAGTATAAAAGGGGAAAGGGGGCAAGTGTCCCCTCCCCTTAATTTAGATAAATGGGTTTTCATGCAAAATTATCTAATTTAGTTTAATTTTTTTTCTAGGTTCATTCTGATAAGGAGCTTTTCTGATTAGATTTGAAGGTTCATTGGTTTAGCATAAAGGGAGAAATGGGGGGAGCTTATACCCCCCTTAATTTAGCGAAAAGTTTTTTCATGCAGAATTATCCGATTTGCTTCAAATTTCATATACCGGTTTATTTCGAAAAGGCGCTTCCCTGATGACATTTGGAGGTTCATTGGTTAAGTATAAAGAGGGAAAACGGAAGGGGCTACCCCCCCCCCCTTTATTTATTTTTCGTGAGGCATTCTTTGAAATAAGAGTATAATATACAATTCGTGTGGATAGCCTGTGAGCTCAATGCCATCAGTTTAACTGGACAATTTCCTTTCTATTCAATTTGTAAATAAATAAAATTTTCACTTTGAGTCCGCCCGAGCTCGAGGACTGGTATAAATATCGAGCCAGAGCCCGTCTCATCTCTGCTACATGTACGTACATACGCAAGAAGTACGATGGGAGTTTCAAAAACACAAAGAGTAATATCATAATAAATACATAAGTATAGTATAGCCACAGTAAAAAATACCTCATACTTTTTCAAAATATCTTCTCTTACAGAATATTAACCCTATCCTATCCCTGAAAAGCCTTTTTTAATTTTTTTTTTTTTTTTTTTTTTTTTTTTTTTTGGCGCATTTAAAATGAAATAGTGTGCGTCTGTGTGTGTGTGGTGGGGGGAGGGATATACAGGGTGATTCAAAAAAGATGGGAAAATTTTTAAGAGGTGATAGTACACACACAAACAAACATTTTGTATCAAAGAATGCATAGTCGAAAACTAAACGTAAAAAAGTTAGAGGGCGCCAAAAGTTATGTTCTTATACGAGGCAAAAACACACAATGAACGATTAAGTTAACTTACGAAAACAAATTTAATGGCATTTGATTACAATAGGTGCTCAAAACATTGACCGGCAGCTGTTATGCACGCAGTACAACGGCGAAGAACAGATTGGCGAATTTTCTGAAACACACCAGGCATATCGCGAACTTCCCCTACAGCAGCCGAAAGCTTGGCGACAAGTTCTTCTGCGGATTCAATGGGAGTCTCATACACAAGAGCCTTTATCTGTCCTCACAAAAAAAATCGAGACATGAAAGATCTGGCGAGCGCGGTGGTGCCTGGTGTGTTTCAGAAAATTCGCCAATCTGTTCTTCGCCGTTGTGCTGCGTGCATAACAGCTGCTGGTCAATGTTTTGAGCACTTATTGTAATCAAATGCCATTAAATTTGTTTTCGTAACTTAACTTAATCGTTCATTGTGTGTTTTTGCCTCGTATAAGAACATAACTTTTGGCGCCCTCTAACTTTTTTACGTTTAGTTTTCGACCATGCATTCTTTGATACAAAATGTTTGTTTTGGTGTGTACTATCACTAAAATTTTTCCCATCTTTTTTGAATCACCCTGTATTTGGCCCTGCGCTTTAAAAATCTAGTAGAAGTCATTAAAATATCTTTTAAAAAAGCATTCACTAAGTTTGGACATTGTATACTTTATGATAAAATTATAAAATATTATATACAGGTTTCTCTCGATTCATGCAGTAATTGATCCAGCAACAATTACCGCACTAATCGAAAACACATTAATCGAAACATGCATTCAATTGAAAAACTACAATAGATTCACAGCTAGCTTTTGAAAAACTCAATACACTCAAATAAACAATATAATAATATACTAGTATGATGTTATTTTTTATGCTAGAAAGTACATTGCATCTTGATTTGAAACTTTTTAAATAAGATTTACCTGAGTTGCATGAACTTCCATTAGTAACGTGTGAGCTAATTTAGAAAGCGATAATCAACATACATTAAAAAGTCGATTTTAAGTTCAATTCTGTATAATAAAGACTTTTGTCCGATTTTCGCGCTATTGGTCACGTTTCTTGTCGGATTTTCATTTTATTTTCATAGCAATTCGGTGCTGTTTGGCTGGCAATTTTCTCAGCATTAATTGAGGTTTTGAAGTATAGATAGTCTGCAAACAAATTACTGCGATAACTGAAACAGCACAAAGCGAGAAAAACCTGTTATTAATTTTTTTGCAAAAAATTTTTAAGAATACATATGAACTCCGAAAACTCACCGAACTACAATAACATAACACATTGATAAAACCTCCTTCAAATGGCGACCTTGACTATAGATATAGAAGATACCAGGCAAAGGGAATGAGATTTCCATTAAAGCTACAGGACTGAAACCAACACCCCCTATAGTCTATACCCTATAGACTATAGGGGGTGTTGTCGAAACGCCCGAAACTAGCCTTTTTTTTTTTTTCACTCGGGGCAAACATAGATTTTGGCGCTATCCCCCCCCCCCTCCTCTTTTCCTCCACAAAGTAAATTTACGAAGAGAATTTTACTAAGTTTCTAATAGCCAACTTATTTAAAAATTTAAAATGTGTAATAATATGCAATCAATTTTGCAAATATTTATTCATTAAAACCCGAAAAAATGGAATCGAAAGTAATTGGAAAAACTCCGTTTTTTACAGGTTTTCATCTTAGCAGGTATTCTTTCTGTTAGAACCATGTAATTTTTTCATTTAAGACATGATTCCATTATAGAAATATTTTATTTTCCCTGATTTTTCCGTAGTTGTGGTATCTCTCTATTCTAAAAAAAAAGTAACTACCGCTGTCACCGCCGCCGCCGATTTTGAATTTTTTGTGACCGGAGGTCTTTCTTCGTTAATATTAAGAAAAATAATCTCTCTATTCTAAAAAAAAGTAACTACCGCTGTCACCGCCGCCGGTTTTCAATTTTTTGTGACCGGAGGTCTTTCTTCGTTAATATTAAGAAAAATAATGCATACAAAAATATGAAAATCGGTAGTATTATACAGAAATGTTTGATAAACACGCTGAAGATACCAGGCAAAGGGAAGGAGATTTCCATTAAAGCTACAGGGCTGAAACCAACACCCCCTATAGTCTATACCCTATAGACTATAATAGGGGGTGTTGTCGAAATCGAAACGCCCGAAACTAGCTTTTTTTTTTTCACTCGGGGCAAACATAGATTTTGGCGCTATCCCCCCACCCCCTCTTTTCCTCCACAAAGTAAATTTACGAAGAGAATTTTACTAAGTTTCTAATAGCCAACTTATTTAAAAATTTAAAATGTGTAATAATATGCAATCAATTTTGCAAATATTTATTCATTAAAACCCGGAAAAATGGAATCGAAAGTAATTGGAAAAACTCCGTTTTTTACAGGTTTTCATCTTAGCAGGTATTCTTTCTGTTAGAACCATGTAATTTTTTCATTTAAAACATGATTCCATTATAGAAATATTTTATTTTCCCTGATTTTTCCGTAGTTGTAGTATCTCTCTATTCTAAAAAAAAGTAACTACCGCTGTCACCGCCGCCGCCGATTTTTAATTTTTTGTGACCGGAGGTCTTTCTTCGTTAATATTAAGAAAAATAATGCATACAAAAATATGAAAATCGGTAGTATTATACAGAAATGTTTGATAAACACGCTGATGCAGACAGTTTTCAAATCGAAGAATTATTTTAAGAGATATTTAATGCTAAAGTTGGACAAAATCGTTCCACTAAAAAAGTTTTATAGGAGCAAAAACTATACATCGGAATTTAATAATTTTTAGATCATTTTATACGTTATAATTTCCCGGTGTGCAGAATTTATTTATTTTTTTAATTTGACTCATTTTTCAACGTTTCATTTCTATTTTAAATTCAAATTTTCAGCATTTCGAAAGATATTTTTTACTTATTTTAGAAAATTGTACTAATTTAACCTGTTGCCAACTGTATAAACAACGGAAACAATAATGTTTGCTTCAAATTAAAAATTTATTTACACGTGACTATTATAAACAGAAAAGATACTTTCAAATTAAAATTAAATAATAGCGTATAAAAAGCAGGAACTTATTGAAAATTACTTCATAAGAACTATATTTAATGTGAATTTTAAAAGAGAAAAGATATTGTAAAATAAATTCATTAACATGCGTTAGAAGTCTTAAATAGGAAAAATTACGTCACATTACACTTATTACGTAAAAGGAAAAAAAAATAATATTGCAAAACAGTTTAAATTAAAAAATAGCGCGAGACATTTACTTCATATTTTGAGATGAACTTTTCAACTATTTTTTTTTTTTTTTTTTTTTGACAACGCAAATAATATTTCATTTCTAATAAAAGTATTTTCACGTGAATATTAAAAAGGCAAAGAAAAGTTTGGTGAAAATTACGTCAGATTAAAAACGATATATTTAAAATCTCTTATTTAAAAGGACTTTCTTTTCGCTTTGTTAAAAAATACCGGGAGACAAAGACTCTGTTTACTTAATTCATTTTATATTAGATGATTCTGAAATGCCATTGTATCTTTTAACAGCAGCTGATTTTTCCGTAAAATTCCCCAATCAAAAAGAAATGAATAGAAACCCGTTTATAGGGAGATCGCCTTTGTTTTTTTAATTATAATTCAATCTTCCAAAATCTTTTTAAAGCCCATCAAATTAGCGTGCTTTTAGAGACTGCAGTGTCTGAACGGGGGTTGGCGAGCGTAGCTCGTAGGGGGCCGAGCCCCCTAGTATTACAAATTATTAGGGCTTAATTTGCGCCGGAGCACACTGGAGCCCAGCTCAGGTACTTCTCTGTTTTTTAGTAAATATTTAAATATTGGTCGGAATTCACCGGAGCTCATAAATACAGGGCTCCGGAGCCTAGTGCAATAGCGTTTCCGAAAAAACCGAAGCCTAAATTACCCTTTCCTTTTTTCCCATCTCCGAGCTTTTTGCATTCTTTATCAAAACACTTTTATGTGACGTAATGTGCCCCACACGTAGGAGATGGAGATAAAACTGACTCAATTTTTATATCAGTTTTTGAGCTTGGACTGACTCGAGCTCAATTTGTTTTATATTCAAAATTTTATTTATTCATGTATGCTGGGCAACATATAACTATGATATGTTCCCGCACCATGTTGGTTAAATCAAAGTAAAATTGCGTAATTTGTTATTTCTGTTTGTATAAATATTTTTTATAAAATATAATTATGAGTGTAAAATTATAATGTTTATATATTTAAGTAAAATAAGAGTGTAAGTTCATACAAAAATTATTAAGTTGATTTTAAATAGTAAATATATATTTTTAAAAAATTGTTGTATTATAAAATGAATGTATAATATTGAATTGAGTTCGGATCTCAGACAACAACTAGCCAGACGCCATGGTGTCGTCTTATGACAAGCCAATGGAACGTGGTGTATAATTAGAAGTCGTAAAATCATAAAAACGTTGGAATCAATTTATGGCCTCAATAAAAGTGTTGGGATAAATTTATGACTTTTCAGACCACCCAAACTTTAAGGCAGATAATAATATTAAAGTATATGTTAGGGGCCATTTGCAGACTGCTAGCTAATAGGCCTATCGAAGTATAATAAAAAATCTTCTCACATCCAATAACAGTGGACTAGACAAAAATAGTTCCTCCCACTGCAGGAGCTGGTGTGCAAGAAGAATAAGTTTTAAAAAATATAGTCTGAAAAAAGATGTAGAGGATGCAAGAGCTCTCCTGAAAGCCCGTGCAATGAGTCCCGTAAGCCCTAGTAAAGCCCAGGCGAGATGGACATGTTGGATCGAGCCTAATCGAGCCTAATCAAGCCTAATTGAGGATGTCTTCCTGAGGTACCTATCGGAGTGAGCCTAATCAAGCCAAATTGAGGATGTCTTCCTGATGTACATATCGGAGTGATCCTAATCAAGCCAAATTGAGGATGCGTTCCTGATGACACATTGCCATGATCCTAAGCAACGCAACAACTCGGAATTTGATGAATAAAGGCCACCATCCCGTATATTAAAAGAAGGTACTATTTTAAACATTTTCTTTTACCACTTAAGATCATATGAAAAATCTTAAAAAATACTTTTCTGATATTTTATGGTAGAGAGTTATCTGAGATCCGACCAAACCAATAATTAAATAAGATTAAGGTAATTTTAAAAATGAAAGAGAGTATTTCTTTTAGCAAAAAGAAACAATTATAATAATTAGAGTACGTGAAAATATTGTCTTTTTTTTAAAAAAAGATTAAACATACTTAAAATAATGAGAAGCAAACAAAAGTGTTGCTTTCTATTTTTTGAATTAACATTATGTTTTTCTGTATATAGATATGTTCAATGTAAATAAAATATTTAATCAAGTTTTAAAAAGTTTCTGTAATTATTTAATTAATAATATTTAAAGTGTGTCAATTCTTTTTTTTTACAGCTTAAATTTTAGTTTAATTCATAAGTGGAAGAGTTCGTCTAAATAATTCACAACGCAAACTCTTAATTTTATTCGTAATTATTCAAATTTAATAATTACTTTTTGACGCGAATTATAATTTAATTTTATTAATGCTTCGCGTTGCTCTTCTACTAGAATTTAGGTAAATACGATCACTTATATTATTTGAATTTATCTAAGGTATATAAAATTATATACCAATTTGCTATGAGGTTGCTTGGATGATTTGGACCAATTAACAATTTTGAATATATTTAATAAAAAATAAACAGGTGTAATTATCTGTCCAGCAATGTATATAGAAAAAAAAAACTTTTCCTCTTTCAAAATTACGTATTGTATTCTATTTCAAATCATTTTAATGCTATTTTGATCAGAATGAAGGGAAAACAGAAATCGCGCGTGCTTTTCTGTTCTAGTGATATTTGCAAATTTATGTCGGCGACGTGTTAATACGGTGCCACCCAAGAGACTGAGCAATGAATTTGCTTTCAATTCTATTTTCTTTTTTGACAGAAGCAGAAACAGAAATCACCCACTCGTGGACAGCCAACCTTGCGGTATAGGAGCTAAATGTCCACGGGGGGAAAAACCCATATCCACCTTCCCACGAAACCCCCAGACACCAGACGGGCCCGGAGGCCTCAGCAGGTAGGAAGACACCCCCCCCCCCCCATTGAAATTTCAATTAAAATTGTACAATCATATCACAAGAGCTACCCAATGTTGCTTAAGCTGGGCGAGCCCAAATAAAACAACATTTTGGATTTTTAAGTTATTACAGATATTACAGATCATCAATCAGTTATTAAAATAGGAATACTTGGAAGTAGCCAATTTAAAATTTTAATGAAAAATTAAAATAGTAATGTTAATGTTAATTTAATTTAATTAAATTAGCTAAAAGATTTCTTAAAAATTTATACTAATCCATATTAGGGCCTAATAGGACTTAATAAAACAAAGTTAGTTGAGACAAAATTGATTGAAATCTGAAAAATAAGTACATCTGAGCGAAACTTTGAAGGATATTTAAATGAAATAATAGTCTTGTTAAATTTAATTATGATTCTGAGTGATGACCTGTTAAGCAAGTTTGAGATATTAATTATAATTAATTTTAAAGTTCTAGATAGCTTAATATGTTGAATAATCTATGTATTTCAGTAAAGTATATGTCACATTTTTGAGTCATTATATTTTGCAGTTCAAAGTCATTATATTTCATAGTTCATAGTATGATTTTTACAGTTCTAAACACTGTAGATTTTAGTTTGAACATAAAATTCACAGTTTGGAGATTTAGTCCAAAGTTCAGGAATATAAACTTTTTACAAATCAAGGTGTTATTTAATTAGGCGATGTTTAATACTTTTATGGATGATCTTGATAGTTAATGGGTGACACTGTTTATAGAATATTTTTTATGAAGGAGTAGTGTTTATTAAGAATATTGTAATTTTCATTTAGCGCTGAAAAGTTTGCTGGATCCAGTAGAATCTTCTGGAAGTTTTTCCTTAAGGTTTTGTTTTTATTAAATTTGAAATGATTAGGTAGGAGAGAGCAGTTCCCAAAAATATAGTGTTGTACTGTTCCTCGGCCTTTAGTGCAGGAGCATATGTCCGAATTTAATTTGCCTATTTTGTAGAGAAATGCAGCAAAAATGCCATGGCCACTAATGTAATAAACTGATAATCTTGAAGTACAGATAAATTCTTTGTTAACTTGGTTAAGAATTTTATATGTATCTCGTCCTTTTACTGAATGTTTCCAGATATCCTGCCAGTCTTGGATAATTTTTTCCCGTATGTAATTTTTAATTACTGAATCCGGGAATGGTATATGTTGAATTTCATCAGAGTGGTCGTGTTCAACTGCATTTTTTGCCAAGGTGTCTGCGCGCTCATTCCCAACTTTTCCTATGTGAGCCTTTGTCCATGCTATATTTATAGATTTCTGCGGGATTTTTTGTAATTCTGTATAAATCTGTCTTATTATTTTGTTTCTTGGGAAGATAATTTTGAGGGCATCTAGTGAGGATCTGCTGTCTGTTAGGATTAAAACTGATGTAAATCTAGAGGTCGAAAACCATTCTATTGAATTTAGTATTGCTTTAAGTTCTGCCTGATAGATTGAATTGAGAGGGCTTAAGCGCGCTGCACTGTCGTGGATAAAAGTATCTTCTAACATGACTGTAAAGGCGCATGAAGTTCCCTGTTTCATTAAAGAGCCATCAGTATATATATCTTTAATTTATTGCTGCGAATTTCTGTTTCCGTTATTTCTTCTAGTATATTCAGGTTATTAATTTTGTAATAGTCTGGAAAATCGAACGTACTTTCCTTCAGCATTAAATTATCTTTATTTATTTTCGTTGATTGAATTATTAAATTTCTTTTTCCCATTTTTGTCTGATATGCCATGAATTTGTTCTGGATTTTTGTGATGATTGGTGGTACTCTGTTACTCCTGTTAAAACATTTAGTGCTTCGTGTGAGATGCTTCTGTAAGTTTTGATAACATTCATTAAACTCATTCTTTGTATTGTTTTCAGAGATCTGATTCCACGACTGTTTAAATTAGGGAACCACATTTCATGTGCATACAAGATTTGTCTTTCAACAACCGTTGTGTACCACATCTTTTTTATTTTTGGATTTATTCCGTTTTGGTAATTTCCCAGGAATTTGAAACTAGTAACAAACTGTGATATTCTTGCTTTTAAATTTTCCAGATGAATTTGAAATTTTAATTTTTGATCAAAGATTATTCCTAAGTATGGTAATGATTTTTCTAGTTTGATTGTTTTATTTTTTAATTTAAAAATTGGATGTCTGTTATTTAAGAGGTTTCTTCCAAAGAGTATTGCTTTTGTTTTCTCTTGTGAAATGTTCAGATTTAATCTGTTACATATTTCTTCAAAACTACGGATTTTTTCATTAGCATCCTTTTCTAAGTCGGTTCTTGAATTTCCTTTTATTAATACCACAAAGTCATCTGTATAAACCACTAGTTCTGGGAACTTTTTAAGTAGTTCCTTAATGATGAAGTCTGCTACTATTAACCATAATAACGGGCCTAAACATGAACCCTGCGGGCATCCCTTGAAACTACGAAGCCATTGAATGAAACTAAAGTTGTTTGCTCCAATGAATCTATCACTTATATAGTTAATAAGTAAATTTTTTAGGTATCTAGGTAGTTCTGATTCTTCGATTAGTCCCGAGATCATATTCCAGTCTATTGAATCAAAAGCTCCTTGTATGTCAAAAGATATTAATCCTACGTATTTATTGTTCTGGAGAAGTTCCATTATTAGGTCTTTTACAGATTGCAGTGCCGTTAGTGTGCTTCTCTTCTCTCTGAAGCCATGTTGTTGGTTTGCTAAGAGATTTCTATTTTCTAAATATGTTTGTGTACGTATTTTTATTATTCTCTCTAACACCTTACCCATCATTGGGAGTAAGGTTATTGGTCTGTAGGAATTTGGATTTCTTGGGTCTTTATTTTTCTTCCTGAAAAATATCACTACTCCTTTCTTCCACGCCATTGGAAAATGGCCTATTTGAAGACATTTATTATAAAGGAGTAGCATCAATTTTGGATATCTTTTAGTTAGATTCTTTATAATTTTAATGTCGATTCTATCATATCCTGGAGCTTTTTTAGGATTTTGCTGACTGATGACATATTTAAGTTCCCTCATGTTGATTTTAATTTTGTCAAATTCTTCATTTGGAATTAGATCCTGATTAATTCTAGAGTGTATTTGCTCTGTATCTGGGTTTCCAAAATGATGATAGATTAGATTTTGTTGTATGCCAATAAATGAGTCCTCAATTGCTGAAGTTTCTAGTATGGTATGTATTAAATCCGTATTTTTTAGATATTTACCTTTCATTATTTTAAAGACAGTGCCATATACACTTGTGGTTTGTTGGCAGAATGAATACCATGAGTCCTGTTTAGCTTTTTTTGATGTTTAATTTGTATTCGGCTAGTGCCTTTTTATATTCCTTCCTGTATTGCTGATTGTCTGTGTCTCTTCGAAATCTTTTGCGTAGTGCATTTAGTCTACTTCGTTCAATTTTGAGTTTGTCCGTGTACCAGTTGATATTTAGGTCTCTTTTTTTTATTTTTATTTTTTAATGTTGAGTTCATTATACTAGCCATATGTTCCTGGAAATTATTGACCCATGTATCTAGATTTTCTGGAGATGATGTATCTTGAAGTGTCCTTAATTATTCTTCCTTTTTATCAAATTCTTTGTTAAATTTTTTAAAAGTTTCATATTTGGTTTTAAATCTGTATAAGTTTCGTAGGAGAGGTTCCAACTGCAATGTGAAGTTTATATATCTGTGATCACTGAGTGATGGAAAATTCACTTCTACTGACCAAGAATCAAGAAGGTCCTTCGTACTTAATCCACATAATGTTAGGTCCGGATTACCTTTCTTCTTACCTAAGATGAAGGTGTTTTCTGCTTGTGGGTCGTTGACTATTGTTAAATCTCGATTTGCAAGATAATCTAGTAGGATTTCACCTCTTGCGTTGTTTCTGCTATAGCCCCATGCTCTCAGGTTGGCGTTAAAATCGCTTCCCAATACTAAGTTAATACAATTATGAATGGTTCTTAACCAGTCGTCGAAATCTTTAGCTAGATCTCCCTTTGGCTTGGAGTATTGCCAGGCAAATTTAAAATTTTCTAACTTCGTTGTTAAATTTATAAATACACTGTTATCTGTTTGTAGGATTTTGTTATGTACAAATAAAGGGTTGGCGATAATTAGTCCCGCTGTATTTAATGTTGATTGATATAAAGCCCAAGAAATCGGGAGGCCCGGAAAAGAATTTTTGCTTCTGTGGTAATCCTGGATTAGTGCTATGTCGATAATGTTCTGGTTCATGTATTTAATTAGTTGAAAGTTTGCTGCACGGCAATTATTTAAGTTTATTTGAGTTACTTTTATGTTTTGTTGATGTAAAGGTGCACCACCAAAGAAGTAAGTTGATTGCATTGATGGAGTTTGATTTTGATTGTGGGTGCCTCTAGCTATTTTAATCTGTGTGCTTGAATTAACCTTTTCGCCTCTATCGAGGGTGGGGAGGCTGTGCCTCCCTTTTTTCTGAATGATGAGTTGATATAAACATCTCTATATTTGACTGTTCTTTTATCTGTTGTTTTGTAGTTCTTACTATATTCTCTTCTTCCGGTATTTTCTTCTACTTGTCTACTTCTTTCATTATCCCTTTCCCTTGGGTCTTCAGTTGATGGTCTTTGATATCCGTTATCAATAAAGTACTTACGACTATTTTTTGAAAGAAGATTTTGGGTTTGTGGTTTTGACTTATAATAGCCTTGTAGGCGTCTTCCTTTTTCATATTGAAAAATTGAGCATTATGGGGTGAGTACGCCGGGTGATTAAAGTCTTCCTTGTTATATCTTAAGCAATTTATGCATTTCTTTATATTTCCTTCACACTCGCTTGTTAGATGTTTCCCTGAGCAATTCGCACACCGTGATCTGAATTCACATTGTGATTTGGTGTGGTTGCTTAATTCTTGGCAGGTTGTGCATCTCAGCACTCGTATGTAGAATTCAGCCTTGATTAGTTCATAAAATAATTTTATTTTTCCTGTTTTGACAATTTTCTTGCATTCACCCGCCGATGCTTCTATTATCCAGTTATTGAATGTTGAATTGGGGATTTCTAAAGATTTAAAGATTGTGAATGAATTTAAGTACTTCCTTTTAGATAGTTCTTCTTCCAGTTCCTCCTTTGTGAATTCTTTGTTTATTCTCACTAGAATTATTTTCATTTTTCGTTCCTCTGGGTTGATTATTTCAAAGTCTTCTGAATTGTTCTTAAGTAACTCTGAAATCGTTTCTACTTCTTTTTCTGAGGTTTTTAGTTCTATGTTGTTGTTTTTTGTACGTCTTATATTTTTAATTTCCAGTTGCTTGTCTTTCTTTTTGGCTTCTTCTCTGATTATTTTTGTGACTTGTGATACTTCGATAGATTTATTCGGAACTATAATTAACTTTTTAGGTTTTTGTACTACTGGCTTGACTTCTTGAGTCGTCTTTATTTTTTGGATGCATAATGTCTTCAACATTTCGTTGAATTTTTGGTTGTGTTCTTGAAATTGTTTGTTTAAATTTCCTGTTAACTGTTTTCTGAGTAGGTCTATATGATTGTCTTGAATTTCATAATTAAATGCTTGTATTTGATCTATTTGTGATTCACAGTAGTGTTGTAATCTTTTCAGTTTACCGTGCATTTCTGTTTGATATTGTTCTTGATATATTTGGAATGTTGTGTATTTACTTTTTGAGTTTCTAACTGTTTCTAGTTCATTTGTAATTTTGTTATGATAAGTTGTCAAGGTTTCTGTTAAGTCTTGCGTAATTCCATATATTGTCTTTATTGTTGCTGTTATTTCGGTCGTTAATTTTTGTGTATGTATTTGTGTAGAGGGTTGTATCTTGGCAGAAGAAGTATTTTGTTTTTTGAAGAGCCTTAAGAAATTTATAACCTCTTTATCAGACCTGGTTTTCCGCCCATGTCTGATGAAATCCTGTTCTAAGAGCTTCTGACCTCTTGTTGGAGAATAGAGCTGTAGCAAACCGCACATATTCGTTACTAAGTAACGGGTATTCTCTAAGATACGAAATACCGAATCGGTACTTCGAAATACGACTCGTTAGTCGTTACTGCGTCAATACGCAGCCGAACAAAATGAAACTAACTTCAAACGCTGCTTACGTTTGTATAATTCATGAATGGAGCAGATAGCCGGATGCGGTAAAAGATGCGAATTTGTATTCAGACTCGGATATTTCGGCGTTAGTTG
This sequence comes from Maratus speciosus, assembly GCA_963932465.1. NCBI lineage: Eukaryota > Metazoa > Arthropoda > Arachnida > Araneae > Salticidae > Maratus > Maratus speciosus. Next base: position 422,906,157 of record OZ010800.1, read on the forward strand.
TTTACGTATCATTCTGTTAGTATCATTTATTCTCAATTCTCAAACGATTTTGATTTCGTAGGGACTTGTTGATTGCTTCATTATGGAAAGAAAAAGAAGCATAGCTATTTTATACCCTGAGCTTGCAGTACCATCTGAAACAATTTTTTTTCAAAATCAGGTTATATATTATCTGAAAGGCGTGCTTCATTAAAACCAAAAAGAATGGAAAAAATATTATTTTAAAACATAAATCAAAGATTTCTAAAATAATAATGCGATTGACGTAAACTGTTGGTTGATAAGATGATAAAGTCTAAAATGAAACACATTTCTTTTAAATATTCTGAAAATTTTCAAGAAATTCTGTTCTAAAATTTACAGGTTTGCTTTCAGTGCATTCTTTATCCTAAAAAAATATCTTTGTACGTGTATTTATGTTTTAAATTAAAAAAATATATATATTTTTATGATAAAGACAAGTTTTTAGATTGCTTGTAAAAATGTTTTTATGATAACGTTTAATTTTTTTTAACCTCCGGTATGCTATTTCTTTCTTCCAGCTAAGCTAATAAAGTGTCGTCTCCAAAAAAAAAAAAAAAAAAAAAAACACGCCCGTTGTATGAGCCAGCCGTAAAACAAAGTAGAGGTATCATTGCACGGAATAATCTCTACCGCATTTTTTTTAACTTCTAAGCATCGCACATTTCCAATTTTTATACCGTTGTATTGGGGAAAAAAGTACTTTTAAATGCAATTTGTTTGAAAACTGCATCTCAATTTATTTTTGAGATATTATTATTATTTTTTTTATTATTATTTATTTATTTTTTTTTTTTTTTTTTTATTTTTTTTTTTTTTTTTTTGTAGTTTTAAATGCCATTTGTTTAATTTTTGTAACTCAAGTACTCCATTTCTGTAGAAAGTAAAAGTACAGGAAAAATAGTTGAAAAGTACCAATTATATCTTTTTGTTGCCATTTTCTCATAAAAACTGAAAAAAAAGGTAATTAAAATACCTGCTGTTTCGAAAAAATATAAGTTAATAACTTCTGATAAAACATGAAGTTTTTATAAACTGAACTTAATTTTAAGTATCTACATTAATATTACAAACAAATGAAAGCATATGAATCATGAGATAGCCATTTTTTTTGTCGGATTTCTTAAATAACGAAAGAAATTCTTCAGCGGATGCGGATCACGTCATTTTATATAAAAAAAACGCGTGTGTTTTAAGTCTTATAACTGAACTATCTATATTTATGTACATTTTTTTTTTTTTTTTCATCGGGGGTGACACTAAATTCTGAAAAAGCAGAATTACTGTTTTCTAAATTTTTTTAACCATTTGGAAAAATGGTTATTGTCCTCTGTCCGGGTAGGAAATCAAAAACATATCTGAAGCTTTTTATTGGTTGAATCCGCATTTTATTCGTTTCCTGATGGGTCTATACAGTAATCTGTATTTTCCCTTTACTTTCAACAGAGATGGATACTTCTGTTGCCACTATGACAAAAAAGTAATAAAAACTACAAAAAAAAATTAATAACTCAGAAACAAATCGAGATACAGCTTTCAAACAAATTGCAATTAAAAATGTATTTTTTTCTCTATACGACGATATAAAAAGTAATATTGTGGGATGTTTAGAAATTTAAAAATGAAATTTCATTTAAAATTGGTCCAAGAATGTTAATGTTTAATCCATGGCGACAAAATATGTATGATCCAATCCGTGCGATTTTTTATGTCTTAAATTTTAGTCTTTGAAAAAATCATTTTCCAAATGGTCGTTGTAATTTGTTAAATTGCTTTTTTTTCTTTCTTTTTTTTTTCTGTTTGGCTTGTAAAAATAATTGGCACAGATGTCATATACGCACCATATTGGCGCAATTTTTTTCTGAGGCCAATGTCATATAATCACCGGGGTACTTAACTGGCGCCAAAGTGCCATTATTTTGCTTGATATGGTAACTCGGATGTTGTTTATTTGTTAATAAATTGTATAGTTACTTTTATTTTCTTTTTTTAAATTATATAAATTGTTTTGTTCTGTAGTTATTAATGAAACATTTTTTATTTATTGTTATTCCCTATTTAATATATATATATATGTAACTTGTATTCGAAAACGAGGTTTTCACCAAATTGGCATCAGAAAAAAAATCACGCTAGTGTGGTGCGTATATGACATCTGTGCCAAATATTTTTGTTGCTATGTTTTTAAATTTCATATTTGAAAAAAGGGTATTTTTAAATATAAATCAATAATTTCAGAAATAAAAATGTGACAGAAGTACAGTGTCATTTGATAGGATAATCACGTAAGAAATTAAATATATATATATTTAAATATTTTCATATTATTCCAGAAATTAAATTTTCATAATATATAATTACTTTTAGTGTAAAATTAATAAGTAAATTTGTTTGTAAAATATTTTGGCTGTGTAATTATATTTCATAGTTTTCGTATAAATTTGGTGAACTTTTACTCTTCCTAAATTGCTTTCTCCGATTATTCCTTATTTCATAAGTAAGTACAATTTAGACATGTTACATTCAATTATGCATCGTATTTTAATTTTGTTTGCCTTTTTATCATTAAAACGTAGAAAATTAAATGTATTTTTAACGTACAGATGGCAGCACATATTTTACGTTAAAATAGTAACGAATTCTTCAAAAGACTCATGTTCATGTGCGGTATATAATTAGATTTGCTATTGCTGCAGGTTTGTAGTACATACGATGATTGTTAATACCCGGTTTTTGCACAGTAACGAAAGTAACGAGTAACGAATACTTTCTAACGGGTAGCGAGTTCGAAAGTAACGACATCATACGGGTATTCATTTAGTCGTTACTTTTACAGCACTATTGGAGAAGTCTCTTCTTTTGATTCTAATTCTTCTTCATCGTCCCCACTATCTGTAGAGAGTAGCGAATATTCTTCCATGTCTTCCGTCTGTGTGAATTCATTTTTTGTTTTCTTTCTGCTTTCTTGTTCCTTTAATTCTTTCAAATATTCTTCTATTTGATCTTTTTTAAGAGATAATTCTTGTTCTTTGGTTTCTAGTTCTTCCCTTTTTTCTTTCAACTGCTGGTCTAACTCTTCTAATTTACGATTTTTGGTTTTTAAATCTTTTTCCAATTTTTTATATTTTTCTTCCAGTTGACTCATTTTCTTTTTTGCGGAATAGCTTCCTGTTCTTAAAGTATGGATAATGTTTGGAGTAGATTCAGTTATTATATCTTCCTTTTCTATCAACGAGTTAGATCTATTCCTCTCTATATCAAGATCAGTTGGTTGAGCCAGTTTTGCCTTTTCTATTTCTCTGCTTAATTGTTATATTCATGTGTTATGAATCTGTTTCTAAGTTCTTCTTGAAATTCGTTCTTTAGTTTCTGAAAAGCTTCTTTTTTATCCGTCTGACATTTCTTGTAATGGTCAGCAATTTGAGAGAGGCACACACGGAAAAAAAAGATTTAGTTAATATAGCCCCAGCTAAAATGTTTGGTTCGACTGACCAAATGTTGGTTCGACTGATCAAATGATTTTGTTCGTTCAATAAAATTTTATTGAACTAACAAAAGGATTTTGTCAGTCCAACAAAAAATATTTGGTGGGGGGCAAAATTTGGTTGGCACAACTATATTTTTGTTAATTTAACAAAATCGTTCTTTCCGTGCAGGAGCAGCGTGTCCTCTTCCGTTGATTGGTCGTCTTGTTCTAATTGATCTTCATAGGATACTATTCAAATGGCTGTTTTTTTATTGTTTTCTTTTAGATATATAGCCTGAAAAGAATATTTTCTGTTTTTACCAACGAGCTAGCTTGAGGTTTTGTTTCTTTGAGGTTTTTTGTCATCTAGTGTGTACGAGTATAAAAATTATGTGAGCGATTTTTCTATTTAATATGTATCCTGAACGCTGCCCATGCTAAAGCTCTGCTCTGCACATTTACAAAGTCACTTCATTTGTAAGTAGATAAAATTGCCATGCATTGTTATTCTGATAGAAAGCAATCGAGCAGTGTTTCCCCCTTTTCTATAAAACCATCGAATCTTTCCGATAACGGTGTCAAAATTTTAATTTAATCTGATTTTCAGGGACTCATCACAACAGATTCTTATCCGTAAGGAATCGATTATAGTTTAAGATATGCACCTTTTATTGGAAATTAAAAAGCATTGTTCCATTCTTCAGCATATAAATATTAATTTCTGTAAATTTCATTCATTTTTTCTTAAAAATGGATAGCTGCGAACTACCCCTTTTTTGGGTTAACACTGTTTCCGAATCATAATCCCTACCATATTTAATCGCAGAATTCTCCATAAATCAACATTAAAAGTAGACAAAGATTACTATTCGGAAGGAGCGAGAATAAAAACTAAAAAGTGGAATAGTTGACAGCTAAGTATATGCTGATAGATATATTTAAAATTTTTATTTGCTAAGGAAAAAAAAAAAAAAAGTAACTTTAAATTTTGCAAATAATATACGAAATATAAATATGCAGATCGGAGTAACAGGGGGAGGACAGAGAACGGTACAGTTGTTAGTACCGGTACCACAGAATATTAGGGATCCGCACCCAGAGAAAAGTTTTGTTGAATCAACAAAAATTTCTTTGACCTAACAAAACTTTTCGTTTAAATATGGGTCAATGGAAATTTTGTTTGAATCAACAAAAAAATATTGTTGACTTTTTTTTTTTTTTTTTTTTTTTTGCAATTCCAGCAAAAAATGTTTTGTTAATTCAAGTAATATGATCCAATTTTGTTTAATTTAACAAAATTCTTTTGTTGAAAGTTTTTCAAAATCAAAATAATTATCTGTAGTTTCATCAGCAAAAACATTTGTTTAAATTGTTTTTGAGAAACAACATTCCTGTTTTGATGGCGCCATCTATGTGCGATCTTAGTATGTATTGTTTGTGAACACTTTAAACGACCATATTTCGTTGCTGGAAGGGACGGGATTCGACCTGGGGAACTCAAGTACAGGAGGTGAATGTTCTAACCAGGAACGGACTGGCATAGTTTGGCCCACCCCGCTAGACTTATGTGTTGGTCCACCATTCGACAACCTCGTTGTTAAAATGTTTGAATACTAACTACCCTTTGCACATTAATGTTTGTTTATAATATCAATATAGTACCTGAAAATTGAATAGTTTGTTTTATACCTTCACTACTAACTAATTAGAATGTCAGATATATAACAATTCTTTTGAACTTGAGGCAACTCTATCTATTATCTTATCATAATCGTAATTTGGTTGATTATCTACAAAACTACTGGGTAGATTTTAATGAAATTGGGTATGTACGTAGGTTGATAAAATGCAAAAAAAATAACCATTGAACTGTTCTCGCCTAAGACTTATCAGCATCAGAAGGTATAAAACAGAGCTTACAATATTGAACCAAAAAATGGGTTAATACCCTATGGGGTTAATAATAATAATGGGTTAAATGGAGGTATGTTCCCCTCTTACAATTATACAGCTCCCACAACACGAATTCATACTGGAAATCAGGCAGTTTATGAGTCCCTGTGGCAGTTAGTCTCACTCCTCCAGCAGTGCTGTTTTTAGGCACTCGGTGGTTCTGGATGGTGAAAAGCGAGTTCCAATTGTCCCCCCCCCCCCCAGAGCGTCCTAGACATGCTCTATAGGGGTTTAGGTCTGGAGATCTGGCAGACCAATCCATCAAGCGAATATCCTCACTTTCCAGAAATTCTTCGACCAGATGAGCTCTATCTGGGTGCGTGTTGTAGTTCATTAAAATGAAATCAGGACTAACTGCAACCCTGAAAAGGCGAACATAGGGTACAAATATATCATCCCTAAACTTCAGACCAGTCACAGAGCCTTTGCCAAACACAGGGGGAGGGGCGTGCGCTCATCCAACATGATGCCTGCCCAGACCATCAAACCTCCGCTGTCATAGTGGTTTCTTTCTCGGACGTTGGGAGGCAGGTATTGGATCCTTGGTTTTCTCCAAATGAAAGTAATCGAGAATTAGTGTTTAGGCTGAACCGAGACTCATCAGTGAATAGAACGGTCCCCTAATGATCCCTGGTCCAAAGTCGATTATCTCTGCATCATGATAAACGGATTTTCCCGTGTGCAGAAGTGACCTGACGCAAGCAGCAGGTCTTACTGCAAACAGACCTCTGTCATGTAGCCTTCTGCAAACAATAAGGCGCGCCACACACCAGAGAGACATGCGACAATAACTGCGAGGCATAAGACAAATTCTGCTCTTCAAACTGGTTTTTTCTTTGTTAACAGGGTGAAATTGTCGCATGCCTCAAGCTTTTTTGTAGCATGTCTCTCTGGTGTGTGGCGCACCTAACCCTTTATACTCGGTTTCTTGTAGCCGCATAAAGGTCACGAGAGACCTCACAAGATGCTGCACTTCTGTTACCCTGTTACCCCTCGCTGTAATAGATAAATAACGATCTTCATTGGCTGTCGTGGCTCTTGGACGACCTTTCTCTCTATGGATCTAGTATCCTTAAACTGTTTCCCTCAGTTCGATACGACATCGAAGTCTCCAGGAATCTTCACTTGAGACTGCCTTGTTTCCAATCTCCCCGCTATTCGTCACCTCATTTCAGCATTCAAACTTTGATGGTTACTCATTTTTACTGTCTGCTGTTGAATTTCACCGTATGTAGCAGAAAAAAAAAACACCAAGATATTCGGCAAGGTGTGCAAACGAACAAAACGTGAAAATTGCCACGCTCACTTATAAAGCCTTTTCTTCTACTCGCTCCGCCCATATACACATGTACGCTTATGTATTCGACACTAAATAGTTGCATCTTTGTTTTGGATAAATATGACCATAGGCATTCAACTCGCACAATAATTCTAATGCACAAGCTAGGCATTTTTTACATTTCTTATTAACTTTACAGCAATCCTCATAATCTTTAATAAATTCTTCTAAATCGCGCTTTTTTTTTTTTTTTTTTTTTTTTTTTTTTTTTTTTTTTGCTGTAAGCGGCGGTATTCTCTACGTCGAGATTGTTGCTGCAATAGCGACTGATTATAATGAGTATAGTGCCGGGATAATTGCAGCAACTCGTTTCTGGCATAGTCTTTCTGGGTGGGAATTGTCGAGTCTATGCCTTACGGTAGACCTCCTCACCTGGCTGACCCTGGCATAGTCTTTCACAGGTGGGAATAGTGAGTGCTTTAGCCGATTGGTAGGCCTTCCCACCTGGCTGACCCTGGCATAGTCTTTCATGACTTTCGCCATGCCAGACAGAGTACTAAGAGCTTCTTCAGTAAGTTCATTTAAAAATTTAACCTCATTGAAGCGGCGAGGATCGAACCAGGCGATATCTTTCATGGGCGAGTCATTTCCAGTAAATCGTGTATTCAACTGCTGAATAGCTGTGTCTAAAATGACATTATAAACGTTTACCTTAAATAAGTCAGATGGTGATCCGATAATACTTCTTGCCTCAACGTGAGAATATTCACCACATCGATGTTTCGTTATGTATTCTCTTTTCCGGTAGGAAACTCTCAATTTCAATGTTGTACTCCTTTTCTATTAGTTGCTTCTGAAGATGTTCCGCAAATTCAGAAGTATTTTTCATAACCATATCAAAATTATTTCTTTTGTGTAGCAGATTGGATTTCAGGGTTTGGATTTTGTTAGCAGCAGTTAAGTAGCCCAGGCCGCTTATCTATGCAGATACTTCGTTGTGGGCGTAGATATATTGAATAGGTCGTTTAAAATGGTTGTTATTAATATATGCTGAAACTTGCACCAATTATCAATCAGTGATCTTGCCGAAAAAGATACATGTGACGGGAAATCGTCCATTTCGGTGATACTTTGTAGGCACTTAAGCAATGTTAAAAACTTATGTTGATCTTTAAAAGATTTCGAAGACTAGCCAAACATGCCATTAAGTGCTCGATCCACCACCTAGTAGCGCTTACTTTTTGTAATCGGCGAAGAAGTTTATTTCCACCTACAGTCTCATTCACTGAAGTCCATGCTTTCATTCGCTCATATCACTTTGAGCTAAACACGGTTGTAGCTTACATTAAGACCAAGAAGTCCATTGTCAATTTGCAACATTCTATTGCATCTGTCAGGAACAAATTAAGCACATGTGCATATCAATGCATGTGCTGTATATTTGGATTGTCCTTTTCAGTTGTGCCTGCAGACCTTTATACCTCCCACTCATATTTGCAGCACCATCAAAAGAAGAGCCAACTATTTGTGAAAAAGGCAGTTTAAACTTTTTAAGTGCTTCTTTTACTTGGAAATAGAAGGCTTTCCCTGTTGTTTTGTGGGCATCAACCAATTTTAAAAAATAACCTTCACTTTGCTGCACATAACGCACACAAAGTACCAACTACTCCATTACCGATATATTTTTTGTGAAATTTACTTCAATACTGAATGGACCTGCTGTTTTGCATCATCGGCAATGTTTATTTGGATCTGAATGGAGAGATAAACAATTAACTCATTTATAAATTACTTGGACAGGAATGTAATCAACGAAACTTTTCCCTGCCGTTTAGGATTTTCCTTTTTTTGTTCTTTCTGCTCTATTCTAGCCTTCATCATACTTTCGGAAGATCTTCTTTCTTGACTTCTTCCACAGCCTGTGCTACATAACCATAGGCGTAGAGTTATATGGGCCCGTGGGGCTCGGGCCCCTCCAATAATTTTTTCAGATGGGCTATATTTTTTTTTCGCCAACTGACATAGAAAAAAAACTCAGATTTTAGAATTTGATATAATTTACAAAAGTTTTTAACGTAAAGATTTCGATGGATAATTGTTCTTTTTCTAAATTCGCTGTTTACTTTTATTCTTTGTAGACAAGTAAAAGAACTCGAAAATTTTAGCGTGGCGTATGAGGAAAAAACTAAGCACTCTCCAATCTCCATGGTGCATTTTCTTCGGTCTTTGGATACTGGTAAGGGCACATTTTCTGGGAAGAATTTCTTTTTCTGATTACGCGTCATAGGGCAATAAATTCACGTTTTTAACGGACAACAAATGGTGTCCGATATGATCTGATTAGAGCACATATAAGATGGTTCGCGGTTTCCCGAACCTACAAAGAAAGTGGTTCCAATTTACGAGCTTTGGTGAACTCGGGAGGGAGGGGTTTAAGTTTTGTTGCAAATGATGAAACTAGAAGCCAGGCAGGAAGACCATTGTCTCCAAAGCATAGAATGTAAAGGGAGAAATTCATTGTCTCTAAGTGATGCATATAAAGCTCATATTTATTAAAATAAACTAAATCTGTCAAGCGGTCTCTGTAGTAAACGACGATTTACCAGGATCTGGTAACATTAAACAGTATACATGTTCAGTTGTTCTTATTCGGGCCGAGCAAGAAACCCTTTCTCAGGCCCATTTTCTTTCATTAATATCAGGCTGAGTAGGGACCGGGTCTACATTTTTTTTGTAAACCCGGGCCAGGCCATTTTTTTCCGTGCCGTTTCGGACTGACATTTGATTCGATTTTTGTGATATTTTCAAACTTTTCTATGTTCATATGAAAGTATCTATCTGTACATGCGCATTCATGGCAAACACAGCAGTGCCGCTTTTTCGTGAGCAATCCCCTAGTATTTATATTATACATTTATACACTAACTAGCTGACATGCCCGGCGTCGCCCGGTCCGTCGAAAAATAGTACGAAACACGAAAAAACTCAAAAAATCGTAATAAAAATTCGCGAAAAATTAAAAAAAAAGCTGCATGAATTTCAAATAAATTTAAATGAAAAGAAAGCAAAATTTACTATTTGGGCTAGAAGATAACTGGATTTCTTTTACTAATTTGGAAAAATTGTAGCAAATCGCAAAAAAACTCGAAAAATCGCATATGACAAAATTTTGTTATGGGCTAAAAGAATAAAACAGGATTCCTTTTTCGAATGTAAAAAAAATGGCCGCGGAAGGCAAAAAATCTCTAAACAATGCATAAAAATTCGCAAAAAAACTCAAAAATCGCAGAGGAAAAAAATTACTACAGGGTTTAACAATTTTGAAACGAATTTCTTTTATAAATGTAAAAAAAAAAAAGGGCACGGAATGCGTAAAAACGCTAAAAATCATTTTGAAATGAAGAAATTTTTTTTTATCAGACATCGCGGAAAGGAGAAAATTTGCTATATAAGGCTGAAAGTTTGAGACGAAAAAATGTTATGAAAGTCAAAAAATCGCTACGGGATACGAAAAAAAAAAAAAAAAACCGCAGAAAAGAGCATTAAAAATCGCCGAGAACACAATAAAAACATTAACCAGAATTATTTCACGAATGTCAAAAAATATCCACGGAATGCATAAAATCACAGTAACAATCAAAACTCTAATAAAAAGCTCGACGCAGCAGAGGTCGTTTGGTAGCTTCAGAGCCTCCTTCCCCGCTTTTCGGTATCTTTAATTTGTGTAATTTCCCTTTTAAATTTGCCCGTTTTCAATTTTTGAATTTTTTTCAATCTGGCTCCCGCAAGAGAGTCGGAATAAGAGAGGATAAGGACTGCAGACGGAACGCGCGCGCCGCTTTCCGCGAATTTTGCGGCGGTATAGTATAAATATAGTAATAATATAGTGCAATAGTATAGGATAAATGCAAAGTGAACAAAATCTACTACATTAGGCTAAAAGTTTAAAACCGAATTCCTTTTACCAATGTAAAAAAGGTCACTGCAGAATGCGAAAAACCGCTGAAAATTGCATTAAAAAGCGCTAAAAATTCCAAAAGTCGGAAAGGCTGAAAATTACTATAAAATGCTCTAAAACATTTTAACCACAATTCTTTCACGAGTGTCAAAACTCGTTACGAAAAATCGCAAAAACTCCCATTAAAAATCGAATTAAAGATTCAAAAATTTCGGAGGCCAAAATTTACTGTATAATGCTAAGAATTTGAAACCAAATTCCTTTTATCAATACAAAACTAGTACGTTGTGGCCATCACAAAACTTTCTTCTATCTCATACTTGTCAATACTTCAAAATTCATTATCACAGTGCATCTATGCTCATCATGAGGATTCTAAAAAGATGAAATTCCGTGCATTAGTTCTTGAGATATTACTGTCCATGAAATCGTGTAAATCCATCAAAATGCAGCATAGCAGCGCCACCTATTGGGTGATTTACACCAGACCCTAATTATCATCCACATGTGTCAATGTCTAACTGAATATGAAGTTTGGGGAAAATCCGTGCATTAGTTCCTAAGATAGAGCTATTGCGCAAATCATGACAAATGCAGCATAACAGCGCCACCTGTTGAGCGATTTACACAACCACATAATCAGTATCAACATTTATCAAGGTGTACTTGAATCTGAAGTTTGATGAAAATTCGTGCATTAGTTCTTGAGATAGAGCTATTGAGGAAATAGTGCAAAATGCAGCATAACAGCACCACCTATTGGGCGATATTCACCAACAAGTAGTCAGCATCATTTCATATCAAAGAGTAACTGAATCTGAAGTTTGATGAAAATATGTCCATTAGTTCTTGAGATACAGCGATTGAAGAAATCGTGAAAAATGCTGTATAGCAGCGCCACCTGTTGAGCGATTTACACCAAAATGTACAAAATGTCAATTCATATCATGGATTAACTGATTCTGAAGTTTAGTGAAAATTGTTGCATTAGTTCTTTAGATACCGCTATAATGGAAATTCTGGAAAGTGCAGCATAGCAGCGCCACCTGTTGAGTGATTTGCACCAAAACACAAACAGCACTAATTCATATCAAAGTATACATGAATCTGAAGTTTGTTGAAAATCCAAGCATTAGTTGTTGAGATAGAGCTATTGCGGAAATTGTAAAACATGCAGTATAGCAGCGCCACCTGTTGAGCGATTTACACCAAACTGTACAAAACTTCAATTCATGTCAAGGATTAACTGAATCTGAAGTTTGATGAAAATCCGTGCATTAATTCTTGAGATACAGCCACTGCGGTAATTGTAAAAAATGCAGCATAGCAGCGCCACCTGTTGAGCGATTTGCACCAACATGTAATCAGCATCAAGTCTTATCAAGGACTAACTGAATCTGAAGTTTCATGAAAATCTGTGCAGTTCTTCAGATAGAGCCATTGCGGAAATCATAAAAAATGCAGCATAGCAGCGCCACTTGTTGAGCGATTTACACCAACACGTAATCAGCATCTAGTCATATCAAGGACTAACAGAATCTGAAGTTTCATGAAAATCCGTGCATTAGTTCTTGAGATAGAGCCATTTCGGAAATCATACAAAATGCAGCATAGCAGCGCCACCTGTTGAGCGATTTGCACCAAAAACTAATCAGCATCAAGTCATATCAGGGACTAACTGAATATGAATTTTTATTAAATTTCGTGCATTAGTTCTTGAGATAGAGCGCCCACAAAATTTATGTCACACACAGACACACAGACCGACGGACAGACAGACTCACAGACAGACATTTTGTAAAAACATGTTTTTCGGGTTCTCTGAACTCTAAAACGTGTAAATCCGTCGAAAACCGGAATTCGAAAATTTTCATGAATCCAATACTTTCTTCTTGTAAAGATAGAAGAAAGTAAAAATCGCTGTGAAACACGAAATAACGCTAAAAATCGCATGCAAATATTTGCGAAAAATTCAAAAATCGCTGTACGAATTCCGAATAAACGTTTTTGATATGAGAAAACAATTTACTATATTATACGCTAAAAGATTGAAATCGGATTTATTTTAGTAATTAAAAAAAAATCGCCTCAAACCGTGAAAAAACGCTCAAAATTGCATCAAAAATTATATTGAAAAAGTCTAATCAAAAAGTCCGAAATCGGGCTTTGGGGTGCATAACTAAATACACAAAGGTACCTTCATACCGAATTTTGTAGCTCTGCGTGCAGCGGTTTTTTCAGAAGCGACAGACAGAGAAACTTCTTTCCTTATTATTATAGACTTGCTGATCCGCCCGGCGTTGTCCGGGCCCGTGATAATAACCTTTAATAAAACACAAATGTGTGTGATTTTATACCTTTAATCCGATTTTGTCCGAATTTATATTTTTAAATGAAAAAATCTCCAAAAAATATTGACATTTAATTGTAAAAGCACTCGTAAGAAGTCATTTTCTGGTTTTCATACACGGTCGTTTTCATAATTTTTTTAAAAATAGTTTCTTTTGGTCCGAACTCTTTAAAATTTTATCGTTATAAATATAACCATTTCTCAGCCCGTGTAAAAACTTCATGAAAAAAAAATATTGATATCTACTTCGAAAATAAATATATTCTCTTCTCCCTTTTTACTTTCTTCTATCTTTGCAAGAAGAAAGTATTGGATTAAAGAGAATTTTTAAATCCGGTTTTCGACACATTTATACTTTTTAGCGCTCACAGATCCCGAAAAACATGTTTCTACAAAATGTCTATCTGTTAATCTGTCTGTAAGTTTGTCTGTATGTGACACAAATTTTTTGGGCGCTCTATCACAAGACTAATGCACGGAATTTAATAACTTTAGGTTCAATTGTCCCCGATATAAATTGGTGCTGAATAGTTGTTGGTGCAAGTCGTCCTATATCTCAAGAACTAATGCACAGATTTTCATAAAACATCAGATTCTGTTAGTCCTTGATATTTTTTGGTGCTGATTAATTATTGGTGTAAATTGCTCAATAGGTGGCGCTGCTATGATGCATTATTCACGATTTTCGCAATAGCTATATCTCAAGAACTAATCATCAGATTTTCATCAAACTTCAGATTCAATTATATCTTAATGTTATTCCGTGCTGATTACGTTTTCGTGTAAATCGTCCATCAGGTATCGCTGCTATGCTGCATTTTTCACGATTTCCGCAATAGCTCTTTCTCAAGAACTAATCCTCGTGTTTTCATCAAACTTCAGATTAGGTTAGTCCGTGATATAAAATGGTGCTGATTACTTTTTGGTGTAAATTGGCCAACAGGTGACGCTGCGATACATAATTTGTCATGATTTTCGCAATATCTCTATCTTAAAAACTAATGCACAAATTTTCATCAAATTTCAAATATAGTTAGACGTTGATATACGTTGTTCTTTATTACTTTTTGGTGTAAATCGCGCAATAGGCAGCGCTGCTATGCTCCGTTTTTCACGATTTCCGCAATTGTTCTGTCTGAAATACTAATACACGAAATTTAATCAGACTTCATATTCTGTTACACTTTCACATAAATAGATCTTTTTTAAGGCTTGGGTGTATACGGCGCGACAGGTGTGGCTTTTATACGCTTTGAGCTGAAAAATTTTCTTGCAGACATCTAAGAGGGTGGATGCCAAAATTCAATTGTTTGTTTCAAAGATGCGATGCTTATATCTCCTTTTAAAATGCACACAATGTAATGAACATCTTTAGAATCCTTATGATGGAGATGAGCATATATTGTCATTTAATTTTTGCACCGTGATAATGAATTTTGAAGTATTAACACGTATGAGATAGAAGAAAGTTTTGGGATTGTCACATCCGACTAGTTTTCTTGTTTTCGCGTCGGGTTCTTTAACATAACAACAACAACAACAAAAAATAGTTCTCGTCGTCCGAACTGTCCGAAATTTTAATATATTATAAATATAACTGTACCCGAGTTCTCTATGAATTTTCATGAAAAATATGCTTATTTAATAGTGAAAACGTGTGCCGAAGCCAAGCGACACTGTGCCGAAACCATTTTTTATCTTTTTCGTCGAAATGTTTTAAGATTTTTTTTTTAAATACTTCTACTCGTTCGAACATTACGAAATTTTTGCAATAGAGGTAAAATCCAGTCTGTCGAAATGCTGTAAAAAGAATGTGGAAAAAAGATAGTCTCGTCACGGTGAGTCACGAAGTGACCTGCGATCGCGAATTTTTTTAAAGAATTAAAATTAGTCTTTTAGAAAACTGATTGCACTGGCGACGAGAAGAAGATCTTAGCTTTAAATACGAATTTTTTGTGAATCGATACCTCTAAAATTGAGCTCTGAGCAAGCGTTGGCGAAAGGGAGAAAAAGTCGACTGAGAAATCTCTTTTTGAATTTTTTTTAAAAGGGTTAAGAACTACATTCTTTTTTCACTGAGTGCGGCGTTTGAGAAGTAAAAGTACGGACTATAAGAATATGTAGTCTGTTTTTCCGTATTTTAAACTGCACGGCTGATGGACATTAAAACAAAACGAAAAAAAAAGGGTATTTAGTTTTTCCTTCCTTTCCGTTCGAAAAGCAGGTTCTGGTTATGCACGAGCGCGCCTCCGCAAATTTAAAAAAAAAACAAATTCTCTTTTTTGATGAGTTTTTAATTAATATCTCGGCGAATTATCAAAAATTTAGAAATGTGAGCCTCAGGGGCATCCTTACCTGCATTGAACTATTCTCATATAAATTTTCAGACCTCTGCGGGCAGTAGATTTCCCTAGCCATCAGGAATAACACACACAAACAGCGATCTTGTCTTTTATTATTAGATATATAGATATTTATGATATATGTAAAGTAAAACCTGTCAAAACGGAACCTGTCTATGGCATAATCCTGTCTTAAATGGAAACTTTTCATGCTCCAGAAGGAAAGATTGCCGTACAATTTTACTTAATTAGCCAGAAACCTGTCTTAAACGGAATATTGTTTCGGTCGCCTACGATGGCTTTTTCAAAGGTTTTGCTGTATGGATATAAGGTTAGCCTGTGTAAACGGAACCTGTCTATAACGAAATCTTGTCTAATGGAAACATTTCATGATCCCATAGAAAGGAACACTTTGAATTTTTACCTGCTTAGGTAGACGAAAACCTGTGTAAAACGGAAAAATTTCAGCGGTATTTCTAATTTTGTCATAGCAGGTTTTACTATTTTGTATTCATCAGTTAGTAAATTAATTCCCTGTTCCAGGGAATGTAGACCCCCCCCCCCTTGTCTCCGCCACTGGTTGAGCCCCTCCAATAATTTTGAAAACTCTACGCCTATGTACATAACCGTGCAAAATTTTATCATATTTACATAGCAGCATTACGAATTGTAAAAAAATTGCCGTGTTTATTGTTTAATGTCTCTATTATTCAAGTCTGCCGCTGCCTCCTCTCGTTTTTCTCTATTAGTTAGCCCTTGTCTCCCAAGATCCTTCATCTGTAGACTGTAGATTATTCCTAGATAAATAAGGTAATCCTTGCCTAACTTTTGTTACTACGCAAGTGTCCGCAGGCAGACCCACCCCACCGAACAACTTCCCACCCTTCACTGGTCATATTGCTCACCCTCAAGAAAATTAATACATCTCGACAAAAGTAAATTTCACAGGAGAGACGAAAGAAAATTTGCATGATTTTACAGTAACATAAAATTATAGCTTCTATGCATGCAGGAATGAAAATCTGCATAAAAGCATAAAACCCTTAAGAATGAAGACGTAGGATGAGGTTTGGAGGTTTTGGTAATTTTACCTCCCCACACAATCCACCCTTCCTCTGTGGTCACAAACAGACATGTAGTGTAATAAAGTGATTTACCGCATAGCTACAGCTATGAAACTGCTTGTGTAGCAAAACGCACCTATGGCAGACCCTATTAGTGGAATAAAACGCAAAAGGAATTTTTGCGAGATGTGTCACTTTTCTTGCGGGTGAGCGATATGTGCTTTTTACTTTATCCCCTATCTCTCCTCGGCTTCTATATACAAGATGAATAATTTGCACAGATCTGACAAACATTGCTGATGGAAGAGAGAAGGTATAAATTAAGACTTATCCGATCAAAAAAAGAAAAAAAAATGCTTCACGAAAAAAAAAAAGGAAAAGAAAAATTGAGTTTCATAATTTTTTTGTTGTTGTTTTATTAAAAAGAAAAAAAACTACAAAAATGTATTTTTTTTGGCCCACTACACCCGTTTGGCCTTTCAAGAAGAATTGAGTTTCACAATTATTATTTTTTTAGTTTTATTGAAATGAAAGAAAAATAAAAAAATATATTTTTTGGCCCACTACACCTGTTTGGCCCACCCCGCGATCGCGGGGTAGCGAGGTGGGCCAGTCCGCTTCTGGTTCTAACCGTTCGGCCACTGTCTTTCTTTGGAGGGCGATTAGATGCTTTGGTAGATGCGGAATTTGGAATTTTGAAGTGTTTTTAAAGATTTTTTTGAACTTGTCTTATGCGCGTGTATTTAGAAGATAATTTATTAATGAATGAAATAAGTATTTTAGCGAAAAAGTTTAATGTAAAAAGATGGGCAGATTTTTTGAATTTTTATAGCTTGTAAAATAATTTAAAAAACCTTTTAATAATTTGATTTTTAAATGAAATAAGAAACTTAGCTATTGCTTTTAAAATGAATATATAATTAGAAAATAAGTTGAATTAACTTATGAAGTTTTTTTTCCACTTTCTATGATTAAGTTTATAATGAATAATAATTTTAAGGAGCGATTTAAAAATTCTTTTGATGATTCAAAAACAGCTTTTTTAAATGAATTCAAAAACAGTTTTTTAAAATAAATAAATAAATATAGGCCATTTTTGACAATTTTTCTGTTTATCACTGTTAGATTTTACATGAAATATAAATATATAAAATATATTTAAAATCATTTTACTTCTCTAATTTTAATGCGATTTCGCGATTTTCGATTAAAAAAAAAAAAAAAAAAACGCGAAATCCGGTAATATATATATTTTTTTTTATTCCGGAAATTTCCGTTGAAATTTCTCGATTTTTTCTTTTTTCTTTTTTTTTTAAAGAAAAAACTGCGAGTTGAAATAAATGTTCACAAAAGTTCATAAAATAGCTCGCAAAAACCGGTGCTTTAAGATTTTTTAGCTAACAGGCTATCAAAGCCGGAGAGCTAATGTGTCCGCAGGTTCTGTATGTATGTACGTACGTAACGCGATAACTCTTGATAGAAATATCCGATTTGCTTCAATTTTTTTTCTAGGTTCATTCTCACAATGCGCTTCCCTGATTAGTTTTGGGGTTTCATTGGTTATGTATAAAGGGGGGGGGGAGGTACGGGGGTTAATCCCCCCTTAACTTAGATAAAGTGATTTTTCATGCAAAATTACCAGATTTGATTCAGTTTTGGTATATTGGTTAGTTCTGATAAGGCGCTTCCCTGATTAGATTTGGAGATTCATTGTTTAAGTATAAAGGGGGATGGGGGGGGGGGGGTAATACACCCTTAATTTAGATAAATATTTTTTCTTATCCGATTTGCTTCAAATTTGGTATACCGGTTTATTATGATAAGGCACTTCCCTGATGAGATTTGGAGGTCCATTGGTTAAGTATAAAGGAAGGAACGGGGGCTAATACCTCCCTTAATTTAGATAAATTGATTTGTCTATCCGATTTGCCTTCAAATTTGTATATCGGTTTATTCTGATAAGCCGCTTCTCTGATGAGATTTGGAGGCACATTGGCTAAGTATAAAGATGTGAAACAGAGGCGGGGGGGGGGGGGTAATCTCTCCTTATTTACTTTTATTTTTTTGTTTTCCATGAACATTTCGTGATTCTTTACTATTAATTTGTTTTTTGAGAATTACTTTACCGAATGGGAAGGAAATTTTGCAGGAGTTTATAAATATGAAGTGATTTCTTTGAAGGTGCCCGGGAAACACACAGCTGAACGCAGCAGGGACTCCAGTTTAGGCGGGGGAAGCCCGGCTAGAATATAAATAAAATATTTCAAACTATAACTTAGAATTTTTTTACGACAAATACTTTATTTCCTAAAAAAATTTCTTTGTCTTGTATTATTTTTTCTTATTTTTAAAATTAAGTCATCAGCAAAGAATTAACCAAGTACTGTACAGTACACATTATTTTGGTGTAATTTACCTGCTAAATATTCTGAATTATTTAAAATCTAAATGCTCAATTTCAAATAAAAAATCAAGAAAAATAACTACCTTGGTCCGTCCCAATGTAAAAAGTTTAAATTAACCAAAAATTATGTTAATCCTTTAATTATGTAACTATATAAGTCAAATAAATCAAATTACGTGAGAGAGTTATAGCTACTACACAACAATTTAAATTTTGCAAAAACAACAAAATTTTTCTGGAATTACAAATTAAAATTACAAGATTATTGTAAAATTAAAAAAACAGATTTTGTTAATTGAAGTAAAATTGATGAAATTTTGTTAAAACTTTGTAAGAGTGTCAACAATATTTTTTTGTTCAAGCAACAGAGCCGAGTTTTTATTTCAACTGAAAATTTTGTTTAAAACAACAAAAATGTACTCAACAAAACATGTTTTGTAGTTTTAATCAATTCCCTTTTCTGGGTGCGGTGTTCTTTTTTTTTCTTTTTTGTTCAAAATTAAGCCCTGTACAATTGAGGCATTTCAAGTCATAGTCACACTGTCTTAAATATTAAAAAAACAGGATTTACTGTAGGCAAAACAATGAATTCAAATACCGTAAAATATCTTCGTATAGTATCTAAAATAGTTTTGTGGAGCTATTACCTCTTTTAATATTTATAGACTGATATGTCTAGATACTTTCCTGTACTTAACGATAATTTTTTACTTGACTCCCAACAATGTGTGATTCACAACAAAAACAAAAATTAAGTTTTTACTTTTTATTTGTGAATTTTCTACCGCTTAGTTTTTACTGTCCCAGACAGTCACCTGACCTTGCCTTCTGTAAGGTTAGATATGGATGTAGAAAGTAATTGTAATAAAATGAACCCAAATAGCATGAACGTTAGCAGCAAGTTTGATTTTTTCTTACCTTTATTATCTTGCCGTGACAAAGTTGAATTAAGAAATTCGTAGCAAATCTCCCGCAAGGTATACCATCACCCGCTTGCATGAGTAGTTTTACTGTGAAACTGATGGCAAGACTGCCATTAATTCACGAAAGTGACGAAAGCAAAAAATCCCTCTGTTGAGAGAATAGAGAATCAGTACATACGCAGAAATTGCAGAAATTTTATTTGGTTGTCACCGCTTTTTCTAAACACTATACTTATCAAATACCGAAAAGTTTGGAATTGAAAAGTACAAATATTACCTGAACTTGTTTATGGTGATAAAAACGAAAAACCATGCATGCACCTTTTGACGGTGCGTTCGCATCAATCGACCGGATTAGGTCTATGGGCCCCTTCGAAGGGGTTAAACTTATAGTGTAACATTTGTAAATAGATATAGTGTGCCATGGAAAGTTTACTACTTTGCGGTATTTTTGATTACTTCTTTGCCGTTAATTTGCAATAAATTTTATACAGCATGAATTTAACTTGCACGACAATTTAGCGGCAAGTTCAAAGTGTGGTGACTTCGGCGTTTGTGTTATCTTGCTGCAGTCTTGTTATGAACTTTCAGTCTTGTCATGCTGAGCCTGCTGCAACTTTGCAAGTTTTCAAAGCAAAACTACTGCAAATTAAAAATGTTATGTGGGAATGGGGTGGCATTTTTCACCTATCGACAAGGGCAGCCAATTACCTGAAAATGACAAGAGGACGGTAAAAAGAAAAAAAGCTTGACGCTATTCAGTGAGAAAGGAAAAAAAATAGAACAGACTTCATGGAATATTTTCACCAAATAGAAAAGTTGGGAATTGTTTAACAATTATCCTTGTTGGATACTGATATGAGTGGACTGAGTTCCTACACATAAAATGATTTCCACGATAAGCGGCATAGGCATGATATGTTTGGATAGCGAGAATAGAAATAGCCTGAAAGAACGGCTTCTTTTTTCTTATTCGTTAACTGTCTTGTATGGTAGACGAATACTTTTATCTATTTGAAAAATTTAAATGATGCACTTGACTCAGTTTTTCTTTTGGATTTTCAGGCTAGAAGATATTTTCATTCAAATTTCATATATATATATATATATATATATATATATACATATATTGCATGAAACGACAAACCAAGTCTTCATCTGCCCAATGGCGGATCTAAGGGGGGGGCGAAGGGGCGATCGCCCCCCCCTTGGGCTAATAAAGGGTTTGTAAAACGACATTATACATCCTCACAGGAAATAAATTGGGACGGAGCTCGAGCCCGGCGCGACCCTACCCGGGTCGCGCCAATTTAAATCCACGAGACTCAGACTGGGTCAGGTCTTTTCTCTTTTAGAGTCGGGTCGTGCCCTGATCTTAATTTTTTCTGCAGATTCGTGTCGGGCCGGACTTCTTTTTCCTCGAGATCGAGCCTGACCTGGACTTCACTTTTCCTAGAGGTCTGCACTGGCCAAAATTTCCAAGTCCGGACTCGGCCCGGAATAAAAGCTAAACATTCGGTCCGTGTCAGCCCGTATGATAAGCATTATTGGCCCGACCACGACCCGTGCACTCCTCTAAATTCTTCCTCCCGAGCCCAAGTTGGTCCGACCCGACCCGTCTTAATTTTTTCTGCAGATTCGGGTCGCGTCAGACTTCTTTTTCCTCCAGATCGAGCCTGGCCTGGAATTCATTTTTCCTAGAGGTCTGCACTGGCCAAAATTTCCAGGTCGGGGCTCGGCCCGGAATAAAAGCTAAACATCCGGTCCGTGTCAGCCCGTATGATAAGCATTATTGACCCGACCACGACCCGTGCATTCCTCTAAATTCTTCCTCCCGAGCCCAAGTTGGTCCGACCCGACCCGTCTTAATTTTTTCTGCAGATTCGGGTCGGGTCAGACTTCTTTTTCCTCCAGATCGAGCCTGGCCTGGATTTCATTTTTCCTAGAGGTCTGCACTGGCCAAAATTTCCAGGTCGGGGCTCGGCCCGGAATAAAAGCTAAACATCCGGTCCGTGTCAGCCCGTATGATAAGCATTATTGACCCGACCACGACCCGTGCATTCCTCTAAATTCTTCCTCCCGAGCCCAAGTTGGTCCGACCCGACCCGTCTTAATTTTTTCTGCAGATTCGGGTCGGGTCAGACTTCTTTTTCCTCCAGATCGAGCCTGGCCTGGAATTCATTTTTCCTAGAGATCTGCATTGGCCAAAATTTCCAGGTCGGGGCTCGGCCCGGAATAACCGCTAAACATTCGGTCCGTGTCAGCCCGTATGATAAGCATTATTGGCCCGACCACGACCCGTGCATTCCTCTAAATTCTTCCTCCCGAGCCCAAGTTGGTCTAACTCGACCCGGGTCGCGCCAGTTTAAATTCACGAGACTCGGGCTGGGTCAGGTCTTTTCTCTTTTAGAGTCGGGTCGTGCCCGGATCTTAATTTTTTCTGCAGATTCGGGTCGGGCCAGACTTCTTTTTCCTCCAGATCGAGCTTGGCCTGGACTCCATTTTTCCTAGAGGGCTGTACTGGCCAAAATTTCCAGGTCGGGGCTCGGCCCGGAATAAAAGCTAAGCATTTGGTCCGTTTCAGCCCGTATGATAAGCATTATTGGCTCGACCACGACCCGTGCACTCCTCTAAATTCTTCCTCCCGATCCCAAGTTGGTCTGCAATCTTACTTATTTGTCATTCGTAAAAATTAAAGTTGTTTTGCACATTTGTTTAGCGAAATCTTTAGAAATTTAATTTGATTTGATAAGTTACAGAGATGCATCTCTCTATTCTAAAAAAAAGTAACTACCGCTGTCGCCGCCGCCGGTTTTGATTTTTTTGTGACCGGAGGCCTTTCTTCGTTAATATTAACAAAAATAATGCATACAAAAATATGAAAATCGGTGGTTTTATACAGAAATGTTTGATAAACACGCTGATGCAGACAGTTTTGAAATCGAAGAATTATTTTAAGAGTTATTTAATGCTAAATTTGGACAAAATCGTTCCACTAAAAAAGTTTTATAGCAGCAAAAACTATACATGGCAGTGTAATTATTTTTAGATCATTTTATGCGTTAGAATTTGCCGGAGTGCAGATTGCATTAATTTTTTTATTTTGACTCATTTTTTCAGGTTTTATTTCTATTTTGAATTCAAATTTTCAGCATTTCTAGAGATATTTTTTACAGATTTCAGAAAATTGTACTAATTTAAACTGTTGCCAACTGTATAAAAAGCGCAAGCAATAATGTTTGCTTCTAATTAAAAATTTATTTACACGTGACTATTATAAACAGGAAAAAAACTTTCAAATTAGAATTAAATAATTGCGTATAAAAAGCAGGAACTTATTAAAAATTACGTCATAAAAAGTATACACGTGAATTTTAAAAGAAAAAGGATATTGTAAAATAATAAATTCATTAACATGCGTTAGAAGTCTTAGGAGAAATTGCGTCATATTTACGTCACATTATAGTTATTACATAAAATGAACACAAAATAATATTGCAAAAAAGTTTAAATTTAGAAATTGCGCTAGACATTTATTTGATATTTTGAGAATTAAGTTAAAATGTCTCATTTAAAAGAACTTTCTTTTCGCTTTGTTAAAAAATACCAGGAGACAAAGACTCTCTTTACTTAATGCCTTTTATATTAGCTTATTTTGAAATGTTGTTACGCGTGTATACGTCATCAAGTTATTTTTATTTCGACGTTTTATTTGTGTTTTTATTAATGTTGAACGAATTTATTTGTTCTTTCGTTATTTAAAATAAAAATCATATCAATTTGTATAATTTGGCGAGTGGTTTGGCGATTTATATAATTTGGCGAAATTGGTCGACAGGATAATCAAGTAGTACCGCAGCGGATTTGGCGTTAAAATTCCCCAATCAAAGAGAAATGAATAGAAATTCGTTTATAGGGAGATCGCCACTGTTTTTTAAATTATAATTCAATCTTTCGAAATCTTTTTAAAGTCGATCAAATTAGCGTGCATTTAGAGTCTGCGGTGTCTGGACGGGGGTTGTCGAGCGTAGCTCGTAGGGGGCCGAGCCCCCTAGTTTTTTAAAATTTACTTTTTTACTTTGTAGAGCTTTAAAATTATGATTTTTTTTTATCAACCGTTTCTTTCATTCTAAATTGATTATCTTACTGGATTTTTATTTGAATGTAATTGTCTAAGTCATATTTTTACGTAGTGTTTACGTACATAATTGCCCAAATAGTCATCGCTATAGCCATTAATATTGTTGTTTTTCTGTATTCATGAATTTCGAACATAATTTGAAAATAAAATATGAGCATAAGCAAGTGTACTTTATGAATAATTTTAATTGCGAAATGCAGGCAGGGCTGGAGTTGATTTTTTAGCTTTTATACCGGGCGGGGCCAATAGTTTTATTTTTTTTTTTTATGTGGGTTGGACCTGGGCTTGGGCCTGATAACTTAAGCCCAGGTAATCCACTAACTGGCATATCGAAGCCAGCTTAACTTTTTTTCTTAAATGCTTAATTTCAGCCATCATTCCATAACTACTGAATATACCGGGTGTCCTAAAATGGACTGACTGATTTTAAAATTCAATAAATTGCAAATGGTGACAGATATTAAAAAAATACTTGCAGGAGGGTTATAGATGTTGGGAACAAGGGTGATTATGTTCCAAATTTTCCGCAAATTTAACCCTCTCGCTGCGCAACCCGTGATTTCCACGGCCAACGTAAAAGTGGCAAAATTTGCGCAACCCGCAATTTCCGCAGCAAATCTTTTTTTTTATGATCTAATTCTATTAAAAAAAATCCTGTTTCACAAAGATTTTGGGACATATTTTACTCTAAAATGAGTGCAGATTTGAAATATGTAATAAAAAATATGCGCAATTTTTTAACCTATTTTGATAAAATAATAATAATACTACTAATAATAAAAAAACGCAATATAATAATAAATAAATATAATAATAATAAACGCAGCTCCAGGGTTAAGGCATTCGGTTCCAAAAATTTTCTAAATTCACCTATCCGAAAATTCGGAGGTACAAATAATCGCAAATTTTGATAAATGGTCTCCATAAAAAATCTATTTCGTCAATCGTTCGCAGAAAATAACTTCAATTTCGCCGAATGATCACAGAAAAAACGCGAATTTGGTCGGGGAGCCACGGAAGACATGCGAAATTCTTCAAATGATCACAGAAAACGCGAATTTCTTCAAAAGGCAGCGGAAAAGAACTCGAATTTCGTTAAAGGATCGCGGAGAAAACGCAAATTTTGTCAAATAGCCGCGAAAAAAACCCCCGCAAATTTCTTCAAAGGATCGTGGAGAAAACACGAATTTCTTCATAGAATCGTGGGGGGAAAATGAATTTAGTCAAAGAATCGCTTTAAAAACGCGAATTTAGTCAAAGGATCGCTGAAAAAAAGCGAATTTTGTAGAAGGGTCACGGAAAAAAACGCGAATTTTACCAAAGGTCTGCAAAATTACACTGATTTCGTCAAAGGGTTGCAGAAGAAACGCAAATTTCATCAAAGGGTCGAAGACGAGCGAATTTCATCAAAGAGTCGTGGGGAAAATGCAGTGGTCTCTTTAGAAAACAGCACACTTACATACGTTTATTAATATAGGCATAATTTTTAACTTGAAATAATATACTGAACTAATTTTTGAAAAAAAAAAACAAATGAACCCAAACCCAGTTAGCAGGAATCCACACTCAGCCTGAAATTGATCCGAATCCAAAACAGCTAACCCGACCTGCAACAAAAATAATTAGTGCCAGAAGGGAATCCCCCCATCTGCTGTAACCTTTCAGAAAATTTTCTTTGAATTTCAGAATTTTTTTTTTCTTTTTTACTCTACCCTTGATAATTTTTTTAACTCCGATTCTTGATTTTAGTTTAAAATAGCAACGAAGATCATGCTGGAAGCAAGACGTGCTAAATCGGTTCCCGGAGGAGGTAGGCTTAACGACCATTGTTTACAGAGCCATTGTTAGGCGTAATTTACTTATGTTTAAGAAATTTTCATTTTAAAATATGTTATTTGTACACAGCACGCGCCCCCTCCCCCCATTTTTTTGTATATCATTAATAGCTTAGTTCTAGTCAAAATTTTTCATTGTACACTTTCTTTATTTTTAAGAGTTCAGTTTAAAGTCAGTTGTGTTTTCTAAAATTAATAAAAATAAATAAATAAATAAAAGTAATTTAATAAATTAAGCACCCTTTCTTTTTATTAATTTCTCGTACTTAAATTATGTTACAACATGTAAATGTTGTTATTCAAAAACATTCCTCTATTTTTCTGTAAATAAAACCTTTTCTTTTGGGATACTCTCTCACAAAAAAAAAAATCTCCCTTTTCTCTCTTTTACTAGCAAACGTGGGGTAAATGGTCAGCTGTGTTCAGAAATAATTGGGACCACACACGTTTACATTTTAAACACAGGATTATTGTGTGGGAATGCTATTTTTCTCATAGCATACCAGCCCCTTTTACAATGCAGTTTTATGACTTTGTTTACGAAAAACAATTTTTTAAGCAGGTGCAAGTATTGCCTGGGCTTCTGAGATTTGAGTTCACGTGATCTCCCCGTGGTTAGAGGGACATAGCAACGAGATGTTCTTGGCATTAGGTAGGGAAATTGACCAATGAAAACAGTTTTCGCCTCCACCCTTTATTGCTTCCTGGGAAGTAACGCGGGAAGAATTGAGGGGACGCGAGAAGCGAGCG
The DNA here is from genome assembly GCA_963932465.1 of Maratus speciosus. Taxonomy (NCBI): domain Eukaryota; kingdom Metazoa; phylum Arthropoda; class Arachnida; order Araneae; family Salticidae; genus Maratus; species Maratus speciosus. Next base: position 422,932,643 of record OZ010800.1, read on the forward strand.
CGTGGTTTGTTGGGTGTGTAGCGTTTTTTTTTAGAGGGGTCCTTCCTGAGTGCAGTAAGATGTGAAACAACATAAAATTTTGAGGGGCCAAAGGGGCCCGGGAAACCCCCCCCCCTTTTTGTCGAGGCATGAAACAATTTTTATTAAGGATTCGCTTTTGAGACCGAGGACAGAGAAGATATCTCTTGCGAGTAAAGAGTATGAATTGAATTGTAAGTGCTTTTCGTTTTTTTTTTTAAATGAACGGTAAGCGAGCGCGGCTTTAGAAGGTGCATCTTTCGACTGTACTGGTAAGCTGGATATACCTGGCTGCTGACCGAGCATCGGACAAGTAAAAAAATGCCCTGATATCAGATTCTGTGAAATAGAGATCCAAGATAAATCGTGAGCATGCGAAGCAAGACGTTAGCGTTCCGCTCCCTTATTTGCTAAACATTGATTTATCCTAGAAATATATCACGGAGGATGCCGGCTAGTTTAAAGTTGAAGCAAAACAACTCCAGCTACTTCCACGGAGAGCGAGATTGGCTCCTGACTTCAAATTCCAAAACGATTTCCCAACTCATCGGGTAAAGCTGTGTACCGAAGGAAGTGTGTGGGGTGTAGCCCACCCCCTGAAACTATTTTCAAGATAAGGAGTTTTTTCTACTACAGAAAACAAAAAAAAAACACTGCCAGTTAAGATATGGTCGTCAAAGAAAAGTCATCTAAAAAATGGTGTTTAAGATTACTATGTTAAAAGAAAATAGAATAATTTGTGGTGTACCATGTCGGAAACCTACTATGGATTACATTGGGGATGTTAAGTTTTTTTTCTCTTGTTCCATTATAACGTAATGATTGATTATCTTTGTTTTAAAAGTTGCAATCTATATAATTGAAGCCAGAAAATGTCAACATGATAAAAATCTGTCCTATTAATGTTAGAATATTTACAATATCATTTGTTAATTGTGTTAACTTGAGAAATAAGTTTTGAAACACCTGTATGTATAAGAGTTTAAACTCCCTATGAAGAATTAAATTTAATTTTAATCTTATTCTCTTGACTTGTATCTATTTTCGCACTGCTAAAAGTATTCTTCAATAAAGTAACTTCACTAGGTTTAAATAAGTAAATATACTTTAAAAAACAGAAATAATGAGAATAAATGTTTCAGTTCAAATTAACCCAAGAAGAAGTAGAAATGGTCTGTTTCTCTAAAATTAATTATATATTAATTTAAAAAAAATAAAGATTTAAAAGTAATCATTAATAAATTGAAGAATATAGAGAATATGAACAGTGTTTCTTCTAGTTTTTTGTTGTAATGAAGGTAAACAGCTTAAGTTAACTAAAATTTTCAATTTTACACACCTTTACAATTTAATGGATTTAGCCACATTACGATCACAGCCCATAGAGTTAGATTCTTTTTATGTATGACTTTGAAGCTTGTTTTCATATCTCAGCTCTTGACTGTAAACTTATTCAAAATTCTCAAATTAATCTACCTTTTCAGTTCATTCATATTCCTTTAAGTGATTTGTCTTGCGGTATGTTTAAATTTCATTTAATTAATTATATTCATCTCTTTTTAAGTGATTTTCTCTGGTCATGCATGAATATTCTGACTCTATGACAATTGTTGGGGTTGATCTGAGCAGATAAATTGAGAACCCTGTATTTGCTTTAGTATTTTGTTGCAGTTTTAAAATTCTTTAAGTGTGGCATTGATATCTTAGTGTTAAAGTTTTCTTTTACAGTAATTCTGTAATTCAGCTAGAAGTTATTGTTATGATCTTATATACAGGATTCAATCTAGGTGGAAATTTAACTGCTCAGAGAAAAAAAAACCCATAACAAGAATGGTGCCATGTTATTAAAGGCCTGGTTATTGTATTGAATTTATGTGTGATTTTATATATTACAGTATTTGGTTGGGAATTAACTGTTTGACTGAATTTAGAACTCTATACTTTACAAATTTTCAATGTTTTCCTCTCGCAAAATTCCAGAATTGTCCTTTTTTCTTGTGCGGGTGTGATTTAAAAGTTTAGGTAGTTCATTTTTATTGGTAATTGCCATTCAGTTAGTATACACATTTTGTACAGAGTTCATGCGAGTGATAATTCAGTCATTCATTTACCAAAAATTTAGGGGCAAGCTGGACAATAGGTATATATATATATGTGTGTGTTTTTTCATATGTTGTGTATTATAATATATATGTATAAGTGTATGCTCCAAGGTGTGAGGTTTCTAAGTATATGCCCCCCCCCCCTAAGAAGTTTTTCTTTTCTCAAATACTAATTTTTCTGTCATACTTTACATAATTTTATTTTTGTGTAAGTGTTTTAATTGTAATGTGCCCTTGTGTACCGGGTATAATTCTTAAATCTGCATAGGGACGTAATTTTAGTTTACAGTTTAACTTTTATTTCTGTCTAACGTTAAGATTATATATAAAGATTTAATTATGGCAGATGAAGCTACAAAAGAACTTGCACTTGTACAAAAGAAAACGGCCTTAGTCGACAACCTTTCAAGCATCCCCCCTTTTAATGGTGAATCAACAGTTTCATGTTCTGACTTTCTTGAAAAGTGGGAGGAATTAGCAGATTTTTTCGGCTGGGATGAGGGGGAGAAAAAGTTTGCTTTATTAAGCAGAGTTTCGGGAACAGCTGCTAAACTATTGAAACTGCATAAGGGTAAGGATAGTGCAGAACTGGTTAAAATTATTAAAGAGAGGTACATTCATCAGGAAACCCCAGATGTAGCTTTAGCTAAATTTTTAAATTTTAAGCAAACACCTGCTATGTCTGTTCAAGAATTTTTTGACAGGGCTTCTGATCTTTCCCTGAGGGCTCTTGTTATGGATGGGGTATCATCAACAATAGCGCAGCAAAGTAGAGATGCAATGCTACACTCCATGCTGCTGGGAAATTTATTGCCAGAAATCAGGAAGGGGGTAATTTCAAAAGACCCAAAAACACCTGCTGAAATTTTAGCTTATGCCCGATTAGAGGAAAAAGCTTGTAGGAGTGTTAACCCCTTATACTCCCACGATTTGGCACAGGCAACTCAACCGCAACCTATCAATATAGCTTGCGCGGCTACTCAAGCTAAAAAACCGAATGTAAACAATCAGAAGCAGGAAATTGAGGAGCTAAGACAACAATTACAATTGTTAACTGCGAAAATTGATAGTTTAGTGGAGAAAACAGATAATGACAGAAGGTTGTGGAACCCAGAACAAACAAATTTTTCAAATTTTTCTTGCTATACGTGTGGGGGCCTCAACCATTTTGCTCGAGATTGCTCCCAAAACCCCAGAAACCAGTTTTGGAGAGGTAACAATAGGAGTTATCAGGGTCGTAGGGGTATGTCTGGATACCAACAGCCTCAAAGAGGTAGAAGGTATGATAACTCTCAAAGAGGGAATAATTATAGAGGTAGAGGGCAATATACAAGAGGTAGAGGTGGCGACAACAATGTCCCACAACAGGAAACGGGCCAAAATAATGTAACTCAGGAAAATAAAGGTTTAAACGAGTAGGGGCTGAGTCAGAATCAGTCGGACTGACTCATGATAGGCCTAACGACATTCCTCCCTCTGTATATAATGTTTTTTCCCTGTCTGTTTACAATTTGCCTACAATGAAAATTTTTATAAATAATATTTTTTTAAATGTGTTATGTGATACTGGCTCAGGAATTAATCTGATATCCAGGCAAGGCCTTAATCTTATTCCATTTGCAAATACCACTCCATGCAATACCCCGATTTTAACGGTAACAGGTGAAAAGGTTCCACTTACAGAAAAAATAGATTTAAACTTTAAGTTCAATGATGTAAACTGTCAGGCAGAATTTTTCGTGGTACCAGGAAAATTAGCTAATGAATTTGTTGCCATTTTGGGTATGCCCTTTTTAAGTAAATATAGTGCCATTATTAATTGTCAACAAAAATCCATTATCTTGAATGTAAACGAGCAGACTTTGTGTAAAAATAGTGTGCAAAACTCCCTCCCTTCTCCACTGGTTGACAGCAAATGTGAATATAGTAAAATAAACAATGTCAATTTTTACAAAACTGAATCTGTAGCATGTCAAACAAATTTCCCAAAGGAGAATTTTTTTAAACATAAAGCTTCTGGGGAAACTCTGAACAACATGGAGTATAATCATAAAGATGAACTAGAATTAAAAGCAGATAAGGAAGATAGGAAAGTACAGGTTAGGGAGAAAAACATTAATGAAATGAGTAAAGCTGTAATTGGTGATAATTGTCAAAGCAATGTAAATAAAGATGAATGCTCTGTTGTTCAGGATCTCTCAGAGATAAATTCAAATGTAGAAAATTCCCTAAATATGAATGAGATTTTTAATGTAGGGGATAATGTAAATAATAATAAACTGTATGTAGGGTGTATAAGTAGTATTAGTAACAGTAATGATGTAAATAGTAATATAGGTTGCAACAATTCGAATGAAAATGAGATAAGTGTTAATGTAAATATTCATAATGTAAATACTAACGTAAGCTCAGATATAATGAATGAGGAGGAGGGAAAAAGTAAAAATAGGGAAATGCAAAGTGTTTATCCTGTCTGCCAGGTCAATGTAACTAATAGTGAAGTTGCACATTTGAGTGAAACAAGTACCGATACATGTAATGAGGACAAAAATTCAAAAAATCATGAGATTAGTTTTGCGGTACTCACCAGTGTAATAACTATACCGCCCCAATCTAAAGTTATAGCAAAAGTTAAATGTTCAAGAGATAATTTTATTCAAAGTAAAGATAATGTGATTTTGGAACCTCTGGTACAGAAAGTCTGTAATAGTGTATTATCGTCTAGAAGTGTCTGTTCTCAGGAACGTGGGCTGTACATATCTTTTGCAAATTTTTCGGATGATAGTGTAACTTTTAAAAAGGGAATGAGGGTTGCCAAAGTTCGAAAGTGTATCGATGATTCTGATTGTGACTATGATAAATGTAATTTTGCTTTTAATGTAAATACACCCGCCCCAGGTGATGATTTTGACCATGCTGACCTGACATGGAGCACAGATATCAATCTTGATCATTTAGAACCCCCCCTCAAACTTAAGATGCAAGAATTTTTAGATAAGAATAAAGATGTGTTTGCAGCTTCAGTTTTAGACTTACCAGGCTGTGACACTATCCCCCATGTAATTAATTTAACCTCAGATAAACCCGTAAAATGTAAAGCATATAGAGTCCCACATAAGCTTAGAGAAGAGTTAGAAAGTCAACTTGATATCCTTTTAAAAGCTGAAATTATAGCCCCCTCTATGTCTGAATTCGCCTCCCCTGTACTTTTAGTTAAGAAAGCGGATGGTTCTTATAGATTGGCGGTCGATTTCAGAGCCCTTAATAAAAACTTAGTTAAGGATGCTTATCCCATCCCGAATATAACAGATTCGGTTGATGCACTTTCTGGGTCAAATTTTTTTTCAACCCTTGATTTAACGAGTGGTTTTTTCCAGCAAGTTGTGCGTCCTGAGGATAGACACAAAACAGCAATAATCACCCATAAAGGACTCTTTGAGTGGGCCAGGAATTGCTTCGGATTATCGACATCTGGCAATTCTTTTCAAAGATTAATGAATGCTATTTTTGGTGACTTAGGAAATTTAGGTATCCTAGTTTATATCGACGATATTGTGATTGCTTCGAAAGATGTAGAGTCCCACCTTGAAAAATTAAATTTAGTGTTCAGTAGACTTCGCCAACATAAGTTAAAGTTAAAACCTAGTAAATGTTTTTTCTTATCTGATACAATTCAATATCTTGGTTTTGAGATTAAAAAAGGTAAAGTTGCACCAATCAATAAAAATATTGAAATAATTAAAGATTTCCAACCACCTAAAACTCGTAAGGCAGTTAGATCCTTTATTGGTACAATATCATTTTATAGGAGATTCATTCCCGATTTTTCAAAAAGAGCCAAAAATTTAATTTTACTAACTAAAGATAATGGTCGTTTTGTTTGGAATCAGGAAGCAGAGGCAGAATTTGAAGATTTAAAAAATGCTTTGATATCTAAACCTTGTTTAAACCTCCCTGATTTTAATAAGGAATTTCATTTATATACGGACGCTAGTGGCTCAGCTCTTGGAGCAGTATTGTCGCAATTTGATGATAACAACTGTTTACATCCTGTCGCCTTTGCCAGTAGAAAATTAAAAGACCCTGAGACGAGGTATTCGACCACGGAGCGTGAATTACTGGCTCTAGTATGGGCTACTTCACATTTTAAGTGTTACTTAGCTAACACACACTTCTTTATTTATACAGATCATGCCCCACTTACATATATGCTCAAAATTCAAGACCCAACATCCCGAATTGCGAAATGGGTTTGCACTCTTGCAGATTTTACCTTTACGATTAAATTTATTAAAGGTCGTTGTAACAGTGTAGCTGATTTCTTATCAAGGTATGTAAATGAGAATGATTTTTCTGAAAATGTGACCAGCTGCAATTTTTGTATTCAAGTGGAAAAAGGAAATATGTTTATGCCACAATCTGATTTATTAGAGAAAATCAGGGAATTGCAAAAATCAGATAAAAAGTGTATACAGATTGCTCAAAAATTAGACCAAGGGGTGGAAATTGCACCCAAGTATATGCGATTTTTCTTCCAAGATGATCTTTTAGTGGGCGAGGACACTAGAGATTCTCTTGTGCTGAATAAATTGCCCAGACTTGTGGTACCAAGAGAACTTATCCCCCAGGTGTTTGCACTAACTCACGATTCTCTAGCTGCTTGTCATCAAGCCTTCCAGAAAACCATTGATCGCATTCGCGAAAATTTTTACTGGCCAGGCATGTCCGCTGATGTCAAACATCTAGTAGAGTCCTGCATTAGTTGCCAACAGAGACGTGCACACAAGGCAAAACATCTCGCCCCATTGCAAAGAATGCCTACCCCTGAATTCCCACTCTCAAAGGTAAATTTGGACATCTTGGGTCCCTTGCCCCAGACTTTTTCGGGTAATAAGTTTATTGTTGCATATATTGATGCGTTTTCAAAATGGCCCGAAGCATACGCAGTATCCGATATCACTTCAGATATGATAGCTGATACCCTTGCTGACTTCGTGTCAAGATATGGAGCACCTTCATATATCACAACTGACAAAGGAAAAAATTTAATATCAGAAGCTATAGAGAAAGTCTATAAGAAGTTTGGCACCAAACACATTCAGACAACCCCGTTTCATCCAAGCGGGAATGCACAAGTGGAGCGACAAAATCAGACATTGAAAAATGCCCTATGTCATATCGTCAACCAAAATCAAACAGACTGGGATACAAAACTCAAATTTGCTCTTTTAGCCCTCCGCACAGCAGTACACTCATCCACAAACTTAACCCCCGCTGCAGTAATGTTTGGAAGAAATCTTAACCTTCCGTATAAAATTTTTTCTACCCCTACAACTTTAAATTACAATGATACTCCTTCATATTGTGAACTCTTATTTCCTGCATTGAGAAAAGTATACACGGAAGTACACAGCAGTCTTGTTAAAGTTTCAGAAAAACAAGAGAAGTATCGTGAAAAAACTGCAGTGTGTAAAAATTTCAAAGTAGGGGATTCTGTCTGGTTATTCACACCTTCCGTAAAGCCAGGTCAGTCAAAAAAGCTCTCTAAATTTAATAATGGTCCTTACACTATAACTGAAAAATTAAGTGAAGTAAATTTTAAAATTGCTCTTCAATCTAACTTATCTAAAACGCAAGTTATACATGTTGACAGACTAACGGAGTTTAAAAGCAGAAATCCCATTTTTGTACCAAAACAACAACAGCAGGATGTCGATTCAATATCGATTGAGACCAGTCCGATTGTAACTGACGTCCCTTCGACAAGCAACTTCGATTTTCTTGCACCACGGAAGCGCAGGCGCGGACGTAACTTCGTCCCAGTTTTTTCGACCCCACGGAGCACGCCAGATACAGCAGACAGCGCAGAGCAATCGCCCTTAAGTTCAGCAGAGGCAGATAGCGAAAGTATGGCTCATCATTCTTCCCCCCCAGTTTCCAGCGATACGCATGAGGAAAATTCAGGCGACGTTCAGCTCTCAGATCCAGCACCGGGAGGGAATTCAGCTAATCAAGTTACGTCGGATTGTAATGCGGATGCATCGCGTACTTCGAATGTTAGTCACTTACAATCGATACCAACTAAATCGAATGCTGTCCCGACCAGTCAATATGGATTCCGTGAAAGGAGAGATAAGCCAAATTATAGAGTGTAGCAACTTTTTAAGCACTAATCTTTGCCTAGAATAGTTTTTATTTTAATATTTTTTTTGTATATATATATATATATGTTTAGCATTCTTTTAATGTTATTTTGTGCATTTTAGTACGTAATTAATTTTTTGAGGAACTTTAAACTTGTTTTGATTTTGTGTCCGGGTAACGGAAGTTTGTTGTCAATATACTAGATGTTTTCTAACTTAGTTATTATTATTTCTAGTGTGTATTTAGGTTATTTTAATATTAAAACGTACTCCGCACATACATTGTTTAATTTATTATGCATTTTTCCGAATTTTTAGCTGTATTTTCTGAACTTTGAAAATTTTCTGTACATTTTTAATGGAATTATGCATGCATCAAATTCTTCTTATTCGCTTTGTGTTTCATGTATATGCATTGTTTTTTAAGGTAATGGTTTAGCAACGATAGGTATATTTTATTTAATATACGTAATAAAGTACTTATGTATAAAATTTTGTATATTAGTGTGTAATTTTACTTGGTTTTCTAGGGTAGGTACTAGAATTGTTATTCTTTAGGGAATACACACTTTTAAATACTGTTTGAAATTACACAGATTAGTGTATCTGAGGTGTGAGTTAGTGTATAAGTATAGAAGTATACTATTTGTTTACAACTCAGGTGTATGTATTTCAAACATTTTTCTTGTTTTGAATTAAAGGGGTTTTAGTTCAAAATTTTCTAGTATGTAGGTTGGAACTGAGGTTTGTTTATCTAAATGTAAGTATTAAAATGTTTGGTGTGTATTTACATTAATTCATCTCATTTTAAATCTGTATACCGGTTTTTTTTTTTTTTTTTTTTTTTTTTTTTTTTAAATTTTTTTTTTGTTGTTTTCTGCCTTCCCTTTTTCGATTTTGGGTGTAATTATTCACCACCACAGTTGGTGTATCAAACTGTTTAATGTTTGTGGATATTTTAGCAAAATTTTGATAACCAAAGTTGGTATATAATTTTTACGTGTTCTTATCTGCAACACACATTGCGGCATACACTTACCAAATGCACAGTGGCCCTGTAAGTGCAGTTGTAAAACTCAGAAAGATCTTATGTGTTTCTAAAATTCAAACGAACAATTTTTCACCAGTCTGAAGAACTCTAATCCACATTTTTCCGAGTGATATGTATTTGTCAACAATATATACCTAATGTTAATTTTTTTTTGTCTCTGTTTATGTGTATTCTATTGTCCAGTTGTGCACTAGTGTATTGATTTTATGTTTTGTTTATATAACTGTGCATATATATATTTTGTGTCCATATCTGGCTGGCAGTGCTATAAGTCAAAATTAATCCCCCCGGAATAGGTAGTAAGTATATTGCTATACAAAGTTGGGGATATTTGGTTAGTGTTATTAAAGTGGAGTTCGGGTACGGTATAACTAGAGTGAGCTCTAGTGGTAGTTCTCAAGTCGGCGATCTCATATACTAACTTTGCTCGCCATTGTCCAGAAATAAATTGCAGTCATGGTGATTTTCGTCTGTGAATTGTGTGTGGAAAAGTAGATAATTTTTATACGTAGTATAGGTATCTCAGTTTTTGTTTCTAACATTTACAATTTTGGACCTTTTGGGAAGTTTGCTGTAGTCAAACTACTGTTTCACATTTCCGGAGTGTGTTGCAGTAGTGGCGAATGTACAACGGGACTCTGATCTGTCTTTCGGGCTGAAGTTTAGTTTGTTTTGATGGTCAAAGATCCTTGAGTAGATTCACCGAGATTAAGTAAGTGACTCATTGGGACATGTACTGGGTTTTTTTTTTTAATTTTTTCGTTTTGAAATTTTTGGCCTTGTGTTTCTTCTTTGACATTCAAAAAATAAATTTTTTTTTGTATTTCATTCAAAAAAAATTGATTTTTTTTCAACCGACGGGGAATCCTGTTAGGCGTAATTTACTTATGTTTAAGAAATTTTCATTTTAAAATATGTTATTTGTACACAGCACGCGCCCCCTCCCCCCATTTTTTTGTATATCATTAATAGCTTAGTTCTAGTCAAAATTTTTCATTGTACACTTTCTTTATTTTTAAGAGTTCAGTTTAAAGTCAGTTGTGTTTTCTAAAATTAATAAAAATAAATAAATAAATAAAAGTAATTTAATAAATTAAGCACCCTTTCTTTTTATTAATTTCTCGTACTTAAATTATGTTACAACATGTAAATGTTGTTATTCAAAAACATTCCTCTATTTTTCTGTAAATAAAACCTTTTCTTTTGGGATACTCTCTCACAAAAAAAAAATCTCCCTTTTCTCTCTTTTACTAGCAAACGTGGGGTAAATGGTCAGCTGTGTTCAGAAATAATTGGGACCACACACGTTTACATTTTAAACACAGGATTATTGTGTGGGAATGCTATTTTTCTCATAGCATACCAGCCCCTTTTACAATGCAGTTTTATGACTTTGTTTACGAAAAACAATTTTTTAAGCAGGTGCAAGTATTGCCTGGGCTTCTGAGATTTGAGTTCACGTGATCTCCCCGTGGTTAGAGGGACATAGCAACGAGATGTTCTTGGCATTAGGTAGGGAAATTGACCAATGAAAACAGTTTTCGCCTCCACCCTTTATTGCTTCCTGGGAAGTAACGCGGGAAGAATTGAGGGGACGCGAGAAGCGAGCGCGTGGTTTGTTGGGTGTGTAGCGTTTTTTTTTAGAGGGGTCCTTCCTGAGTGCAGTAAGATGTGAAACAACATAAAATTTTGAGGGGCCAAAGGGGCCCGGGAAACCCCCCCCCCCCTTTTTGTCGAGGCATGAAACAATTTTTATTAAGGATTCGCTTTTGAGACCGAGGACAGAGAAGATATCTCTTGCGAGTAAAGAGTATGAATTGAATTGTAAGTGCTTTTCGTTTTTTTTTTTAAATGAACGGTAAGCGAGCGCGGCTTTAGAAGGTGCATCTTTCGACTGTACTGGTAAGCTGGATATACCTGGCTGCTGACCGAGCATCGGACAAGTAAAAAAATGCCCTGATATCAGATTCTGTGAAATAGAGATCCAAGATAAATCGTGAGCATGCGAAGCAAGACGTTAGCGTTCCGCTCCCTTATTTGCTAAACATTGATTTATCCTAGAAATATATCACGGAGGATGCCGGCTAGTTTAAAGTTGAAGCAAAACAACTCCAGCTACTTCCACGGAGAGCGAGATTGGCTCCTGACTTCAAATTCCAAAACGATTTCCCAACTCATCGGGTAAAGCTGTGTACCGAAGGAAGTGTGTGGGGTGTAGCCCACCCCCTGAAACTATTTTCAAGATAAGGAGTTTTTTCTACTACAGAAAACAAAAAAAAAACACTGCCAGTTAAGATATGGTCGTCAAAGAAAAGTCATCTAAAAAATGGTGTTTAAGATTACTATGTTAAAAGAAAATAGAATAATTTGTGGTGTACCATGTCGGAAACCTACTATGGATTACATTGGGGATGTTAAGTTTTTTTTCTCTTGTTCCATTATAACGTAATGATTGATTATCTTTGTTTTAAAAGTTGCAATCTATATAATTGAAGCCAGAAAATGTCAACATGATAAAAATCTGTCCTATTAATGTTAGAATATTTACAATATCATTTGTTAATTGTGTTAACTTGAGAAATAAGTTTTGAAACACCTGTATGTATAAGAGTTTAAACTCCCTATGAAGAATTAAATTTAATTTTAATCTTATTCTCTTGACTTGTATCTATTTTCGCACTGCTAAAAGTATTCTTCAATAAAGTAACTTCACTAGGTTTAAATAAGTAAATATACTTTAAAAAACAGAAATAATGAGAATAAATGTTTCAGTTCAAATTAACCCAAGAAGAAGTAGAAATGGTCTGTTTCTCTAAAATTAATTATATATTAATTTAAAAAAAATAAAGATTTAAAAGTAATCATTAATAAATTGAAGAATATAGAGAATATGAACAGTGTTTCTTCTAGTTTTTTGTTGTAATGAAGGTAAACAGCTTAAGTTAACTAAAATTTTCAATTTTACACACCTTTACAATTTAATGGATTTAGCCACATTACGATCACAGCCCATAGAGTTAGATTCTTTTTATGTATGACTTTGAAGCTTGTTTTCATATCTCAGCTCTTGACTGTAAACTTATTCAAAATTCTCAAATTAATCTACCTTTTCAGTTCATTCATATTCCTTTAAGTGATTTGTCTTGCGGTATGTTTAAATTTCATTTAATTAATTATATTCATCTCTTTTTAAGTGATTTTCTCTGGTCATGCATGAATATTCTGACTCTATGACAATTGTTGGGGTTGATCTGAGCAGATAAATTGAGAACCCTGTATTTGCTTTAGTATTTTGTTGCAGTTTTAAAATTCTTTAAGTGTGGCATTGATATCTTAGTGTTAAAGTTTTCTTTTACAGTAATTCTGTAATTCAGCTAGAAGTTATTGTTATGATCTTATATACAGGATTCAATCTAGGTGGAAATTTAACTGCTCAGAGAAAAAAAAACCCATAACACCATCTATCGCTGCTATTATACAGTAAAATCAAGAATCACAGTAACAAATCTCATGACATCTTATATAACCCTCCTGCAAGATTTTTTTAAATAGCTGTCTCCATTCGAAAAGTACTAAATTTTAAAATCCATTTAAGGACACCCGGTATGTTTTTTAATAAGTTTCAAAGCATTCTTTACTGAATTACAACTCACCTTAGATATAAAGAGACAAGCAGTCTTATACCAAATTAGTATTTTTTACATAATTCTGGAGATTAAAAAGTATTCCTAAATAATTATTTGGACGTGTCTGTTTACTGCATATAGTTTTTATCTTCAAAAATACCTAGACTTTCTTAAAAAAAAACAACAACAACAAAAAAACGGGTCAACTCGAACCCTTCTCGCAAGTCGCAGTAGTGAAAACCCAATCCGAAACTGACCCAAACTGGATATAATGTATATCAATCTGCCACAAACCCAACGCGCTAGTCGCAGCTAAAAAGTAAAAGTCAACCCGACCTGTAGTAGAAAAGTAGATGTCAACCGGGCCCAAACCCGACCCGCGTCGAAAAAGTAGAAGTTAGCCCGGCCCATAGCAAAAAAGTAGAAGTTAACCCGACCCACAGCAAAAAATAGAAATCAACCAGACCCAAACGCGACCCACAGCAAAAAAGTATGTTTATCCAACCAGCAGCAAAAAATAGAAGTCAACCGGGCCCAAACCCGACCCACAGCAAAAAGTAGAAGTAACACGACCCGCAGTGAAAAAAATTAGCCCCGACCCGCGCATCAGATTGGAGTTTCCAAATTTCTAAAATCGCCCCCCCCCTTGAGGACTCTCCAGATCCGCCCTTGCATCTGCCCCCCCCCCCCCCCCCACACACACACACCTCTTCGCCTTCTGTTGCTGCGAACGTGGTACATGCCACCTCCTTATTTCGGCCCTGAGTTTTCATATCCAAAGTGGCAAATTTCGGATACAATCACGTATTCACGGAGTGGGAGTCATTTTTAATCTTAGACGCATGGAATACGCAAGTGCTGTTATTCAGAAACTATTAAGTCGAATACCATTTTCCCATAGAGGCAAAGGATTTTTTAGAAAATGCTAGAAGCGAATTTTCCGAAGCGGCAATCCGAGAAAAGTCATCGTGGGACAGCAGCCGTTTGTAATTCAAGATGCAATGCATTTATTGGAAATTGAAAACTCGCTGTTCGATTCCAAATCATTGCAATAGTCATGCCGGCAAATTCCACACTCTTTTACATAAATTACTTCAAACAGATTAAACGCAGCCATACTCAACCTGCGACCCGCCGACCTTTTATGTGCGGCCCGAGGCACATGATTATTAATCCATATTTAAAAAATTACTTGAGATGTGCATAAAAAGTATTTAAGACCTTCCCTGTTTTTTTTTTATTTTTTTTTTTTATATTTTCATGAGACGATAAAGCCTATCTTTTATTTAAAGGCAATTTAAATTATATAAAATCATCTTAAATGCCGTTTCCCACACTTTATTCCAAATTAAGTTTGCACTATATATTTCAACAATGAAAAGAAAATAAAGTTTTTGCATTGAGCAAAAGACTGGAGTATTAATTAGAGTAAATCTCCTGATAATTTTTTCTTTAGAATTTGGAAATTCTTAATTTTTATATTACAACGTTTTATACTTATTATATAACTAATACTGCTTTTTTTTAGGGCTGATCGTTTGTCGTGGAAAAAATTGTTACACAAACTTTTTGCACTACTATTTCCAAACAATAAACTTCGCGACCTATTTTTACAACATTTGCAATAGAAATCTACCACAAACTTTATTGTTCGGAAATAGTGGCGTTAAAATGTTTTTGACAACTAACATATCTTCCAAGACAAACGTTCAAACATACTGATAATATTAAATTTATTATATTACTTTGTTATCTTACTGTTTTAATTACGCCTTTTTAAATGTGTTCCGGCTCGCTTAACGTCGGTAACGCTTGTTTGCGGCCCGCAAGAAAAAAAAAAGGTTGAGTATGGCTGGGTTAGAGGCTTTTTTTTTTTTCTCTCTCTAACATAACACAGATATATAACGTGGATATTTTGTAAACATGGAATGCATGTTAAGGGTGTATTCCGATCCAAACTGCTTATTTTCTGATTCATTTTAAAATTCATTTTTGCTCTCGAACGCATCAAACTTGGAAATTCTCTTATTTAGAAACTATATAATGTGCGGTGCTTCTTAATTTTTTGATAAATGCAGAAAATACTGTAAAAAACGCTGTCAAAGTTGGCATTTTGAACCGAATTTTCCGAAGCGGGCGATCTGGGAATGAAAAAAATGGTCATACGGAGAAAATAATTGTTTAAAAATCAAATTCTGATTAATTGAGATGAAAATGAAATCACACGGCATGTTAAACATGTCTTCAGAAATCACCCCAGCAAGTTCCATGTTTTTACTTTTAAAAATGAGTCTGAAAATGTCTCAGAAAATTTCGAGCTGTTGAGGGTGGAAAAATATTTTTTCGAATACACCCTTAATATAGTGATCGATATATTCATGCATCCTAGGTTAAACAAAATATTGATAAAAATGTACAAAAATTTTGAGGCACAATCTACTGTCTTCTATGTTCAGACCAGAGAATCGTATTTAAAAGAAAGCTCAGTAAAGTTTATGGACGTAACCATTATTCAATATGACAGAAGCTTTTGTGTGTCCCTCTGTAACGTCAAAACTCGCCTTGTCCTGTCAACGCTGAAGCGAAAAATAAAAACCAGCGCGCGTAATCTTAGTTTTCAAAGCCTGTATCGGATCGGAACATGTTTTCATCCTTTCTGCGCATTCTCCGGTGTGCGGAGGAAGGAGATGCAATTGATCGCGCGACCTCAGAGAGAACTAACTGCCTGAGTAACGAATGCTAGGGCCACTCGCTATTTGCGCCATTCATAGATCTGCGCTGCGCCCGTGTAAAAAAAAAATCTCTCTGAAAGCTGTCAGCTGCTTCGTTCGTCTGTGTCGCGCGGTGAGCAGCCGTGAGTGCACGCGCACCGACTGCGGACGTTATTAAATGTTCACCTTAGGATTAACCTGAGCATGGCATCCCCTGTTAATCATTTTGACGGGAATTTTATTTTAAGTGGAATATTTGCCACCAAAGGATACCGAATTCATCTGCTTTTGACCAAAGAAAACATATCTTGGGAGATAGAAAACGTCCCAAAATGTAAGTGTTTGACCGGCTATGTGTTGTGTTGTGTGAACTTCACTGTGCTACTCTCTTTTATCAGCTGAGTGTCGGCATTTTAGGAAATATAGCTGATAAGAATGTTGATTACATGGTTTTTCTTTATCATCATAAGTTTACCTATGTTACTGCTCGTTGCAGTAGATGTGATGTGTGATTATTTTAAGTGATAAACCTAATCGAAAATAAAGAGTTCAAGATTTATAGTAGCACAGTCTGTGAAATAATTAAAATAAAATTTCCCGCTGAAAACTTTAAAGTATTATGTATAAAGTGCAGACAAACAACAGATTGGCACGTGGAATTATCAAGGATTTATATTTGTTGAAAATGTATTGTGATTCAGTAGAGGCAAGAAATATTTAGTTTCTGATTTTATCGTCACCATCATTATCTTTAGTTTTGCATTTGTGCAGTCATTTCCAAAGAAAAAATTAAATAACTCATATATCCTTTGAGTGTTTTTATAAATTATATTTATTTTTAAAGACAAGTTAAATTATTACATTTTTAAAATGTTTAATTATATGTTGTTAATGTTAATTAAATTTTTTAATTTTAAAATATAATTTTTTGATTAAATTTTTACATTTTAAAATGTAATTTTTTTTATTAAATTTTTACATTTTAAAATGTAATATTTTTGATTAAATTTTTACATTTTAAAATGTAATATTTTTGATTAAATTTTTACATTTTAAAATGTAATATTTTTGATTAAATTTTTACATTTTAAAATGTAATATTTTTGATTAAAATTTTACATTTTAAAATGTAATATTTTTGATTAAATTTTTACATTTTAAAATGTAATATTTTTGATTAAATCTTTACATTTTAAAATGTAATATTTTTGATTAAATTTTTACATTTTAAAATGTAATATTTTTGATTAAATCTTTACATTTTAAAATGTAATATTTTTGATTAAATTTTTACATTTTAAAATGTAATATTTTTGATTAAATCTTTACATTTTAAAATGTAATATTTTTAAAAATAAAATTTTTAAATGTAATATTTTGTATTAATTTTTTTATTTTAAAATGTTATAGGTAATTTTATTTAAATTTTTCACATACGTATAATAATGATCAGAATACTTTTTTAATTAAAAATTCTGGAGCCCTTTTACTTCATTTAAAATTAAGATTTCGACTGCTTTATTTTTTTTTCTAATATGAAAGTCATTTAGTTTTATTTTGAAGGTTCTGGATTACAAATTAAGAGATTTAAAGTTGAATGCTAAGCGTAAAAAGCATTGAAAATATCTACAAAACAATAAGTAAATATACTTACTAAAACCATTTGTTCCAGAGAAATCAACATTTATTGACATTATTTTTTTTTTCTTTTCTTCTTTACACATATCAAAATATTTCTATAAAAAATTATGTTTAAATAATTGCCTGGCATAAATGTTTTATTTGAACTTTTTCAGGCGTTTATTATTGGTGAAATTATTTATTTTATGAGTTAAAAAATTATTTTTGTTATGAAATTAGTTATTAGCTATTTTTAAAAAGGAATGTTTTGGTGAATTTCTATGATAATTTCTTAAAACGCTTGATTCCAATGATGGAATCTAAATGTTTAATGTCAAATAATATATTTCATTTATAAATCGTCTTTCTCATGAAAATGTACATATATTCAGAATTCGAATAACTGCTTCATATTTAAGAATATTTTCTTAATTTTGATCTTTAGATAAATATTAATATTGATTTTCGCACAGAGTGTTATGACTTTCCTACAATCAAATATTATCAGTCTATAAATTTAATCTAGATGTGGTTGACTTTTTGACATTTAGAAAAAGATCACTGCCTTGACTAAGAATTAATATTTATGTTACTTGTTGAATTAAGTTTAATACAATTTGAATAATATATAAAGATTATTTTCATTTTCATATTTTTTGACATATTGTGCTGTCCTCTAAAAAAAACCCCACAGGAAAATGTATCCTAAAAAAAAACCACCCTAGAACTTCATCAAAAAAATCACTGAAGTAAAATTTTCTTTTTGTCCTGTTTCTGTATGCCGTTTACAATAATAAAATTATTTAAAATTACTTTAGAAGTGTTTCTTTAGTTTTTAAAAAAATAAGCTAATAATACAGAATTCTAGCAAAAAAAAAGCTTCATTTCCACAGTTTTTCTTGTTATAATACGACATGTTACAATGATGTACATCAGTTTTTAGATGTTTTTATGTTAAACTATTAATATGGGAATAAAATGCACCATTTTCAGCTGATTATATTATGTTTGGCTAAGTTTGTGACCTTTTGAAAACCGAGGTAAAAAAAAAACCCTAATTTTTTATATATAAATAAATGGTGGAGCATACATTTTTTCTTTAAAATATTAATTAAAGGGGAAAAAAACTTTAAATTATGCAAATTTAATGCATATGTTGCATTTCTAAGAATTTGTACAAGTTATGACATACCTCTTGCCCCCCCCCCCCCCATTGTTTTTGCAAAAATAAAACCCATCCACTTTTTTTTATATGCACAAAGATATCCTTTTACTTTTATATCATACATTGTTTTAATGTTTACAAGCTTATTTTATTTTAAACATTATTTTGATTTTTAATGCAAATTTTATTAGGCGATTCTCAAGTTCACTGTTCAACAAGGACAAAACTTTCTGATACATTTACTCATTTTTAAACATAAAGTACAAAATTGACAGGGCTGACTAAGCGATTTGGAATCGAAATGAGTTTTACGTTTTTGATAAATTGCTTGTCGAGTTACAAGCGATTTTGGGTCCCATGACAACTGGTTTTTCGCCTCTCTTTGGGTAGGTTTTCTCCTTTTGTCTGGAAATTTGGTTCAAAACGGCAACTTTGACATTATTTTCGGAAAGATCTTTTATGTTTACCAAAAAATGGAACATATCTGTAGTTTCTGAATAACACAGTGGCAATTTCAAGCATTTCTACTTTCTTAACAAAGATTAATTAAAACTTGTGTGATTAAGTTGCCCCTTTGGATTTGATTGCAAAAAAACTGAAAAAAAAACTTTTTTTTGCAGAATTGTGTTTTAAAAATATTAATAATGAAAAAATACTTTGCTGTCTAATATTTTGGTTTCTAGAAGTGTTTTTACATGTGGGTTTTTTTTAAGTAACGTAGATTATTTTTAGGAAAAAGTGGGTTTTTTTCAAATTCTTCTTTAATTGACTGTCATTTTGTAATATATTGGCAGAATCAAAAATACTATACATTAAAATCTTAGTCAGAACAAGCTGTGAAAATGTAGCTACTTCAAATTGTTTTGTATTTTTTATTAAATTTTATATAGAGAAAAACTCAGTTTTTTTTTTTTTTTTTTTTTTTTTTTTTTTTTAAGAGGGCAGCACGATACTACCTATTATTTAAAAATTTGCATTTGACCATGAAAATTATGATGAAAGTAAGGTTATCTTATTTCATGGAATCTATTTAATGTTATCTCCAATAAATAATATAATTTTCTTAAATCTCTTAATGTCCATGATATGCATATATATACATTTAAATTAGACATATTTAATCCGGAAGCAATGCACCTTTATCAACATTTATTTATTATTTAATTCTTAAACATTTTCTGTAACTTTTAAAAATCCATAAATAGTAGAAAATTACCTTTTTATTTTAAGCAAGCATGTGTGATACCTATTTCTATTAAAACTTACTGGGTGTTCTTTTTAAAACAGGAACATTGAATAAATGATAAATTAATGTAAATAAATTTCATGTCGAGCTCGATTTGGAATCTGCATAATTTCCAAAGCCCCTGTTAATAAATTTGAATGCATAATTTAATGAGACATAAGACTCTTCCAAATGTAACCTTTTCGCTATAGTCTACTGTAGCCAGCACTGCAGCAACTCTTTTTTGACACCTGGTGCAAGAATTTTTGTTTCTTTTTCTACTGATCTTCTGTGCATTGCATCAGTACTGAAAATACTTATTGGTGCCTGGTGCCAGTGCACCATTTGCAACAAACACCCAGGGGTGTAGTCATAAAAAAAACAGAGGGCATACGTTCTAAGCAGAGGGTATACGCTCAAGGCAGAGGGTATACCCTAGCGTACATATACTATAGCTTTCTTGAGAAACAGAGGGTATACGGTGTTCCTTAAAAAAATCCAGAGGGTATACGGCGTATACCCCCGTATACCCTCCACTACATCCCTGCAAACACCCTTTCTGTGACTCTGGTTGTAGCTTATGTATAAATTCAGCAATCTATGAATGTAAAATATCTTTTATGTTCCATACATATTTTGCTTAGTTGGTAAAGCATAAAGCAATATAAATTTTGACATATAATAGTAGTATACATAGATCATTATAGGGAGTGTGTATTTATTCTTTGATTATTATAATAATCCCTTTTTAAATAATCTTATTTGAGCATTAAACTTTTTTTTAATCAATGCTTGTAAAAAAAACAACCTTTGAAACCACACCATAATCAAGAAATAATTTTCATTTGTACATGCATGGAGATGGAAATATCGGATATTCAAAATAACGGGACATTAAAAAAAAATAGCTATGAAAATAATGTATCCTTCAGAAAACATTATCAAAGTTATTATGATAAACTAATTTTTGGGACATGAAAGTTAGAAAAGGGTTTGTAGTCAATTAATTGAGATGTAATCAACAAGACCACATTTAAGATATTACTAAGATCAGGTATGTGATAGCAGAACTTCTATACAAGGCCCAGGGTCTGGAATTCATTTTGGGACCTCCACTTGTATCACCTCCCCCTCCCTCAAAAAAAGAAAGAGCTTTTTTGATATCTTACAATACAAATATGAGCATATCGATGCACATTTAGATAAAGATATTTTTTGTCTTTAACCTCATCCTATCTAAAATTATAAAATAGTGATTATAATCAGTACAAGGTCAAAAACTAAAATAAAAATCATATTAAATGTCAAAAACTAAAATATAAATCATATTAAATTTAAATGTCATAGCCAATCAGGGTTGGTAAAAAACAGAGTTTAAAAAAAAAAAAAAAAAAACATTTTTTTTTGTTGTTGTTTAAACCGGGTTTTTAAAAATATACTTTCCTATTACATATACATGTATATTTATTGATAAAAGTAAACATTGTTGGATATATAAGTAATAAATTAAATCATTTAAAATTTAAACATTTTTAGTAAAAGCTATGTCTTATGTTCCATGAATAAAATGCTCTACATAGTGAAACATTGATCCTTGAAAATCTTAATAAATAATCTTTTGATACTAGTACTATAAATAAATATATGGTGTAATTTCATAAATATAATATACTTTCCCATGGCTATTCAAAATAATTTCTTTGAAATATTTGTAATCTGAAATATCTGATTTTTCTGTTAGAACAAACACTACATGAACAATTATCTTTTATTGAAAGTAAAGCTTTTTTTTTTACAAAGAATTCCTGGAATGATTTAAATTTAGCAATAGTCTTTACACATTTCAAGAAGTATTGTGTCATTTGACACTTCTCATCAGAAACTGCCAGGTTAAAAAAAAAGGCAACATTAAAATAAATAGAAATACTTATTTACCAGCTTTTTAGACTACTGAAAACATAGATCTTAAAATGGAAAGTAGATTTATAAAAGTTGTCATCTACTAAAACAGCCATCAGACTTAATACACAGGCTTTTTTTCTAAGCTATGTTATAATAAGTGTATTACTTCTAAATGTCTAAACTAAAAATTAATAATATATATTTTTAGGCATTTTTGTGAGACCTTTTTTTCTGTTATGTCTCACGCGAACCGTATCTTGATTCCCCCCCCCCCCTTTTTTTTTGTCAGATCTAAATAGTAAATTTGATTATGCAATAGACGATTTAAATATATCTTCTTGCATATTTTAGTTAAAAGTAAACAGGTGCTTCGCTAGCACCCAATTTTTCAAAGTCCTCTTATTAGACTTCATATCTTGAGTTTCTTTTTTATTCTTAAGGCTGTTCTCAAATCCGAAAGGGCAAGTTTATGACATAAGTTTTAATTTATTTTTGTTCGGAAATGCATGAAACTAGCAGATGCTGTTGTTCAGAAACTATGTAATGAAACCGTGTTTTCTGGTGTTTTTTTTGCAAATACAATAGATCTTTCAGAAAATAGTGTCAAAGTTGGCGTTTTGAACCAAATTTCCATACGAAAGAAAAATAACTACTCAAGGAAGGTTAATAACATCTTTGTCACGTGATCAAAATTGCTTATAACTCAATAGGTAATTTATTTATAAAAAATGGAAAACATAGTTCAATTCCAAATCGCTTCCATAGTCAGGCCTTCCAATTTTATATGAAAAATGAATTTGTAAATGTGTCAAAGCATTTTGCTCTTGTTGAGTAGAGCAGTTGAGAACAGCCTTAAAAGATAATCTCCCCAATCAAGAAAATTTTCTTTTGCAGCTTGACTGAAATCTTAAAAGGTCATTTTATGTTATTAATTATAAATAATCTACGTTTTCTCAAAGGAAAATATTTTATTTGAAATATTGAATATTTTTAATCTATTTTATCTTTGCTAAATTCACATGTTTTAAATTTTCTCTTTAGATCTTCAGATATGTTCATCAACACATGCAATTTGTATTCTACATGCAATTTGCATTCTACATGCACACAAATATAACCTAGACTCACTATATCTCACGGTGATTGCTGGGATAAGACTGTAAATTATTTATATCCAATAATTTGAAACACTTAAATTACAAAAACAAGAAAATATATTAGATCTTTTCTAAAAAAACCAGTTGGTTAACCAATTGATTTAAACTGTGCCAACCCTGCTGGTAACAGAATAAAATCAAAATGCAAAACCCCAATCCCAATGTAAGAATGCAAGAAAAACAAAGGATTACTAAACCCAGTAGCCATGATACAGCAAAGAAAACTCACAGCAAATCTTTCATTAGCATACAGAACAAAAAGTAAACAATGGAGAGAATTACTTATGATTATGTCATCATTGAGGCATATGTAATTCTTAGTAAATCTTAACTAATCAAGCAATCTAAGTAGTAAAAGTATATATTTAGCTCAAATCTGCCATTTTGGTTATTTAAAAAAAATAAAAGGCTTAAAAAAAAGAAGAAAAATAACTAGCTACTTGTTTTTTTTTTCCCTGTTAATTTTAGAAAAAATAGTCTGCTATGTAGATTGAAAGCTGATAAGAAAAGTTTGATTGATTAAAAATGTTTGTCACTTTAGAAATTTATTAATTCATCATTTTTCTAAAGCTTTGCTTGTAGCTTCTGCATAACTTGGATTTTGCATTTTTTAATAATGTGTAAAATAAAGGAAAACATTAGGGAAAAAGAGAGAAAAACGGATGAAAAAAACCCAGCATGGTTTAAAAAAAAAAAAAAACATTTGGTTTAAACCAGCATGGTTTAAACCAAACAACCCTGTAGCCAACATCCTGACACCACAAAAAACACACATCGTGCAACAATGGCATAATTGATAATACAATATATTCAGTTGTGTAGTTATAAAAAACCCAGAGGGTTATACACCAGAGAATATATGCCATAACTCTTGAAAGTATATATACACTGCGTCTGTATACCACCATATATCCGCCACTACATCCCTGAATATATTGGGAAAAAAATGAAAATATCCTTTTGTTATTATGAATTACATGGATCAGTGGTTTCTAAACTTTTAGATTAGCATATGACCAAATTAGAATTTACATTTTTATAGTACCACCCGATAACTAAGGTAATATTAAAAGGTCTGATTGACAACAGGGTGCATGTGCCCTGGACTCCCTGTCCCAAAGATAATTTATTCTAAAATAATATAATAAAAGAATTAATATGTGTGTATAGTATTCTAGGAACCTTAAAAAATGCATTCATGCCTTGGTCCTCCAAGAGGAAGGAAGAAAATGCATTCTCAATTTTCATATAAGTATGTTGTGCTAAATAAGCCAAAATTTTGCAGCTTTCACCGAAATCAGTGGCTATTCCCTTTACCTCAATAAATAAAACTCTCTTAAATCATCTTTTTAAAAATGTTTTCGAAAATTTAAGGCTCAAGCATAGCAGAATAAGTTATTTATTCTTTCTTATGATGAAAGAGTATTTTCAATGGAAAGGCATTTACATCACCCATTAACTCAGTATGTACTTTTATTATTTTACTATCACCATTAAAATGATACGTAAGTTAAAAGGAAAGATGTAATTTTCCCACTCTTTAAGAATCACAATGAAGAGCTGAGAAAAGATTTTTTTTCTTAAAAATTTCATGTTGTCATGGTCTGACAAAAAGATACTTTTCCAAGGGCCTTGGGCCCCACCAGTGGCTGAGAGGTTCTACTCTCGAAGCTGGTAGACGGGGGGTGCTGGGTTCGATCCCAATCGCGCCCGTCGGCCTAATCGTTTGGAGTTTTCGTGATTTTCTTCGAGCCATGGATTTCCATGCATTAATACGGGTTAGGTTCCCTTAGAAAGTCCCCCACGAAGGGCACTCTCCCATTGGGCCTATATCCCTAGTGTAGATAATCGGCCGTCAAAAATCAACCAACCAAGGGCCTTGGCGAGAGAAGGAAATTTGACAGCATATTTTGACAACCTGTTTACCGTTTCATATGGGTTATTCTGAGATAAAAGAAAATTTTGGCATTAAAAAAATTATTAAATTCCATTATTTTTATTCCTGATTTTTAACTTAAATTAAAATTCATAATTTAGTGAGGACCCTAAATCCGGAAAGCCTTCGATTTCGAGGATTCTTTATAATAGGTTCTGTACCGTATATAAATTTATTATAAACAAGCATAAAAGTTCATGTTGAGCAGGGCTGAAACTAGGGGGTGCTGAGGGGCATGTGCCCCGGGCGCTAGAACGAAGGTGCGTCAAATGAAGGATTATACCTTTTGAAATAAATCATTTTCGACTGATGGCTTAAAAAAAATTTTGGCCATTTTTTTCCCCCATTCTCACCAGAAAATCTGAGTTCTAACTTTTTACGGCTGCTCTTTCATCTTTACCTAACACTTCATTTATAATAGCTGTTTCATAATAATGGAAGCCATCAGTCCATCAGAAGAAAATAACTCCGTTAAAGTGGAAACTCGGTTAAGCGGGACTCGAATAATCGGGGCTCTACTGTATATTTCATTTTAAAAATGATCTTTAGAATACTTTTGTTCAGAGGGGGGTTATGACCTCCGTGACCTTCCCTCTTGGATCCAATATTGTAGATTATGTATGGTATTAGTATTATATATTTTAAAATAAATCGGCTATTAGAAAATTAGTAAAATTCTCTTTGTAAATATACTTTGCGGAAGAGGGGGGTGGGGGCACCAAAATCCATGTTTGCCCCTGGGTGCAAAAAAGGCTAGTTTCGACCCTGCCTATAGCCTGCTATAATTCAAATTTTCAAAACTAAACATATAAAATTTAATAAATATAAGAGTTTCTTAGAATATTATTTTTGTTTTATTATTCAATAAAACATTTTTTTAAAAATTGAAAAAGGTTTTCAGGGGGAACCACCAAAATTTTCTTGGAACCACCAGTTGACGGCTTCTGCTCTATAGCACTTGCATAGAAACTTTTTTTAGAGTAAAATATAAACCAAGTATAGGATACCCCAAGTCAAGGGGCCAGTGCCTCAGCCCTGTTGGCCCATGCTTTAATAGCATAACCATAAGAGTCCTATGCTAAGCATCATGTACAAAAACGCAAAGGTAAAAATTTAAGTAGATCAAAATCGAGACAATTGTGCATGCGTTGACTCTTTTTTGAATATCTTCAATTTAGAGGAAAGTAGAACGAGTTTCTTCTAACACAGCAGTTTAAAACTCTGAATTTTTGTAGAGGATGAAAGTTCGAGCAGAATACCCGGCAAATTGATTTCTGTAATATTTTTGGTGATAATTCATCTCAATAATGGCATATTTTATTAGGATAGGAGGAGAAGTTATGATTTTTATTTTATTATTATTTGAATGCTTTGTAATTAAATAAAATTTAATACTAAACAATATTTTAAAAAAATAATTTTACGTTAAAAATATTTAAGCTAAAATATTTGGCATGTAATTATCAATTAAATAGAATGAGTTGATCTACAATTTTTGCTATATTTTCTGACCATTATCAAGAATATATATGTATGGGAGCCAGAAAGAAAAGTTTGTCATTCTTTTCCGTAAAAAATTAAATAAAATGGAAAGAAAGAAAAATATGCATATAAGAACTATAAAAGGAATTGCTGTGATATCCATGGTTTAATATTTAAATAATGTAAAATAAAATTAGTCATAAAATAATATATATATTATAAATTGTTAGCTGCATCAAGTTTCAAATTTAGGCTTTTAGAGAATAGGACTGATAAAAATAAAATTCATGGCAGCTTTTAATTGTCATGCAGTTAAAAAAAAGAAAAGAAAAAAATGTAAATACAGCCGACGCTCGTTTTTACGAACTCGTAGGGAACACTCAAATAGTTCGTGAAATCGGAAGTTCGTAAAATAGAAAAACACCAAAAATGATATGAATGCGTACATTATTTATGTCTATTTTTTCAAACTGCCCACTCTTCATAGATAAAGCAGTATGTCAAGATTATTTATATTGAAATAAAGTTATACTACTATTTTTTAAATATACAAGAAATAAATGCAAATGTATGCACAGAAAATATTTTTAGTACACATAAAAGTATGCTATCATGCTTGAAAATATTACATATGAAAACATAGACTGTATTAGTACTTAGTAGAGGAAAATATAGATAAAAAATTAGGAATGGAAATTATCACTTATCTGTTTTTGTTTTAAAATCCCATTTTGGAAAATACATGTTTCCATTTTACCTATGCTTGAAATCATTTCACAGCTATTGTTCTCCTCAAAAAAGTGCCTTAGTCCTGACAACCATTCAGCTGCTTATTTGACAGTCTGTCATTGGGTTATTTCATTTTCTTCTTGTTCGAAATCTGAAATCCTTTTCATTCATTATGTCAGCAATAATTTGCTCATCTGATTTTTCTTCCGTACAAATCACATCTGAATCTACATTCAAAAAGTCCTGGAATGAAATTTCAGGGAACAGTTGGTTTCTTTTGCAGAGCTCATTTATGAGAAACTCATGTTCACTCATGTCGTCAGGTACATTTTCTTGGTTTTCTTCAAGTACGGTAGTAAAGCCTGCGTGTTGAAATGCTTTAGATATTGTAGTTCTTTGAACATCATTCCAAAGACATACTGACAAATGCCTCGCATCTAGAACATCAATTTCGTAAGGCTGCTCCAACTTCAAGCCCATGACTACTCTTTGCAAAAGCACCCTTCGATATATGTGCTTGAAACTGTTAATCACACCCTGATCCATAGGCTGCAAAATTGATGTTACATTCGGTGGAAGAAACTCCACACGGATGGCTGTAAGATCTCAGACTTCAACGTGAGCTGAACAGTTATCGACAATTAAGAGAACTTTATGTTTTTCTGATATAAATCGACGGTCCAAGTCTCTTAACCATTTTTCATAAATATGCCCAGTCATCCACGCATTTTTATTAGCATGGTATGCAGCTGGTAGTTTGTTAACGCTTTTGAATCATCTAGGCTTCAAATATTTTCTGATGAAAAGCAGGGGTAGTTTGTGTGTTCCATCCATGTTGGCTGCGAGCAAGATTGAGATTCTCTACTTACCCTTTTTGTATCCGCTACACTTTTCACCTTTGAAGGTAAGTGTTTTTTCAGGCAGCATCTTAAAAAACAGACCGGTTTCATCGGTGTTAAATACATCCTCTGGAGCATACTCAGTAATGCTTTTAAATCGCGTTCATTCCATTCATTTGCCAATGTCATATTCGCTGTTTTACTTTCACGACACAACTTTCTGAAGCTCAAACCGTGCCTGAACTTAAAGTTTTGTAACCAACCGTCTGAGGCCGTCTTTGATTTTCAGCTTTAAAGCAAAAACGTTAGATTGTTGTTTAAGGAGATTGCTATCTATAGGAATGTTCATTCCTCTCATTTTCCTCATCCAAGAAATCAAAGCTTTCTCCAGTTGGGGTGTTTTGCTTCTCTGAAATATTTATGAGAGGAGTTTTTATCGGTGTTACTATTTTCAACAATTTTTTCTTGAGATTTTAGAATTGCCGAGATGCTATTATTTGAATTCCATACTTTTTCGAAATTTCTGTCTTGCTTAAGATTTTCTCATCTGCTTCTTTTAAAATTTTCTTTTTTACCTCAAAAGATAAACATGTGCGTTTCTTCAACTTCGACATACTAAAATTATCTAAAGTTTCTGTAATAATCTCCCTCTCGACTTAGGAGACTTCACAGATTGAGTAGTCCAGGTGATAGATGAAAATAGTGGATAACAGAACACAATCTTTTAAAATCTTTCCTTCCCCAATTCCCAAATGGCACCTGCTTGTTAAATGGGGATAGGCGGGTCGAGAAAGACATCCGAGCTTCACTCGCCAATCAGAAGCCTTCCACCCAAGTGTCTTTAAAATCACTGATAAGCAACCACGTGACTCTACGTGAACTTGTTGCCATGCCGACTCCCTCCAAAAGAGGGTGAAGGAAAACAACACATTCTTGGATTGCACCTGTTGAGAGTTTAATTGACGTTGGCACTTCGTTCCGATATTTAAAAAAAAAATGAAAAAGTAGGAAAACTGAGTTCGCAAAAAAGAGATTTTCATAATCTGTAGTTCGTAAATGGGAGCAAAAAATTACATTGCGTCTATGGGAATGTATTCGGGACCACACTCTAGTTCGTAAAATCGCAAGTATTCGCTAAAAAGAGGTTCGTAAAAACGAGCGACTACTGTATTGTTATCCCCCCCCCCCCCCCCCAAAAAAAAGACCGTAGTAAGTGAAAATAAATGCTCTAACCAGTATTTTGTGGTAAATTTCTAATAAGAAGTAATCATAATTTGTTGTAAATTATAAACTTTAAATTCTTTCATTTAATTGAATAGGTTAGACTGACAGCACCATCTATCTTCATAAAGAAATAGGAATCACTTATGCAATATAGAAATTTGTCACGATTTCAATAATTAGTGTAAAAGTAACTACCATATATACTCGTGTATAAATCAAAGAATTTTAGGCAAAATTTGGGAGTTGAAAATGGGGGGGGGGGGGGGACTTATACACGGGGTAGTAAAATCGGAAAAAACAATGCCTGTGATTGACAAAAAAAAAGAGCTCAACAATAATGTCCCTGTAATTGTTCTGCACCCATTTTCTCTTGGGATAGAATTCCCTTCAATACAGGGGCATTCCTTTCAACATTTTACCCCCTTTTTTAAAGAGTTCAACGTGAGAATGATTCTAGATATTTCCCCTAAAAGTCCTACAATACAAAGAAGTACTATGTTTTAGCAGTCTAAGAAATTCTTTATCCTTGTAAATAAGAATTGAATAGATTTTTGAAAGATTTTTTTTAAGAATCACTGAATTGATGTGAATAGGTTTCAAAATAGTTTAAGTTTCTTCAGTTCTACTTAATTATACAATTTTAAAACGTTGAATTAAAAAAATAAAGTCTGATTATATTAGGAACATAAAAAAGTTTACTAATTCAATGAAAATTTATAATTTTTTTTTTTTATCCCCGATTACAAATCATTTTTCAACATGTTACCAGAAAATGTGGTTCGACTTATACACGAAAAATTTAATTTTTTTCAAAATTTTCTTTAAGAATTGGGGGGGGGGGGGGGGGTTGACTTTTTACACAAGTATATATGGTAATTAAAAATTCAAGAATTTTCTAATGAAACATTCAAGTTCTTTACCGTCAGGTCTTGACGGGTGCTATCTAGTTGTTTATAATATCTGAATCTGAGTGCATAACTAATTTGTGAAGCTCTTTCAAACACAAGTCCTTTCCTTAGGAAAGAGCTTGTCTAGTATGTACACTACTTCAGCACTATGTATAACATTTATTTGAATATAGTAAAATCTTGCAATAAGGAATTATAGGAACTAAAAAATAATTCTCTTATAAACAAGTTTAGTCTTAGCAGAGAAAATAAGTTAAAACTGGTGTGAATGACTAAGAACAAACAATCTTCTTGAAACACTATCAAAAAGTTGTAAATGCGCTCATAGTAGAAGGACGTCTTTTTTGCGCCTGACGAAGAAAGACCCAGATCTTTCGAAAGGCCTAGCGCATTTACAAATTTTTGATGGTGTTTCAAGAAGATTGTTTGTTCTTAGTCTTAGCAGGTGTAATTGTATGGTATAATTTTGTTGTGACCATAGAATTATTCTGTTTAACACGCTCACGTCGGTGCGGTGGGTCACACTTGACTGTCTCAGATGTGCAAAGTCTCCGGCTTTTTGGATACCAGTATTTTAATACAGAAAATGTTGTTTTATTTAATTAGAACAATTGGGCGATTTATAGGAACAACATTTTCGCTAAAATAATAGTAGTGTGAAACAAAGCCGGAGACTTGACAACTCTGAGACAGGCGAGTGTGACTCACCGTGCCGGCGTGAACGTGTTAAGACAGGATTCCATTATGCTCAAGGTTTACTGTTAAAACAAAAGTCTTTCAAATTTGAATTTTTTTTAATGTTTTATACATCTAGGAATGAAAATTATTTTATGTTGAGTTAATTGGAATTCATATTTTTCTACAAAAATTTTAAGATTTAAAAATAAGTTTTATATTTTTATGTTAATGTATATTTATTTTTCACAGCTCAAACAGTCATTCCTTTACGGTGTCTCATTGCTGCAAATCCATGCGACTGCTCAGGGACCAAATCAACAAAGACATTGAGATGTTATTTCTGCCGAGTCAAACAGACCCATACCGTCAGTTCCTCATGTGGAATCCTTCCTTCCAATCCAAAGTCAATGAGGCTGCATTTCGCTGTGCCTTTTGGACGTCATTCCTGGAGATTAGAATCACAAATTTTTCGCCCAGTAGAAAACACTAATTTAAAACATTGGTTGAATTCATTGCATGATACTTTATGTGGTACATATATTTTGTTGCTCATATATATTTTTTAGCTGTGCAGTAGGTGATCAGTTAACGAACTGTTCGGGTTACGAACAAATCGGTTAATGAACACTTTCATGAGACATTTTTATGTTTGGTTAACGAGCATCTCGCAAAACAAAGCCAAGAAGAAGCTATGCTGTGTTTCAGATTTATTGAGTTGCATTTAATTGCATATATTGTCGACTTAGAGAACCTTTTAACAGTTGTATACGTATGGCCTAATTAACTTATGGGCTATACTGGGGGTTCGGGCCCTATATTAAAATATGGGCCCCCAAATTAGAATGAACAGGTCAGAAAAATTATTTTTTATATTTTGAGTCCCTTTTTGAAGAAATATTTTTAAATGCAAATTAATTATTTTAATTGAAAGCTCGTTCACAAATTATTAACAGGCTCTAAACTCCACTTGATCTTTATCGGCTCTGCAGTAAATATGATCTTTCAGAGAACTAAGGGTTTTTTGAAAGGTCTCAGTGACAAATTGATATGATTTAGTTAATGAATGTAATCCTAAAAGTTTTTACAAAGGGCATGTGTTTTATTTTTTTAAATGCACTACGACACAGACAAAGCCATCATAATACGATCTGACCATATTAAATAAAGACTTATATTAATCCTATTATAAACAGCAGATTTATATTATTTTTTATATTTTATTTAGCTTTTAAAACGAATTAATTGAATTTCCATACAAAATCTATGATCGGTTAATGAACACTGTTTTGGAACGAATTGAGTTCGTTAACCTATCACCCACTGTATTATATGTAAAAAGTGATATGTTAAAATTTGTGTGAACCATTTCATAATTATTATATATAACTAATGAATCTTATAGTACTGTTGCTATAGACAGGTGAATTTTAATTATAATATTCTTGCACATAAAGTATATTACAGAAACAATATTCTTTAAATTAATCAAGCGTTATATTCCTCTTTAAGTCAAGCGTCTCAGAGACCGCTATATGAGTAATTTCTATCACAGCAGTTTACGGGTTAAAACAATCAAAAACAGTTTAGGAAAAAATCTTCTTAGAAAAGGGGGGGGGGCAAAAAGCAAGGTTATCTATATATCTTCTTTCATATAATTATTAAACTCAGATTCAATGTGGGAACCGGGTTACAGAACAAAAGAGAAAACAATTTTTATTTTTTTAAAAACTCTAATGTTTTTTTTACATTAATACATATTTTTTAGATCGCCCACTGGCAACACCAAAACATGAAATTTTTATATGAAAAATATAATGTGTTCAAATAAAGTTTTAAAATTTCTAAAAAGAGATACTTTCATATTAGCAATACCTCAAGCGTTAACGTCTAAAGAAATCGTCAAAGATTTTGCTACTTACAGTAGCTTATTTTTAATTATGATAATTTTAGTAGTTTAAGCTCATTGTTCAATTACATGTCTGTTAAACTTATGTTTTATTTATAAAATTTTAATTCTGTTATGGAATATCATCTGGAAACAAATGCTAAACTATTTATATTATTTTAAATGCAAACAGGTTAATCTTTCATAATCGGGCTATACGCAATAGATTTTTATAAAAATAATGCTTGAAAATTATTGTAAAAAATCTGTAAATTGGGGTACGGTTTTCAAGCAAATTGCATGTGAAAGAAAGAACATTTTTCCCCATTCATTTGACAATCTAAAACTTGAAATTGCATAATGTTCAAAAAAAGAAAAAAACTGCAGTACATGTGAAATTTATGGGTCAGGTGTTGTCACCATCAATATGACATCAGCATTGCTCAGACATGTTTGCTTTATAATATAAATATTTATTAATTTTAATAATTATTAATATATTTAACATTATTATTATTAAACATATAAAGGGTGTGCATAAATGAATTACTGGATAAAAAGTTATTACAAAAATTGTAGAATAAGTGAAAGGAAAAAAAAAAAAAATCTTGTTTCATTTTATTCATTAACTGAAAGATTTTTTTTCTATGGTGATTTACAGCAGCCATGTACAACAGTTCAGTAAGTATGAGCATTCCTCAGGCTGGTGGCAAACCATGGAGGGTGCATAATTCACATGATTGGAAACAAACAATATTATGTCACTATAGTTGTGCTAGCGATACAATGTATATCTGTATTTCACAGTGGTAGCCATAAGATCTCTAGGGTGTTTCATGGAAAAAAAAAAGAAAATCATAGCGAATTTGGTATTTATTTTTTCTAGGAAGGGGGTTGGATTCTTTCTGAAAGTTTTTCAAGGAAAAGAGTCAAAAACATTATTGCTGCTTTTAAGGGGAAAAAAAAACTCATCTAAATATAAATGATTAAAAAACAAGTAAGAAAAAATCATGCGTCAAGCAATTCACAATAATGTAACAAAACTACCATTTAAAATATTGCGTTTTAATTCAACCCTATGGAAATGCATAATACATTTCAAAACTCAATTTCAGCTGTTCCCATCCACAATCGGAAAATTATGGGAATTTTTTTCAACAGCCCTGTATATGATATATAGATTTGAATCTATTAACTACATGCATGCCAAAATTTAGTTCACTTAAGAGCATTAGCATACATATACTTAGTTCACTTAGCATACATATACTTCAGTTGAAAATTTACCTTCAGCAATTTCCTTTAATAAGGAGAACGGTATGTGAATACTTTTGTGCAGGCCTGTATTTGAGGTATAGAATTTATATATAACGAGTAAGATGCAAAAAAATAATTAAATTTAAAAGCATACACCGAATTTTAAACCGTACATTCCAGCAATTATTACTCAAAGTCAGTACTGTACTGTAGCCAATTTCTTTTCTGTGTCCCTGTAAATGACTAAAAAATGCTATGAATGCCCTGTTCTAACATGATCGTAGTGAAAGTCAGTGATTTATATCAGTGTGAATATATTTGAAATAGAGTAATGTCATTAAAATATTCTGAAAACGATTTCCCCCCTATACCATAATGTAATGGAATACTTTTGAGTGCCCTGTAAATGAACGATTAATCCTACATACTTTCATCAATTTCATGAAAATCAGAGTGTATTCACGGGAGTTAGAGCATGGACAGACGGCCAGACAAATCGAATGCATAAACACTTTTAAACTTTGTTGGAATGTGTTAAAAAGAATCTTTTAAATGGGATTTAAAATAAAAAAAGAAGTTGGTAAAGGAAATGTTCCAAGGGCTGCCAAGATAATCTTCAAAAGGTATTGCATTGGAGAGCTTTAGTTTACAGCATGAAATGTGTTCAGCACCAGTACTATTCATATTTCTTCTAAAAGGGTCAGGCCAATTTATCAAAAAGGCCGTATTCAGTTGAGTTGAAAGGACACCTTTTTTTTTTTTTTTTATCTCCCACCAGTTTGTTTGTCAGTACGTACATTATCTATTGGAAATTGCATATGTTATGTGCTAGGTTATGCTGGGAAAAGGGGCAGGGCATATTTATCACTTCCAAAAGGGTAGCATTAGACTTGCCAAGTCTACTGTTTTGCTCACATTTTTCGATGCTCCTGATTTTCTTGCATGTTTTTCATTAGTCTATAATTTTGCTTAACAATAATTTGTTTCAAATAAAAATTAGTTTTTACTATTGTTTTGCATGTGATTATGAAGAAAGAAAATTTTTCTCAGTTATCTGTAGTTAATTTAAAATCATATTAAACAAATATAATATGTTTTGAGTTTTTTCTTTGTGTAAGTTTTTTTTTTTTCTTATTTGAGTATAAGTGATGTATTTAATCTTCAATGACAGCCCAGCACAACCAAAAATTAAATTTTTACTAAACATGCTTACAAAAAATGTTTTTACTGGGAAAAAAAAAAAATCTCCCTGATTTTTAGATCTCAGAACTTGGCAAGTTAGGTAGTGTATATCAGCACTACAAAAAAAAACAAAAAAAAAACAGACTTAGTTTCCACATGAGCACCGTTAGTGCTTGGAGAACCTGTAAAAGATGTTTAAATAAAGAATTACCACCTGTAGTCGGAAAAATATCTGAATTCTTTTGTGAAGCCCTGTAGGTGATCTATAAATTTGTATATATATATATACTACATCAGGGCTGTCCAACACGGCACCCTTTCGTATGTTACTAAAATTTTGTAAAGATAAAAATCCATTTTAAAAAAATGCTTTTTTTTAAAAAATAATGATATTTGTATATATATTTAAAATTATTATTAAAGCAATTAATGTTTCTGGCTCCTTTCCCTACAAAACCTTTTACATAGCGCACCCGATCCCCCTACCTCGCTCTTAAAAAAAGGTGAATCTAAATTTATTACAATTTATACAGTCAAACCTCGTTAACGTGAACACGCTTAATGCAAATTACTTTTAGTATGAATTGTTTCCGATTGCCCCATCCTGTTGTATATAATGTATTTAAGTTCAGATAACACAAACCACTTTTAACATGAACAAAAAAAGTTTCCCCTTGAGTGTTCGCATTAACGAGGTTCGACTGTATACGACTGTTCGACTTTTCATAGTATTTTTACATAGAACTCCTGAATCGTAGAGATTGTCTGGTTATCACTATGAGATGTATGTGCATCATATAAAAGTATCACTAATCAGGGCTTGATTACCGTGGAGGCTAATGTCTGCCAGTATTTTCGATTAGTAAATTTTCACCCTGTTTGACAGAAATTCTTCATTGAAATAAGGCAACGATTACTATACAAAAATAAAGGGGGGGAAGTTGGCCCTTGTGAAATTTCGCAAACCTCTTCTTTTCTCAGCCAGACTGATTAGGCGCCAGTGATCCCAGGTCACGTGGTCTGACTAGAGAATTAATATTAAAAAACATTTTTTCTTTTTTGTTCCTTTTTTAGTTTAGTTGGTTTTGTGAAAGTGAATCTTGAACGCAGCAGGTAATAAGCTGCGTATAGGTTTTTTATCGTGGTCTTCTATTAGAAATTAGAAGAAATGATGTTTAATTTAAAAAAAGGGGAAATTTATTTCCGAATATGAAATCATGCTTGACTTCTTGTTAGAAGAAATAGTTTCTGAAGTATTGTTTTAAAAGCATTTCTCTTGTTTATAGTTCAGTTTGAATGTGAATCTCGAAAGCAGCATGCTGGCTGTGTATTTCTTGATCTTCCGAAAAGGGAGAAATGAATATTCTTGAATATATAAAAGAAATCTTTGATTCCCAGTGAGGAATAATGCCTTTAACAAATATTATTCAAATGTTTTCGTTGTAAATATTGTACATATTAAAAGTGTAAATATAGAATTAAAAGTGTAAATATACAAAGTTTTTAATTATCCTGTGCTTGACTTGGATTTATACTGAAAAACACCAGCGCCATTTTCAGTTGTGAAATATGTTTTATTATTTTAATGTGATTTTACATGAATCGTGAAGTCTATAACTAAGCTCTCCCAACCTTGGATTTAAATTGTGATAACGTGACTTTTCGTGGAATATATGAAGATTATTCTTCATGTTTTGGTGCCTCAAGACCCGGAAAAAAGGTAAGAAATACCTTTATTATTCTGCATGACTGTTGATTTCTTGAAAATATACATTTTTCATGATCATTTATTTTGAAAATTGAATTTAATCTTAAACATGGATAAGCCTGATAAGCTTAAAAGTAAAAGAGCTACCGTTCGCACAGCAGTTACAAAATTAATCACAAAATGTGATACATTATTATCTGTTGATATTGATAAAACTGATTGCGATTCTTTAATGGAATCATTAGAGCTCGTAAATGAAAAGGAAGCTCAACTAAAGGAATTAGATTCCGAAATAGATGAGCTAATTCAGGAAAAAACTGAATATGAAAAAGAACTAAAATCGGTAGAAGAATATTCTGAAAAAATATCAAGTTTGAAATTTAAAATTAAGATGAGGCTTAAAAAATGTAAAATCGAAACTGAACCAAAAGTTTTACTAGAATCAAGTAACGGTTCAAAAATCGGTAGTAAACCAGTTTCGGCAGTGAAGCTTCCTAAACTTAACATAGAAAAATTTTCTGGTGATGCAAGCCAGTTCTTAGAATTTTTTAATTTATTTACTAGTGCGATAGATTCAAACGAATTGTTATCAAAAATTGAAAAATTCCAATATCTCAAATCCTTGTTGTCTGGACCTGCATATAATATTGTAGCTGGTTTTGAACTGACAGATCAAAATTATTCAACGTGTTTGAAGTTGTTAGAAGAGAGGTATGGTAAGCGGGAAAATATCATAATCCTGAATCTTGAGCCAGTAAAAACCTCTAACAATGTTACTTCTTTAAGGAGGTTGTACGATAATATTGAAACTTCTATGAGAAATCTTGATGCGTTAGGAGTAACATCAGGCTATTATGGCCATTTATTACTACCCTTATTATTACGATTATTACCCGAAAATTTGATACTAGATTTCCATCGAAAACGTGACCCCGATAAGGACTGTGAAGTCACCGATTTAATAAATTTTATTAAAACGGAATTAAGATGTCGTGAAGCTACTAATTTAGTAAATAATTCCCAAAGCAAGGCTTATGAAAATTCTAAAACCAAATATGAAAATTCTTCAAGTAAATATCAAAATTTTCCGCAAAAGAAAAATATACCTTCAGCTGCTGCTTTAAATACATCTACAAAACAGTTTTGCATATTTTGTAAGTCTTCTGATCATGTAGGACTAAATTGTTCGAAATTCACTGATGAACAGAAACGATATAAATTAAAGAAAGAAGGTCGCTGTTACAAATGCTTTTTTAAGTCGCATTTATCAATTAACTGTAGAACAAAAATTAACCCTTGTTCCAAATGTGCTAACACTACCCATAGTCCTTTGTTTTGTTTTAAAGAAACAGCAAAAGAAAATCCTGAAAAAGAAATGAAAGGTGCAATTGTATCTATGATGTCGGAACAAAAATATAAACAAAATAAATCTACATTATTGCAGACTTGTACAGTTTCTGTGTCTGCTGGTAAGGAATGCTTGTTGGCTCGCGTTTTATGTGATAGTGGTTCAGAAAAATGCTTCGTGAAGAGATCTCTAGTACAAAAATTAAAATTGAAGCCATTGCGAAGAGAAAATTTATTAGTTTATCCTTTTGGGCGGAGACGCCCTTATGAATCTTGTTATGAAGTTGTTGTTAATTATCCAGTGTTGTGCAACCTATTAACTCGATAAATATCGAAGCACTAGTGGTTGATAATATAACTGGAGCTTCTGTGAAAACTCTAGAACCAGAACTTCTAGAGATAATGAGAACAAGAGGCTTTAAGCCTGCTGATACAGGTCTTGAACAGGAAATAAATATTTTGCTAGGGTCTGATTTTTTGTGGAAAATATTAAAGGGAATCGAGGGAAAATTGACAAAAGAATTATACGTTGCAGAAACTATTTTCGGTCATGCGGTGCAAGGGCAGATAGAGTCGAATAAAAAAGAAGTAGCTTGTTTGCGTGTTTCAGTTGAAAATATAAATACTCAGCTGAAAGCATTTTGTGATCTTGAAGCAATTGGCATTGCTGAAAGCAATGAAAAGAACATTACCGATCATGAGGTAATAAAAGAATTTAAAGAAAATTTAAAATTCGTAAATGGGCGTTATGAAGCAAAATTATTGTGGAAAAATTCTCGTGAATTGCGTAGAAATAATCTTAAAGTAGCAAAGAAGCGGTTTTCTAGTTTAGAAAATAAATTCTTGAAAAACGATTCTTTATTTAAAGAATATAACTCCATTTTGCTAGAGCAGTTTAATGAGGGTGTGATAGAATTGTGCATCGAGAAACATTTTAATAATTCCTATTACATGCCCCACAGACCTGTTATCCGTGACGACAAAACTACAACAAAAATGCGCATAGTCTATGATGCTTCTTCCAAATATGGTGATTCTCTATCATTAAACGAATGTTTGTATCATGTCCCTAACTTGAATTCTAATGTTTTAGATGATGAAAACATTCCTGTTTCGAGTTTCGAACCCCCAAATACTTCCTTGACAATTTTAGGATTGATCTGGAACAATACAGAAGATAAATTAGGACTAGAATTACGACCCTTGTTAGAAAAATTAAATAATGATTCTTCTACTAAACGCAATGTTTTGAAAATTACAACTATGTTCCTTGATTCAGCCGGATTTATTGCCCCTTTTGTTTCTGATGAACTAGAAAATGATTGGAAAAATTGGCTTTCAGAAATCCCTGATCTCGCTCACTTGAAAATTCCCTGGCAGTATTTTAGCAACCTGATCATGGAAAAGGAGCATCTCCAATTGCATGTTTTTCCTGATGCTAACCCTAATGTGTATGTTCCTGAATTTCTTTCCTTGCCTGAAAATCAGTGGCCTAGAGTTAAAATTGCTGCATCTCGGTTACCTGATGTTTCTGAAGAGAAGTATAAAAAAGCAGCCACCATCTCTTGTGTTGTTCAAACAAATAAATCTGATGAAATTCCTATTTTTAATCTTGAAAAATATAGCTCCCTAAAGAAATTGTATCGAGTAACTGCTTGGCTATTTAGATTTATTTCTAATATAAAATTAAAGATAGAGAAAAGAGATTTTTCAGAATTATCAGCTGAGAAAATTTTACATGTTGACATGGAGTTTGTGAAATTTCGCAAACCTCTTCTTTTCTCAGCCAGACTGATTAGGTGCCAGTGATCCCAGGTCACGTGGTCTGACTAGAGAATTAATATTAAAAAACATTTTTTCTTTTTTGTTCCTTTTTTAGTTTAGTTGGTTTTGTGAAAGTGAATCTTGAACGCAGCATATTGTACATATTAAAAGTGTAAATATAGAATTAAAAGTGTAAATATACAAAGTTTTTAATTATCCTGTGCTTGACTTGGATTTATACTGAAAAACACCAGCGCCATTTTCAGTTGTGAAATATGTTTTATTATTTTAATGTGATTTTACATGAATCGTGAAGTCTATAACTAAGCTCTCCCAACCTTGGATTTAAATTGTGATAACGTGACTTTTCGTGGAATATATGAAGATTATTCTTC
Organism: Maratus speciosus; assembly: GCA_963932465.1. Lineage (NCBI taxonomy): Eukaryota > Metazoa > Arthropoda > Arachnida > Araneae > Salticidae > Maratus > Maratus speciosus. The sequence continues at coordinate 422,972,697 of OZ010800.1, forward strand.
AGCCCTTGCAGTAATCAGCGTCTATAGTGAAATAATATTGTTACATGATTTAATTCATTTGAATAATGACAAACATCATTGTTTATGATCAAGGGAGGGGCGTGCCCTTGTTTACTGAAAGGTTGGACAGACCTGTACTACATAGTATGCTACAATTTAGTTCAGTTAAGGGAATGCATAGCACATTTGAAAATTCCTTTTCAGTAATTTTCATCAATTAACAAAAATGTACTTGATATATTTTATTTTGTTCTGCAATTATGTGATGTGATCTATTATAGAATTCATACATACCAGTAATAGGCAAAAAATAAGTTAAAGTTTTAAAAGCATATCACAACTGAAAACACCCTTCCAGCAATTATTGTTAATAGACAGCACTGTAATTGAATTATTTTATGTGTGCCTGTAAATGAACGATGAATGCTATCCACAACATATTCTATAGAAAGTCTCTTGTAATTTCCCTCAGTGATTCATATCGATTTTGATAAACTTGAAATAGTGTAACATCATTAAACTACACCACAAACTGTTTTTCCTCATAGACCGTAATGTAATGGAATTATATTTAAGCGAGTTAGAGCATGGACAAACTGACAAATCGTATTCATAAACACTTTTCAATTATGTTAGAAAATGTTAAATAGTTGCTAATGTACACAAATTGTGCAGGAAATGCAGTATCTATATTATAAAGGACAAACATATCTGTGCGTAACGCATACGTCATTCTGCAAATGGCAACACTCTGAAATTTGAAATGAAATTTTGGTTTTGCAATTTTCGCTACTGCAAATTTTTAAACTTCTAAACATCGCATATTTCAAATTTTTACACTGTCGTATAAGGAAAAAAATGCTCTTTTAAATGCAATTTGTTTGAAAGCTGTATCTCAATTTATTTTTGAGATATTAATTTTTTTTATAGTTTTTAGTGCCAATTTTGTAACCGTGGCAACTGAAGTACACCATTTTTATTAAAGGGAAAGGGAAAATAAAAACAGTCATGGTTTATTTATTTTTATTGATTATATCCTTATTGATGCCATTTTCACATTACAAATAAAAGTAACTTTTTTTCATAATTTTTGAACAGAAAATGACATCAGCCATTAAAAAAAACACACACATTCTTCTTCATAAATCAGTTTCATTTCAATATTTTTACATTACGTTGATACCGAGTTTGTGATGCTAGGCAAAATGATTCAGTGAGTAAAAATGATGTCATATTTAAAACAAAACGATCACTTTTTTTGATAAAACTAAACATTTGACCAATACTAAATGGCCAATACTACAACTAAAGGCAAATTTCTGAATGTTTTATTCGCGGGTACTGAGATTAGAACTTAAAGTTTGTGAGAATGTTCACATGGAAAGTTGTATCGGACAAACGTGACTTTAAGTTTGGAAATACATTCATTGATAATCTATTGCGTATTAAAATACTTTTAAATTGTGAACTTGAGTGGTGCGTATGTAAATTTTGAGAAAGTGAAAATAACGTACAGTTTAGATTTTATGGATGAAAATTTTATGATGTGACAAAGCAAAATCCTTTTTACTGATTTTTCATCCCGTAAAAATAAACGTAAGAGCCTCAATCGATAGCTTCATCACAATTATTCATCTTGATTACGTATTCTAATACAGTTTAATTTTTCAATAATTTAAGCAGTTCAAGTTCATGGAAATAACATTTTATTAATTTTAGGGTAAAAATATTATTTGTTTTAAGAGTTAGACAACCAATGTAAGAAGAATTTTTTATTGTAATTATTTTTGCAGGTTTATCATAAATTTGATCTAACAGTTTCTTTCCAAACATTTTAGTTCGTCGAATTTCGACGTGTTCCAACTCATTTAGTTAAAAACTAGGTTTTCTATTGGTGATTGTCATGTTAACAAATAACTTCATCTAAATTTGCAATATTCATTGGCAAAGTTACTGAAGGCCAACTATATTCAATTTAAGCAGTTGAACAATATATGATTCATACATACCAAATTTCTACCAATCATAAACAACTTATGTACCAATGTACCTATTGATTTGGAAATTCTAATTAAAAGTTAGAATAATGAATTAATTTGTTTGATACTGCAACTGAAGTTTTTCCTTTATGGCAGAAACATCCTCTTTATTCACTCTATGCCTACTTATACGTTTTTGCTTTACATAAGTTGAAGGATGCAAGTGAAAAACACACTTCAGACTATGGAAATCAAATAAGAGAAAATGCAAATCGTATTATTTGGCACTGATGTGGTTTTTCAACATCAACAGTTTACTTTGGGCTAATCTTATGTGAACTGACGTTATTTTGCACAGAAACTGGCAGCGTATGTCAAAATTTACTGAATCCACAAGAAATTCAGTTTCATGAAAAAGTGGTCTGAAATATATTTTCTTCTCCCTTTGGCAGTTCACTTGTTTTCACATACCTTGTAAAACTATGTTAAAAGGATTTTTTTTTTTTAATCCGGTGATTCATTTATGGATGATACCCTACATGTTATTGTTAGATGCTAGAAGTGTAACAACCCATTTTGTTGCATTTATGTTTTATAAGATCTTTGAAATTTTTGTGGGAAAATACTTACTAATATTTTTTTTAAATTACAATGTAATTATTATAAGTTATAAATCTTAGATATTTCAATTGCCATAAGATCCTTTAAAATTGATCCATTAGTTCTCGAATTTTTGAGGATTGAAAGATTAATTCTCCTGGTTTTTTTATACTCCCATTTTCTCAAAAACTAGATATCCGATTGCGATAAACTGCAGACTGTTGCAGAAACATTACATTCTCTATTTGCTCCTGATAAGTTTAGTGTTTGTTATTCAATCATTTCTAAGGTTATTCCGGACATACAAAAAAAATTTTTTTTAATGTTATTTTTGGCTAGATATTTCAATAGCCAAATGAATTTACAAATAGGTTTTTTCTTAAAATAGCAAACACACTCCAATTTTATAGCAAAAACATGTCTGCCACTTATGCTGATGTCTTATTGATGGTGACAATATGCTGATGTCTTATTGATGGTGACAATGATGTGTCCTATTTCCTTCATTATTTAGTTGCTTCTAAATATTGCATAATGTGATTTTTTGTACCAATGAATAAAGCAAAAACTGTACTTTCAAGTAAAATTTGTTTTGAAAACTAATCCAAATTTACTGTTTCTTTCTATTATTAAAAAAAAAAGTAACTTACATTGCTGTTGCCATAATTGAATTTACTGTGACCTTTTCACACTATCACATTAGACTGCAAATATTATATACTGCATTTAAGATGTTTCAATTGAAAATGATTTTCAGTATGTTTTGTTGAACGGGCAGTAAGTTCTGTAGCCCAGGTTGGAGTACCTGACATTAATAATTCAATAATAATATGTGCATAATGCATAATTATTCACCAAAAATGTGGGGTTTTAAAATTTGTCCAAATTTCTGTTGTTTTGCTTAAAGTTTTAGTTTTAAAAAGATTATTGCATGTTGGTTATTTTTTTGTTTTTTGAATTTATTTTGGGCTGTACATCTTTTTTTATATTTAAAAATATCTCTTTTGATGGTTTACATGAAATTACTTTGCTTAATTAAAATTATTTCTCAAGAAAGTTGCCACTTTTTAAAACTTCTTTGGCCTAATTGATGTGATTTTTACCATTTTTTTTTTTTTTTTTCAAAGAAAACATATCTTTGGATTTTTTGCATTATATTTGACATTTCCCTTATATATTTAAATTTTTGTGTATAAAAAAAATGAATAATATGCCTTGTGCGACGGGGAGTATCTACAAATGTGTACCGTGAACTTCCAGTTGTGCAACCGTTTTTTTCTCCGGTCACAAGCATCTGGAACATTTGGTCACCAAATTATGAAAGGACATTAAATTCTCTGGAGCTTATACAAGCATTTACTTTAAAAAGTTGATTTTTGACAAAAGACTACTATTTGAAGAATAGAAGTCATTTTTTTCACCTTTTTTTTTTTATTATTAACCTTTTACGAGCTCAAAAAAATAATTAATCAATGAAAATTACACTTACCAATAGTATAAACCCCAGCAGAAATTAACCTTTCCTCAAAAGTAAATCAGTCAAATAATTCTTCCGAAAACTGGTCACCCATTTTGGAAAACATTGTTTTGAAAGTCATTTTCAACATGGTTTCAAGATAGGGGATTATTTTCTGACATGGTTTTGAAATGCAATAAACTTTAAGTGTAAATCTGCATGTATAAAGCAGTTTTCTGGATGCTGTTGTGCTGTGTTCAATGATGAAAAAATATTGTAAAGAATTGGAGTATAATAACACTGCTTTAAGGCAACAATCTACACACTTAAAAGATGTAAAAAAAAAAAAAAAAAAAAAAAAAAAATCAAAAATCAAAAGCTTCGACTCAAAGAAGCAGAACCTTCCCTTAAGGCTGTTCTCAAATCCAAAAGGGCAACTTTATGACATGAGTTTTAATTTATTTTTGTTCGGAAATGCATGAAACTAGCAGGTGTTGTTCAGAAACTATGTCATTGAGCTGTTTTTTCAGTTTTTTTGCAAACACAATAAATCTTTCACAAAATAGTGTCAAAGTAGGCATTTTGAACCGAATTTCCACGCGAAAGGAGAAAAACCCCACAAGAAAGGATGAAAACCGTGTTTGTCACGTGATCAAATTCGCTTCTAACTCAATAGGTAATTGATTGATCTAAAAATGGAAAACACAGTTTGATTCCAAATTGCTTCCATGGTCAGGTTTTCCAATTTTATATCTTTCCATTAAAAAATGAATTTGTAAATGTGTCAACATTTTGCACTTGTTGAGCAGAATACCCTTAAAGAAGATTTTGATAGTAACGGATATAAAAACGTTTCACATTTTAGCAAACTTTTGGTTTAAAAAATTTTTTCAGTCAGATCTCCCAAATTTCCTGCATTCTCCCCTTTTTTCTGCAATTTCCTCTTTTGTCCAGCAGCTAAAAGACGACTTCTGAATATAGGATTGAAGGGAACAAAAATTTTCCTTTTACCTGACTACATGCAGAAGAGAAGGATAATTTTGGTCATGGACAATGTAAGATTCTTTATTTCCTGAACAATGGGAATGAGAGGATGGATCATATGCTATAGTTTTATAGCCTATGTTTCCTGGAATAACCTCAAATGCTTATAAAATGGTTGTTCTGTTAAAAAGTATTACTGAAGTTTTGAAAAGGAAACAATTATTCATCACTAAACATAGCAAAATGTTAATAAGTAGAAAATAAACAAATTAATAGAAAAAGCAAAATTAATTTTAATTTTACATGAAATCAGCTCTAAACATGGAAATAGTAATTTGATATTGTTATTTGTTTTGCAGTTTGGCTATTAATTGAATGATTTATTGACTCATTAATTTGGAATTTTCCTAAAATTTTCTCAAGTTAGATATTGTTAAATCATCATTTATTATACAGTAACATATGTTTTCTTTTGCATTTCAGATTTGAATCGTCCAAAGCATTTGCTGATTTTTATTAATCCATTTGGCGGAAAGAAAAAAGGTACCAATATTTATGAACATAAAGTTGCGCCCATTTTGCAGTTAGCTAGTGTTGAGGCAGATGTTGTTGGTAAGTCCAATCATTTGTTACGGTACAACTGAAATTGAACTTTAATTTATTAAACAATTTTAAATTATATTTCTTTTATTGTGTTGACCTTTTTTTTAATTCTAGATTTAAAATAAATCATACAGTTAAATTAAGGATCTCATTATTCAATTTTTTTTCTTCTCATTCTTATGTAAAATATTACATTTCTATGTACTTAAACACTAATATATTTATCTACAGTTGGTATCGGTTTTATGGTCACCATGCGGTCCTGAAAAATATGATCTTATATGCGGCGTAAACATGAATTTTACTTTAGACAATAAAATATTATTAATAAGTTAGTTATATTAGTAAAATAATGTACAAAGAAACTGTGAATATATAATTTATTAAATAAGACCTATGAACAAGAATTGCTTTACACTTAAATTTTCAGACTGATGAGTACACTCGTAGTAGTAAAAATAATCTTTTATGCAGATTTGTTTGTTTTTTATCGTAGTTAGTTGTTATAACTACTTTTTCTTATTGCCTTTGGGATTGGTAAAAAAATATCTGTGGATATTTAGTGCTTTGAGAGCTTCTGCTCACCTTGTCGGTTCAGCTTCGCACTCACTGTCATTATCATAGTTTCCATCTGTGTTTACACCGAAAGTGAAACCAGTGCAGACCGACTAGTGTAAATTTCCGAAACGATTTCCAGTATAGAAGCCTCACCATGAACATTACCCATGTCACGTCAGCTGCGGATACCTAGAAGAAAAATACCAATATGCGTGAAGGACATTTTAACACAGCTTCGCCTTTGTCTAATAAGCAGTACTTTTCAGAAGGTACATATCTGCTAAGGCGTGACTGTTGCCACTCGTGGGTAAAATCCATTAGAAGCGATTTCATTGCCAGCAACTGCATATGTCAATTCATCTTGTATTGTGTAAACAGCATTCTAAAGTTTTTGTGCAACTTCAAATAGGGGCACATCATAATCATTATCATTGCCATCGAATGATAATTCTTCACATTCTGGAAGCTAAGGTCTTCTAAAACAATTTTCATTGGCCTTCTTTGATACCATATTCCAACTCTTGTCTACATAACACGTGGCATCTAACATAGTCACGAGAAACTTCTTTTTTCGATCAATGGCAGCAATGAAGTCTTTTAGAAGCTGCTTTCGATAATTTATCTTAAAATTTTGAATAATCCCTTGATCTAAGGGTTTTGCCATACTAGTTCAGTTTGGAGGCAAGAAAACAAGTTCAATCGAATATAAATTCCAAATTGCACAATGAGCAGTACAGCTGTCTGCGATTATATAGCCCCTTTTCTTCTTTTTGTCTGTCCAAATTCTATTGAAATGCCGAATTTCTTTTTCCCAAATGCTTGTTGTCATCCAGGCCTTTTGATTCGCATCGTAAGATACAGGCAAAGATTTGTAGTTTTCCAAACAACGAGGCTTGAGAAATTTACCAATAACTAATGAAGTCAATTTATATGAGCCATCTATATTCACTGCTAATAAAACAGTCTTTTTTTGCTTAACTTCCCACCACTTCATTTTTCGTTCTTAAAAGTAACAGTTTTATTTGGCAAAACATCAAAAAACAGACCACTCTCATCAAAATTAAAAAGATCACAAAGTTCATATCTATTGAGAATATCACTTCACAAGTTAATATCCATTCCTTCTATTATTTTTCTTGTATACTATCATAAACACCAGCAGCTTCACCACACATCTGTAAAAAGTAAGATTGCGGTGTAAGTTAAACCTTTGTAACCACATTTTGCTAGCAGTAAAATTCGGTTTTCGTAGTTCATCAGCAATTTTCAAAGACTTTTTACAATAATCCATGATATTAGAACATTCTGCAACCTAGCCTATTTCATCCAAGTGGAAAGGTCTTTCTCAACATTCTCAAATGTTGAAACATGTTGTTGCTTTCTCTTTTGGTGGATCGAGCAGATAAATGGCCATCAAAAATCAACCAACCAACCTCTTTTGATGGATCGCATCTTCTGCTTAAAATGATGAGAGCCCCAAGACGTTATTCAGTATCATTCTCGCTATTCGAAGTGTCTTCGTGAAAGCTTCTTTCGATACATTCGATTTTTCAAAATTTTATATAAATTTTTTTCCCGCAATTGTAATTTTTTTTGTTTTGCAGACATGTTATATTTACAAAAGACAATTAAAAAATGAACGAACACTTTACAGGCAGCGACAAGTAATGAAAAATACAAAACAATAAAAACATGTGATTTAATATCTGTCGACACGGAAGACAATTCTCATTCGGTCGCAAGGGGTGATGGCATTTTTTCCAAGAATTGGTCTGAGCTTTGGAAACGCTTGCCGACAGAGAAAAGTTTCTCTTATCAGCTGCAACCGACAAGAGGAGATCCCTACCTCCCACAAGTATCAGCGTGCATCTAGTCACATATTATGCAATATCGCAATCTCTAAGTTTCGTTTTAAAAGGTAAAGGTCTCCCTGTCATTCTAAAGCTATAAAAATGTCAACTGGCCTTTCTTTCCTACATGGAAGTTTGTATTTCTGGTTTTTAACAAAAGTACGGGAGATTCATTGATGGAAAAAAAAGAAGAATGACTACAATGAAAGAAGTTCCTCCTTCAGGATGTCCATCCACTTCTTTCTAACGCTTTAAAAATGAAAAAGCACCACGTTAACAATACAAAGAGGCCGTCAGTTGAAGATAGTTAAATGATACGTCTATTTGGCACTTTACATCCTAAAAAGGGGAAGGGTAAAAACTGACCATATAGGCAGTATATTTTAACACATACCTATTCAGTCAATCCGAACTTACCAAAAGTGACCTTATAAGCGGGTGACCATATATCTGGTACTGACTGCATATATATAATTTAAGTCATTTTTTGATTTCCTCAATTGATTTCATTATTTTCTATGGGTATAGATGGCAGCACTAAACATTTTTGTTAAAAATCTAGTTACAATATAGTTTTCCTTTTTCACACCAGATGGCAGCAATGTTTTGGTTTTCGGCCACATATATTAATAGTCTTAAATCTGATTGCATCCTCGCGTGTTATAATATTGCGGGTCAACTTTCTGAAATTTTTGGATTTGTATATAATTGAGGTATTGTGCTCTAATCATTTTTCAATTTTTAATATCTTGTGTGAGGTGCATCTTTCTTTAGATCTCTTGGTCTTTTATCATTTATTTATTTATTTTTATGATGTGCTATTAGGAGCTAAATTTTGTCATTTTTGGCTTAATGCTGACAAAATTTGATGAAATAAAGCATCTTCACCATGCGTTTACCTGCAAGTTCCTTTGATGATTCTATGGATTCATAGTTTCTTATTTTACATACTGGTTTCCTATGTTCATATATTTGTGATTTAATCTTGATTTTATATAAATATATATATATATATATATAATATATGAAATGTATTAAAATCCCATTTTAAAATAATTTCTAATTAAATATTTTAATGTTTAAGTCTAAATCTGTCCCTGGAAAGTTGTTTTCTTAGCCCAACAAATACTACTTTGATATTAAAGTCTAACAAACTTTAAGATTCGAAATGCCAGCTAAGCACTATTTACAAGAGTCTGCGGTTTGTGCTGTAACCGGTCTTAACCATCTCTTACTTACAATCACTGACCTAGGCAGTATTGCCTTCCAGTTGACAATTAGATGCATTGGGACCTGTCTTAGTCTAATCCTTACCCAAATATGCAGACCTCTATGTGCTATAGATTGCCTTAGCCATCACTAACAAAGACTCACAGACAAACATTTTTTATTAATATAGATATACATACAGTGGGTTATATTATACTTACTTGTTTTTCATATAATTTCTGTAGTTCTTCATGCAATTTTCAAACTTGCACTTTTTTTTGCACCCATTACTATTGAATGATGTTTTACTGAAAAGTAAAACAAAATGAGTACTAATACTATTTTTTACCTGAAGAATTTAAGATTCTGAATGATGAAGTAGATTTTATATTTATTATGTTTTTTTTTTTTTTTTTTTTCTATTTTGAAATCTTTAAAAAGCGTGATTTGAGCTTCTCTATTTAAATGGGAGGTTGCAGATTCTTGACTTTGTTCTCCCAGCGTTTAGTCTGAAGGTTTATGTAAAAGATATGATACAACTTGCAAGATTATATCAACAATCAAGTAATGTGAAAGCATTTTTTGTTGAAGAACCTTTGATTTTGTTATATAAAAAAGAAGAAAATTGTGAAAAAATGTTTTAGTAGTTAGGACATAAAAAATGAAAATTTTTATGTTGATTTTAATTTAGTTTGTTGAAAATATATAGATTGTGGTAGAATTTTCAACAAAGTGTGGAAAGTACTATTTGCATACTTCCTCACCTCCCTCTTCAGCCCTGTTGAATCACACATGGCTAAAAAATAAATACAATACATAATGTGATATGCGTTTATTTGCAGCTTTGGCATTTTCAGGATTTCAACTTATGATCCTTTTTTCCATAAAACTACACCTGTTGTGTCTGCTTCACAGGCTTTAAGCTGTCCTTTTCTCTCTTGGTTTTTTAATTTTTATTTCTTCCTTCAGAGTTACTGTAATTTCTGTGTGACTTTCTTCGATTTGATGTTTTCACCTTAGAAGTTTTCAATTCAAATATGTATATTTTTTTCCTTTTCATAGTTTTTATGTGCACAGTTTGTTTTTATTTATGTATTTCTTTGTATTTTTTTAGTTACTCAAAGAGCCAATCATGCTAAAGAAATGATTGAAGATATTGATATTCTAAAATATGATGGGTAAGATACTGATCTACTAATACTATATTATATAATCAATTAAATAAAATTAGCTTAATATATATATATAATTTTTTTTTTCACTTTCTATTAATTTATGGTGTTTAATTTTATGAGCAAAAGCTAATAAAAGTATTTTAGTTCTATTAGGCTGTTCTCAACTGCTCTGCTGAACAAGTGCAAAATGCTTTGACACATTAACAAATTTATTTTTTAACGGAAAGATATAAAACTGGAAGGCTGGACTATGGAAGTGATTTGGAATCGAACCGTGTTTTCCATTTTTTGATCAATAAATTACCTATTGAGTTATAAGCGATTTTGATCATGTGACAAAGACATTTTTCTCCCTTCGCTGACTCGTTTTTCTGCTTTCTTCAGGAACTTCAGTTCAAAATCTCAACTTTGACTATATTTTCTGAAAGATCTATTGTGTTTGCAAAAGAAACAGCTCGATTATATAGTTTTTGAATAACACCTGCTAGTTTCATGCATTTCCGACCAAAAATAAATTAAAATTTATGTCATAAAGTTGCTCTTTTGCATTTGAGAACAGCCTTAATAGCAGAAAACAAAAATCTACTTATTATATATATATATATAATATATACTTATTTAAACAAGCATAAATGTTCAAGGTTTATTTCCATAGTTGTTTATATCATTTGACAACAAATCCCACTTTCTGATGCATGAATTGCTCCGAGCTTTTTAAAAAAATGTCAATGCCCTTATAATGGAAAGTACCTGTAATTCAAGGTGTACCATTTACAAGAAAATTAAGCTGTTCAATTAAATGTGTTTGTAAATTTGTCAGTGTTTTAAGCTGTTAACTGTGGAATTTTTTTGTTGATGAAAACATTTTAAAGAGAAAGTATTTTGATTTTTAAAACTAAAATAATATTCTGTGATTGCATCAAGATGACATCATTTTCAGAGACTAGTCACACCGCATTTCATTGATTTCTTGTTAAACGCCTATGAATGAAATTTTTACTGCTTTTTTTTTTAATCAAATGCATTGTTTTTTCATTAACCCTTAAATGCATAGTGTAACTCAGGAGTAAGTAACATGATCTTTTTTTGCCATTTAGCGCTTTTGATTGGTCTTTTGGCGAACTTTTATATGCAGGGATCGTACTTGTCCTGATATTCCTTAAATTCCTGAAAAATGAAAAAACGTCCTTAAATATGGTAACATGTCCTGAAATTTCACGAGTTTTGTACTATAGCACAAACAGTCATGATTTTTCCGTGAATATATGTGTACTTGTGTTTTTGTTCTTTTGCGGAATTGCACAAAATCTGTACTCTGGAATTAATTAGAATTTCTTTTTAAATTTTCTTTAAAAATTAATTTCTTTAGAGTCAGAAAATAGTGAAACGTTTTGTCATCCGATGATGAAAAACTCACAAATTTCATGAAGTGGTCGCACAAAATCGGAAATTTGTCAGTCGGACTGGAAGGAAATTTGCAAATTTTGTTAATCGGTTGTTGAAAAAAAAAATCACAATAGTCTTCAACCAATTTCTAAAAAAATCGGGAATGTCGGTCAATCATTCGCTGAAATTTGCGAATTCTGGCAAATGATTGTGGAAAAAAATCGCAAATTTTGGCAAACGTTTGCGGAAATAAAATCGTGAATTTCGGCAAACGATCGCGGAAATAAATCTCAAACTTTGGCTAATGATGCCAGAAAAAAATCTCAAACTTCGACAAACAATCGTGGAAAAAAAGTAGTATGCTGGGTAAATGTGTCCTCAAATTGTCCTGAAATATTGGAAAAAGTATGCCCTGAAATATCACCTAGGACCAGTACTATACCCCTGTATATGTTACTCACATACATTTTTTAAGATCGGGAAGTCTGTTTTTGTTCTGATTTGTTATCACGAGAGGAGGTTATAACATTTTTTGCCGATACTGCTTGCAATGTGCTCAACTGGCATTTTTTTCTCTATCTTTATAAGGTAGTTATTATTAATTCTGAAAACTACCCTGGGCCCCGAGGTGCTGTGTAGCATGTGATCTCGACCAGGTGGTCAACCCAACGCGAGACCCTCGGTATTTAGTTCCCAAGAAAGCTTGGTACTCATTTTATTGACCCCGAAAGGATGAGTAAACCTTGGCCAGCCGAGAGCAGAACACACGACCTGTAGCGTGGCAGACAGGCATGCTGACCATTACGCGACTGGACTTCCAAAACTATTAAAAGTATTATCAAAAATTGTTATATCGTTGAATAGTTGTTATTGCATACTTTAAAGGAAGTATATAATTTAAAAATTTTGAGCAATTTTTATTATGTGACTTAGGAGTGACATTATGTTCAACAGAAACAATTTTTTTCACTATTTTTGTAGTGGATAATTAACAAAATAGGCTCAAATATGTTTTCCGAATAAAATAAAAAGTCATGCATTAAAGGGTTAAAAAAATAATGGTGATTTTTAAAAAATGAAATTGCAATAGTGATAGTATCTTTTTTAAATGAAGACCAACCCCTGACCTCACTTTGTGATATTTGAATTTTGTTTCACTGTTTTTCATTTTCTTTTAACTTTGAGTTCATTGAATAGGTATACATGTTTTATCATATGTTTATTTTATTAGATTATAGACTTTTAATACAGTTTGCTTTCTATTGTAACTGCATAATTCTTTTCTAAATGTAGGATAAAATTAGGTTTCTACCCCTCCCTTCAAAATTTAAAGATTTCATGCAGTGCTTAATACAACAACATCAGTTAGTTATTCAAATTATGGAATCGCCTATGACATTATTTATCTTTCTAATGATCTTTATCTACTTTTTAAATTCAAAGTTTCGTGTTCATGTTGCCAATCTTTAAAAAGATATTTCAAATATAATTTCTAAACTTTTTCAGCTATCAAAAAATTAAGAAATAATATCTAACTTAATTTATATTGTAAATTAACAATGTTCTTCCAAATTTAATAAAAGTTTTATTTTCAATATCAAGATCGTTGGGAAATAATAAACTATCAGAATTAAAATAATCATCTTAATTCATTTATAAAATATACTTTTTAAATTAATTTTACCAATTTATAATAAATTTTCACTCCAATTTTCATTCAAAAACAATTTATTTTGATTCATTTTTCAAATAATATTCCTTTTGATTTCGTTTGAGTACGTTGTCAAACCAGCCAATCACAGCGCTTGCCGCTAATTTCGTTTCTTCCCAAGCGATGCGATTCTCTCTTTTTGAGGCGTTAGCTCTGAAAGAGAAAGCACGTAGGAGGCAGCCGGCTGGTGATGCCGTTATGAAAAATCGGCACATCGGTCGATTGGCTTTCCTATAAATGGAGTACAAATTAAATCTTATCTGTGGTGATAACTGGAAAGTTAAAAATATGATGAAGTACAAAAATAAAAAATTCAACAGATTTAAGTTGATGTCAAGTACAAGAAGTTGTGATGATGACGACTTGCTCTCCAAATGATCACAATTAACTCGGGGCTGATGTCCTTTTGAAATGCCCGATGTCAATGCTGATGTTCCTTTGAAATGTCCGATGTCAATCAGAGAGTATACTGAATGAAGTTATCTGAATCAGTTGAGGATTAAAAATTTATGATTCCATCTGCAGAGGTAAAGTTTTTCTGTTCATTTTAAAATAGGAAGAACTATGTTACACCCATAACTCCTACCCTGGAATTGAGCAAGCTAGGAATTTTATCTCTGTGAGTCTGCATTTAATCCACAACAAATGGATTTCAGATGACACTTCAAGTCTTAATTATCCATAAAGAGACAATTCTTTATGTAGTACAAACAATTATTAGTAATATTCTCATTGGATTAGGAACATTGGGGCGTTATACTATCGCATTCTTTAAGTGTTGAGAATACAAGAGTGAAATGCACAAATTTGTTTTTGTGTGATGTAATCGTAATATTTTGTTATTTATAAGTGTTTTCCAACAAATATTTAATGTTGTAACACTTTCTTTATCTGCACAGATAGTAATTTTTCATAAATATAATATAACCATAAATATGCCAAATAAAGGTAAATTAAAAGTTACATATAGATGTATTTATTGTGTTTGTGCATGTTTGTTTTATAACCATTATTTTAGGTATATCCTGAAGATTGTTCAAGGGTGAGATTAATCATTTTATTTTCTTATCTTCAGTTCGATTCTCAAAATAAATAATAGATTATCTACTAAATTAGCAATGTGAATTAAAATGTATTTCTCTCGATTTTTATTATTTAAACAATTTAAAGTAAAGGGGATTAATATTAATTGTAATAACTTTAAATTGACTTTTCATGGCGCGATGTACCGCTACTTTCACTCCGGCCAAAGTGTGATGTTGGGTGTGTGGGTTTTGAGACTTCAAATGTGAGTTTGGGGTAATTATATATGAATTAATTATCTTGAATTCATTTCATATTCTCGGAATTCACATACCCAGCACCTCACTTAACATAAAGTAATGCATAACAATAATTTTTTCTTTGTTTGTTTTAATAAAGTAACATGCATTTTCAATATTTTGTAACATGTATTCCAAACAGTTAGTTATCCTTAAATATATCCGACAAAACTGTGTTTTTCTGCACAGCTCTATTGATAATATTTTTGGTTATTTTTAAAGTGAGTGTTATATTAGAGATACTTTTTTTTCATTCATTAGGTATAATTTTTCTGCGCCCGAATCTGATGATTTTAAATAAGCTGAGCTCTATTTTTAGTTGTATCATCGGGACCTGAGTCCAATACCAAAAGTATAATAACATTTTAAAATTGTTTTAAGATTAATTTTCTCAATTAAAAATCTCTTCTTACATAGAAATAAGTATTAATCCTAAATACTCCCGTCCCTTGTGACAATGTTTCATGATTTTCATGTCCCCAAAAATCAGAAAGATACAATTTCTTTTTTCCAGTCATCCTGGAAAGACTTCAAAAAGAAAGTGAAGATAGACAAGGGAGATATTCCACGGGTTCTTTGTTACTAACTCTGACCATGCCAAGGCTTCTGAATCAGATACAGTAAATTCTGTCTAAGGCGGACTCTGTGCAAGCCAGAAATCTGTCTAATGTGGAAAATTTTTTAAGACCCAGCAAACCCATAGAAAATAACATTAATTGCTGCTGCGTAAGCTGGAATTTTCTTAACACAGAAACAGAAAAGTTTTTAAGGTCCCGCCGAAACTAAAATTTTGTGTAAAGTGGAAAAAATGATATTTTAAAAATGAAAGGCATTTGTTTTATGAAGCTTTAAAACTGATATATATACATGTCAGATACTCACTGTCAAACATTTTAATTAAATTCCGTAATAGATTAAGTTAAATGTAAAAAATGGAAACACTTTAAATTTTTAAGAAATGCTTTTTTAATCTAATATTTCCAATATAAATTTACATATAAAAGTTATTACTAATAAACGCACATTTATGAAAATATATGTATTTCCTGAAGTACAATATATTATGCTTTAAAATTTATTCAAATTCAAAGTGGCAGCTTTCTGACTCATTCCCAAAGTCATTTTAATCGTATACATGAAATTCTCAAGGATTTTTATTACAGCAGTACAGAGGAATGGAATAGCATTCCTCATAAATGATCTTTCAGTTTTCAACCAATTTTCGAGGCAGGAAAATTAAGGAAAGATTGTCGTCGGAGGCAATTCATTATACCTAAAGACTCAATATATTTATATATATAAAAAAAAAAAACACTATTTGATTCTAAATATCTCCAATAATAATGCTTGCAAAATTTATGGTTTTGCGTATAAAAATGATGTTGAGAATGTGTCAGAAAGATTTTCGTTACTGAGCGTTTTTTTTTTAAATACAGTTTAGGACCCATTATCCGAAATCCGGAAAAAAAAAATTTGAAGTTTTTCTAAATTTGTAAATTTTTACTAAAATTTTGGAATTTCTAAAAATTTTACAGATTCCTAAATTTTTTTCAGCTCATTGTGTTTCAATGTCTAAAATATGTTACTTCACTGATGAGCGAACACAGACCCCCACCCCCCAAATTAGGAAAAAAAAATCAATTTTTCTTTAAAATTTTAGTATACAATTAATTTATATTTACGATTTATTTAAAAAAAAATCATCAGATATTTCACCAGGGCCGATTCTGTTCTGAATTTTCCAAAAATTTAAGCATTTGGTTCTGAAAATTTTTAAAATCAGAATCTTCAGTCCGAAAATTCAGACTTAAAACATATCGTGAATTTCGACAAATGGGCTCTGAAAAGACTATTACATCAATAGTTTGCAGAAAAAATTGCCAATATTGCCAAAGGATTGCGAAAAAATGCGAACTTCGTCAAAGGATTGCGAAAAAACACTAATTTCATCAAAGCAGGGGTGATTGTATTCAGGTAATACACCTGAATTAAGGTATTTATTTCATTTTCAATACTGGAATTCCAGGTTTCTGATAGTTAAATTCATAAAATAACACTAAAATATCAATTTCATGTTATTGTTAAACATAATTAAAAGTAATATATTTCATAATGAGAGAAATGGACCTCTCTCCAATAAATTATATGTTCTCTCTCCATACCAAAACTTCTCGCTAAAATTTCAGGTGTTTTTCCATGAATTCACAATCACACCTGATCAAAGGATCCTGAAAAAACTCCAATTTCGTCAAAGGATCGTGACAAAACACTAATTTTGTCAAAGAATCGCAGAAAAAACATGAATTTTGTCAAGGAATAGCAGACAAACACTGTTTTTGTCCAAAAAACGTGATTTTAGTCAAATTGAAAAAAAAAAAAAAAACCCCACTAATTTCGTCATGGAATCATGAAAAAAATGTGCAGTTCTTTCAAAGAATCACGAATTTCTTCAAAGGATTGCGAAAAAACAAAAATTTCGTTGAGGGATCGCGAAAAAAACTGCAAATTTCGTCAACTGATTGTAGAAAAAACACGCAAATTTTGTCAAAGGATTGTGGAGAAAAACGCTAATTTCGTCAAATAATCGCAAAAAAAAAAAAAAAAAACGCTGATTTCGTCAAAGGATCATGAAAAAAATGTGAACTTCGGGAGGACCAGAAATCTGGAAAATTCCAAAATCTCCAGAAAGCCTTCGGTCCTGAGGATTCTGGATAATAGGCCAATATAGGCCAAAGCTTTGAAATTTTACTGACTTAAAAGTCTTTAAGACCAATCTAATAGATTTTGATAATAAGCAAATGTTTTTCTTCAGAAAAAATAAAAGAATAATACCTAGTATACCTAGTATATTTTTCACATTTACCAAAATAATTGTTAAAAAAAATTCATCAAATAATTCTGATTCGTTATCAAGTGTATGTAATTGTTTGTTAAATGAGTTATTTTCATTAAATTCCATAAATGAAGCAATTCCGAATCAGTACTATTTATTTCAGTGTTTGAATACTGTTTAAGATTTTTAAAACAATAAATTTAATAAACAGTTTAATTTCATTAAATTTTCATTTAAAAGAACGGTACTAAAGGTTACGAACATAAAAAAATATATATGACTAGTGCATTGTTTTCAATTTTTTTTTTTTTTTTTTTTTTTTTTTTTTTTGTGGGGAGGAGGGGCTATTTTGCATAAAATAGAATATTGTCTACAGCGGAAAATTTTCTTGGTCCCGATCAATTCCGCCTGAGATAGTTTACTATAATATATTTCTCCTTATATGCCTTCTATAACATTTCAGTTCTTTCAAATTAATTTTTAAAGAATTGTAAAAGATGTTAAGAAATTTTGTCTAACATTCATGTTTCTCAAATAGCAAGATTTTTTCCAGTTTACAATTTTGAAAAACTAAAACTTTCATTTTGATCCCAGCCCGTCAGAAGCCTGATATAAAAATCTAGAGCCAGTTTTGGGCCTGCATCTGGGTTGCATCCATGTCATATCTATTTTATATTGTTGGATAAATAGCTCAATATAATTACTCTGTAGTAACAATAATAATTATTGAGATTTACTATTCATTAAATGTAAATACAGTGAAATTTCCATTTAACGGAGTCTCATCACTACACTTAAACACTTTTAACCCTTTGAGAGGCAGTGGGATAAAATATATCCCACCTAATTTAAACAAGATTCTCACCAGAAAATTTTAACTAAATTTTATACTTTTAACTTTTGGGGAAAATCGTTGAAAAATTGCCTTTCCTTATTTAAAAATAATTTTTTTCAATTTTTCCGGTGAGAATTCAATATTTAGAGTCATTTTTGCTTGCCCCTCAAGGGGTTAAAATGCACAAATAATACGTGAAAAGCAACAAACAGCTGTTTCGAATCTACTAGCGAGATTCTTCTGTAGTGCAAGATAGAGCAAGACACAGCATGCTAGAAAAAGCAAGGCTGAGCAAAATGAGAGACGAATGATATACCCGATACGGGTAGTGAATGTGCCAAAAACAACCAATGAGACAGAAGCAGATGAAATGAATGAGTGGACAAGTAGCGATAACTACCGAAGAACAAGAGAAAAGAAACCAGAAAGGGGAAATTAAATTAATGCTTTCCAAATACTTGGAAAATCAGGAGTACTAGCTAAGTCATTGACTAAAGAGTGAGAATTTTTAATGATGTGGTAAGCTTCCCAAAAATCAAGATCAAGGTTACAAGAACATTTCTGGATAATGATGGCTGAGGAAAAATTGAACCTATGTTGAGAAGACCAACAATGTTGAGCAATAGAAGAACGTTTAAGCTCCTGATTTTTAACATAACCTTCATGCTTTTTTAAATGGAATCTAGGAGCACGTTTAGTCTGCCCAATATAAGATAGACCACACTGGCAAGAGATTTGGTAAATACCCCAGTTATCTAGGCGATCAATGGGGTGTTTAAGATTTGAAAAAGAGATTTTATTAACAGGAGAAAAAATAACATTAAAATCAAACCACCTTAAGATTTTAGCAACTTGCTGACTGATTTTAGGAAAAATGGCAACACAACTGAAGTATTTGAGTTGGAATTAGAATGCTTTTCAGAATGGACGGGTTTTGTCAATTTCTTATAAATAGAATCTATAATACAGGGTGTTTATAAAGTCCCGGACCCATTTTGATGTTTAATAACTCATAAAATAATGAAGATATAAACAAACTTATGGCATTTATTGATGGAATAACTCATATATTTTCCTTTTCAGGTTTGAATATCTTTACTTTTGTAAATATTGTCTGCGCTTGCAGTTAATTTCAGATAATTTCATTTTTCAGTCTAAATATCTGTACTTTTCTAAATATCGTCTGCTTATTAATTGCATTTATCTCTTTTGTTTTTGGCAACTATTGCAATGTTATGTTTACTTTTGATGTGTTTGTTCTATGTTACTTTTGTATGTGATGTTTTATTCGAGCGGATATTAAGAGAATGCATACACCACAAGAGAAAGCACAGATTTTATGGTGGTTCATAGAAACAAAATCGATAGTGCAAGCACAGAGAAATTGCAGAAGAATTTACCAAAAAGATCCTCCATCCAAAAGCAGCATCTTGCGGTGGAAAAAGAATTTTCTAGAAACTGGAAGTATCGCAGATAGGAAATGTTCCAGACGTCCCTGCACAAGTCATTTTGATGTTGAGCGTGTCAGAGAGACATTTTTACAATCCTAGAAGATCTGCGAGATCAGTGGCAAGAGAATTGGATATGCCAATTTCGACGGTGTACAAGGTTATTAAGAAAAAATTAAGACTGCATGCATACAAGGCCAGGACATAAACGTCATCAACATAACGAACATAGAATGGAAATTTTAAAATTTCAAAAAGTTTGACCTCAAAATAATGCATATAAATATCACATAAAATTGGACTAAGATGATTACCCATGGCCAAACTGTCAATCATATGAAAGACATTTCCATTAAAAACAAAAGTATTTTGCGGCAAGTAAGCCCGAGTGAGATGGATAAGCTCCTCGATTTCAAAATAAGAGAAATGGAATTCACAAAGCCTTTTCTTGAGGCAATCTAAAGAACTCCTCAACCAGAATGTTAGTAAACAATGATTTAACATCAAAGGAAACCATCATGTGTCCCTGTGGCTTAAAATTATGAAGTTTTTTAACAAAATGAAAAGAATTCTTAACAATGAAACAGTAATTGCTCAAAAGTGGAGAAAAAACAAACTAAATATTTGGCAAGCTTGTAAGAAGCTGGACCAATACTAGAGACAATAGGTCTGAAAGGAATGTCAGAAAACCTGGCACAATACGCAATAGAAGGAATAAGAGACTTCTTAAAGTTAGCAGAAATGGTGAGAGAAGACTTGATGGCAGACTTAATAGAGTTAATTTCACTAGTGGAAGGGTCTTTGTGGATTTCCACATTAGAGCCATCGTTAATTAATTCATGGGATTTTTCCAAATACGAAGATTTGTCGAGAAGAACAGTCTGACTACCTTTGTCAGCCTTGGTAATGATTAAGTTTGGATCAGAACACAAATTTTTCAGACATTGTTTAACTGGATTTTTAAGATTGGACTTATAAACATTAGAATTGAAATCAACAGTATTGGCAATGAGGTGCCTAATGGACTCTTTTTGAGAAGATAGAGCGCTGTGCTTAAAGGCCCTTTCGATAGGAGCAATTAGATTAGGTAAAGAAGGAATAGCAGAGACAGAGAAATTGTTATTCAATTTGAGAGCATCGAGCTGATTGTCACTTAAAGAAACACTAGAAAGATTAACAACATTTTGATTAACAACAGGCAAATTGTTGGAGTTATTAACAACAGAACTTTTACAAAGTGCATTAAATTTCTTCTTTAAAACCGAACAGTGAACAGAAGAAACTGTGAGAACTCAACTCCATGACCTTCTGTCTATAGACTCAAAATCAGGTGTAGAATTAGCGAGGCTGATATGTAAAGAATATAACTTGTGCTCTATATGAGTAATTTTATGGCGAGTCTCTTGAATCAAAGCTCTTAAAAGAGCTAATTTAGAGCGAAAAAAGACCTTGTCAATTCTATTAGAAGAAAATAAGTTACAATGTATAGAAATGAAATTAGGAATAACCTTCTTACGCCTACAGTCAAGTAGGAAACGTAAGTGTTAGAAAAACCTGTACTTTTTAAATCGTAAATTACAGAACCTATTGATTTGAGACATTGCGGAAAAAGAAAGAAATCAGAGGAATAAAGGCCCGTTAAGGCCGAATACATTACGCTACTTGTCCACTCATTCGTTTCACCTGCTTCTGTCTCATTGGTTGTTTTTGGCGCATTCGCTACCTGGATCGGGTATATAAGCCAGCACGTCTCTGTCTCATTTTGCTCAGCCTTGCTTTTTCTAGCACGCTTGTGTCTTGCTCTATCTTGCACTGAAGAAGAATCTTGCTAGTAGATTCGAAACAGCTGTTTGCTGCTTTTCATGTATTATTTGTACATTTTAAACATTCGTTTTCTGCTTTTTAATATTCCTGCACAAAGGCTTTAATTGCTATTTTAACTTAAACACTTTATTTTTGTTTAACGAATTTTCTTCATAACAAACTCAAATTCATGAAATTTGTGTAATAAAATATGCATGCATAAAATGTAAAATACGTGTAAAATGGAAATATTGAAAAAATGTATTTTAATTCGGGCAGTAACTTTTTTTTATGCAATGTAGGCATATGAGAAAAATTTAATTAGAATAATGTCTAAAAAAATCCATATAAAGAGAGGTAAACAAAACTGAAGTGTAGTGTAACTTTTCTCTTTTTTCTCAATATTTCAATTACTTAACTTTAAAAAAGTCTGTAATATTACTTTGTACAGGTTTCTTATAAAAAATACTGTTCATAAAAAATTTTGCATTTTTGTAAGTACTCTAACAATTCGTCTGCAACATTTTCGTGAAAATGGAATGCCCTTCTTATTGTATCGAAGGCTTTTAGCATTTCTTCCTTTGAATTGAAATGATTAAATAAATAAATTTCCTTTTCATACAATCCGCTGAAATAAATTCATACATCCATTGCAGCAGCAACTTCTCCGTTTGAATGTTGTACATGCACGAAAGTGGAACAAACTTTGTTATATAGAATATATTTTTCGTAATATGGAAATTAATTTGCATGTTAATGGTGTTCAAAGTCAAGGTTCAGAAGAAGATTTCGTTAAGTAGTAGAAAACTTCGTTAAACAGGGACTTTGTTAAAGGAAAGTTAGACTGTATTGATAAATAGCATAGTAGTATGCTGTTTGTATTGCTCTTTTAGATTTGTTGTTTTTCTATGTTTCAGCATTATTTGTGTCGGTGGTGATGGCATGTTCAGTGAAATCCTAAACAGCGTCCTTTTGAAAACCCAGAAAGACAAAGGTATTGATGTCAATGACATCTATAATACCTTAGTGATCCCTAGGATACCTCTTGGAATTATTCCGGCTGGTTCGACCAATGCTGCTGTAAATAGTATTACAGGATCAAGTGATCCAATTTCTGCAGCTCTTTTAATTGTTATGGGTAAGAACTTTTATTCTGAAATAATTTTTGTTTAAATTACAAAAAAAAAGTTGTTTGTGTTTAGAAATTCTTTGTATAATTTTAATGCATTTGTTTAGCTAGACTAGTAATTGTCTCTTTTAGCAAAATGCAGAATGATGTGTGTAATGTCAAGGATTTATAATCTTTATTTTGGAAAATAAAATAAAATGTTTGTACAGAAATCAGCAGTTAGTTATATATTTAAAATTTCTTTACACTGTTGAAAGCCACTAATCCACATAGCTTGGTGGTTCCAAACAGTTTGCAAATTATAGGTCATGCATATTTAATTTTTGCTTAAGCTTCTTTATTCATATTTTGAACAAATTTAGATTGTTAATGTTTAAAAATAATAAATTACACACTTAAACATGTGAAATAATTAAGAATTATTTAAAAATATAATTAGTTTTTTTTTTTTTTTTTTTTTTAATGTATCATCCAACAGTTGTTTGTATTAAAACATGTGGTTTATGTTTTTGTATTGTATTGTAGCCTTCTATAAATAGCTATAATTGGCTGCTAAACCATAAAATTTTGTTTTTAGAAATTTAAATATCATTTATCAAATATTGTAAGTACATGTATAGTATTAAATATGAATTCATTGATATTTATTAACAATGATTTAAAAAACTTAGTTTTGTATAAATTGTTTTATTTCTAATTCTATAAACTGTAAATATTCCTAGATAAGATATTAAATATATTGTTGTAGTAACCATTTTTTATTAATACAAATACATTTTTAAGAGAGAAATTTTTAAAGGAAATATTTTTTAAAAATTTATTTACTATATAAATGATTAAATAAATGAAAACATTTTTATGTGTACTATAATTTTAAATTGTAAAAATAAGTTTAATTGATGTATGATACATATGTGTCATGTATAAAATTTGTGTGTGGGAGGGGGAGGGGCTTAAAAATTGTCTTTGAGAAATCAATTAAATTTTTTGTTTACATTTATTTATATAGTGTGAATTGCAGGTTTGTAGATTACAGGTATTCTACTCTATTTTATGTTTTTTGAAAAAAAAAAAATCTTAATATTGCTCAAAATTTGTTAAAAGATGAGATTGGTCTGGTTTAAGAAGGAAATTCATAATGAGTCTCAATTGAAATATTTGTTGATTATATGTTTCCTGAATGTGAATACCTGGCATTTTCAAACAAATAGAAGTGAAAGTGTGTGTGTGATTGGGAGGGGATAAAAAAATTATAATCAACAAACTGTAGAACATTTCACTCCTCAAAAGGTGTTTTATTTTCCCTTCTTAGTTAGTTTTATGACACATTTGCCAATACATTTTCACTCCTATATCCGTGAAAGTTTCTGGTATACCAGATTATACAGAGAACCAAATAACTATTATTTTTAATAATTGCAGTTCAACTTTGATTATAGTGGACTACTAACAGATGGCAATATCTTGGTGATTGTCATTCTTGAAAACAGCTTAAAATACAAAATTGTGACATTTTTTGAAAAATGCTTTTTCAAGAAAATGAAAAACTATTGTTCGATTCCTTAGAATGCAAATAAGAATACCTGCAGTGTCTTTAAGGCAACAGGGGTTTTGTAAATGGGATAAAAAGTAGTAAGTTTGGATTTGAGAACGGTGTTCAAAGAAGTTCATTGTTAAATAGAAATCTGAAGAAGAATGCTACTTAGTGACTGTTATTCCTGAGTTAAGATATTAAAATAATGATAATTACGTAAAATCATTAAAATGTATGATAGTCATTGGGTAGCAATCTGCTATATCTCAAGATCAGTGGCGTGGCGTCCGGTCATCGGTGGATGCGGCGATGACCAAGCAATATTTTAAAACTCTTAATAAGCTTTTAAAACTCTACGATCCAGTTTTAGCAGAACATTTGGAGTTCATGTATAAGTGAAGGTAAGATTTAAAGTTTCTTTTTTGAACATTCAACCATTGAATTTTAGAGTTAATAATTTTTCACCACAAACTTAAATAATTGCGATGACCACCGAAAATTTTCACGCCACGCCACTGCTCAAGATATATTGAATTTATAGGGTGGAGGGGGGGCAATGTGCATGCAGTGTGTAAAATTATTAAAATTTATTGCACGTTTATGCAGAAGATTTTTAATACATGTTAATTTACTAGATTAGTGCTAGATGGTGTTTTTGAATTGTTTAATGTACCAGTTACTATTCTTTGCAGAAACACATTAGATTTTAAAGTTATTTGCAAGCATGAATGTTGTTACTTTTCTTTAAATTTTGTGTTCAATTATTTACATATTTGCTGAATGTGAATACCTGAAATTCAATATAAAATCTATTTCAAAATAATAGATTCATTACATTTCAGGTGAATATACTGGTGTTGATGTATGTGGAGTTTATGCATCAGGAAATTTCCTTCGTTTTGCAGTTACTTTTCTATCCTATGGATACTTTGGTGACGTTGTACGTGATAGTGAAAAACTAAGGTGGATGGGTCCAAAACGTTACAGTATAACAGGTAAATTTGGTAATTTCATGCAATGGTAATTAGGTTGTGTGGCTTAAGTGGAGTTGCTTAAAATTTCACAATGATTTCCTAAAATATATATGATTATTTTAATATCTTGCGCTTGTGAAATGCGCTAAATAAAGTAACATTAAATGACATGTACACTAGCCAGGGCTGCGGAGTCGGATCTGTTAAAATTCCCGTAGTTGGAGTCGTCCATTTTACAAGCAGGTCTGTGTTGTCAGTTGACCCATTTTTGAGCGAAAGAGTCGGGGTTGAATCTGTTAAAATTCCTGGAGTCATCCATTTTTCCCACCGACTCTGCAGCCCTGACACTAGCAAAGTGTGGAAAATGGACATGATCTTTCCCGGAATTTTTAAGGTTTTAACTAAATTTTTATATAACTTTGATGATCATTCAAATTCATTCCATTATTTAAATAAATATATATAATTATTTTTTGTTGAAGATGAATGATAAGAAATAATATATATATATATTTTTTTTTTTTTTTTTTCTGTATGTGAGTATTTGCTATGATAACTTATGGGTTTAAATCTCGATTTGTAAAATTTTCAGTACTCCTCTCTCAAATCAAGTCCCACTTGTCCCAAATGTGGGAATCGTGTTACTTATTCCTACAGGCATTTAAACTTTTTTTAAAGAGCTAAAAACATTATAAACCAATTGAAAAAAAAAAAAAAAAAAAATAGCTATTGACAGTATTTAGGTTTCTATTTGTTTGTTCTTAATCTTTAAGTTAGACATTCATTTTCTGTAGCATAAATACAATGCATGTTCAATTTTTTAGAATGACACAAAAACATTTACATTAACATAATATTATACCGTGATATGTAGTAGCAAACCTTTATTAATATGTTGAATTAATATTTAGAAATTCAGTTTTAAACAATAAAAGCATTCACGAAGATTATTATTATTATTTGAGATAGATGAAATGCATATTACTTACATGGAAATGTGTACAAAAGCTAAATTTTGAATAAATTATCTATTACATAAACAGGACATTATATTAAACCAAATTTTGAGAAAAACATATTAATATTGGTCTCTAACCCAGATAACTTATGTTTGTTTAGCCAAAAAATTGTATTAACCATTTGAAAAATGGTTATTGTCCTCGTCAGGGTAGGAAATCAAAAGCACATCTGAAGATTTTTATTGGTTGAATCTGCATTTTATTCGTTTTCTGATTGGACTATACAGTAATCTGTACTTTCCCTTTACTTTCAACACAGATGGATACTTCTGTTGCCACTATGACAAAAAAGTAATAAAAACTACACAATATTAATAACTCAGAAACAAATTGAGATGCAACTTTCAAACAAATTGCATTTAAAAGTACATTTTTTTTTCTCTATAAGATGGTGTAAAAAGTAATATTGTGGGATGTTTAGAAGTTTAAGAATGAAATTTCATTTTAAATTGGTCGTCAGATTTCTTGGACGATGGAAAAGCCTTTTCCTGAACAGCCATTGAAATGCTTGGATAATACGTAAGTTTCAGGAAATCTAACGAGTTGCAGGCAATTTTGTCACTCGCAATTTTTACATGTAATAACACTATTAATGTTTAATTCATGGTGTACGTAATGTATGATCAACTCCATGCGATTTTTTATGTCTTAAATTTTAGTCTTTGAAAAAATCATTTTCCAAATGGTCGTTGTAATTTGTTAAATTGCTATTTTTTATTTTTATTTTTATTTTAATAGTCTTTTGTTATTGTAAATCTTAGGCTTATTTCATCAACAACTAGATTTTAAATTTTCTTCTAACAAGAATTTTTTGTTGTAGAATTGAGGTTTTTTTTTTTTTTTTTCCCCTTCTGATTATATTTCTGAAAATCTCTGTTTGCAGGTTTTAAAAAGATCTTGTGTCGGAAACTATACGAAGGTGAATTGCAGTTAAGAATTGAAGTTCCTATAAATCATCGCTCATCTTGGGAGAGAGAATGTTGTTGCGTAAAGTAAGTGTAAATTAAGTTTTGTAGTAATGTTATCATAGTTAATTTTCTCAAATATTAAGGAATCCTTACAAATTTCTAGGAAACACAAATAAATAATTAACAAAAACTCAAATTTTGAGTTTTTACAAAAAAAACATTTTTTTATCTTATAAATATTTTAACACTATATATAAATATTTTAATATTATATTATATAAATATATTAATATTTATTATTTAATATTATATAAATACACTATTATATAAATATTTTAATATTTTTTTGTACATATTTAAAGATACTAAATTATTTTGCATTGATAATCTTTATATTCTATTATCAACAATGCTTACTTAAGTAATATTCCCCATTTATCGCAAACACAAGACATCAAGTCAGAATTAAGAGCTGGGGGAAGAAAGGGGAAGATTTTACTTTGTCCCTCACCCACCTCTTATCAAAAAATCCCTAGAAGTGGGAATTTTGGAGGGGTTGGTGGCAGCCATTATTTCCCCTCAAAATGCTTCAACTGACAACACTGGATTAAAAAATACAAATATTTATTAAACACAAAGTACATAAGAAATAATTAACAAATTGTTAAACGATAAGTTACATATTATACATATACACATGTATGTATGTATTAGGGCTGGGCGATGTCTAGAATTAAATATGATAAATCAGCATCGTTATATAATGATATTCAGATATATCAATATTGCGACAAATGGACAAAGTAGTAAAATATCAAGTAACGTATGAAACTGAACAAAGTAATAATGATTGATATTAAATATATATATACATTCATAATATATGCATAACTTCAATATACATTATATATTTTATTAAATATTAACATTTTTTAGAAAAGTTATATCATTGTCAAATAGATTAATAAAAAACTATATATAAATAAGGAAATGTAAATAATTAAACGCTAAAATAAACTAGTCAGATGTGCCAATCCCAAAGCTTTCTTCTATGTCATACATGTTAATACTTCAAAATTCGCTGTCAGAGCCAAAATTAAATGACAATTTTTGCCCATCATGAATATTTTAAAGATATAGGTTCACTAAATTGTATGCATCTAAAAAAAAGATATATGCACCGTATTTTTCAAACAAATCATTGAATTTTAGCATCAACCCTATTAGATGGTCTGCAACCAAAATCCCCAATCCAAAAAGCATAAAAGCAACACCTGTTGGACAGTATACTCCCAATCCTAATAAGGATCTACTTATGTAAAATTGTAACAGAATATGATGTTTGATTAAAATACATGCATTAGTTTTTGAGATACAGCTATCGTGAAAATTGTGGAAAATGCAGCATAGCACAGCCACCTATTGGGCGATTAACACCAAAACCTAATCAGCAACAAGTTATGTCAACGTCTAACTGAATCTGAAGTTTTATTAGTTCTTGAGAAAAATCTATGGCAGAAATTGTGAAAAATACAATATAATAGCACCACTTATTGAGCTATAAAACACTCAACGTCTAACTGAATCTGAAATTTGGTGAAAATCCATGCATTAGTTCTTGAGACAGAGGCTATTGCGGAAATCATGAAAACTCAGCATAGCAGTACCACCTGCTGGGAAAGTTACACTAAACACTAATCAACACCAATTTACAAGGTATAACTAAATCTGAAGTTTGACGAAAATCCATGCATTTGTTCTTAAGAAGATGAGAGTTATTGCAAAAATCGTGAAAAATGCAGCGTTACCTGTCGGGCAATTTACACAAATTTATACCAAGGTATAACTGAATCTAAAATTTTATTAAATTCTGTGCATTAGTTCTTGAGATAGAGCAATTACAAAATTTGTGTCACAAGACAGACAAACGTTTTCTAAAAATAGTCATTGTGTTCATGACTTTCTAAACATATAAATCTGTCATTTATGTAATAAATCCAATCAATATTTTAATAATAACCAACTGTTTAAATATAAACTGATTAATCACATAAATTTGTAACAATACTAAAAATTCCATCTTTTATACAACAGAATTCATCAAACATTGATTTAAAGAATGGTTTGTAGCAACTTGTCATTTCTTTTTATGTTTAGAAAATTTTTAGGGAAAGTAAGGTTTTTGTAAAGTTCTTAATTTGTTTTCCTTTAATTAAATAAAATTTGTTTTCGCATTAGGTATATTTCTTCTGTCAGAAAGCATTCAGGGATTATTCATAAG
Source organism: Maratus speciosus (assembly GCA_963932465.1). NCBI lineage: Eukaryota > Metazoa > Arthropoda > Arachnida > Araneae > Salticidae > Maratus > Maratus speciosus. The sequence continues at coordinate 423,002,294 of OZ010800.1, forward strand.
CTGTTTTTCCTCTAAAAAAATTATCAGAATTATAAGTAATATAATTTTGTTTTTTACAAATTGTTATTTTTTATCGTAGTTGTGAAGTATGTCTGAAGGCAGCTCAGACATCAAATGGTGATGGTGAAAATACAAATAGGAAAGTTAGTAAGTATTAATGGTTTATATTTTAATTATGTTCTTGTATGTCTTTCTTAATTTTTTAGTGTCCTTGATTATATCGTACTTATTTAATTGTATACCAATTGGTGCAATATAATGAAGGTTCTCTTCATTATTTTATCTGTGTCTTTAATTTTGAGTGTAAATTGAATCTTTTGACAAAATCTCAAAGTAACAAAGTATTAACCACTTTTAAAAAGTAGTTTGTAGTTGCTACTTTTTAAGACAAATAGTTGTTTTCAATTTTCGATAAAGTAGTTGTAGTTATGCTTCAGTAAAAAAGCAGTTTTTCAAACTACTGTGTATAATTTTCAATCTGTCAAATATGTTTTGTATGTAGTACGTCCTTCATGAACAATATTTTTCTCTCTTCAGAATGGGTTTCTGTGAAAAGCCGTTTCATAGCAGTAAATGCTGCTGTTGTAAGCTGTGCTTGTATCAAGTCACCTGAAGGCATATCTCCATCTCAACATTTAGGGAATGGTTACTGTGATGTTATTGTTGTAAAAAAGTGCTCTCGTCTAAATTATTTAAGATATTTATTAAGAACATCTCATCATCATAAGAACCCTGTAAGTAATTGCATTTGAAGTATACAGTGAATATAAAAAGACATTTTTCATATTTAAATGTATAATTTTTGACACTTTCCAACATAGTTGAGAAGTATTTCAGTTTGTTTGTCTTTATGTGCTCCAACTCCCATAAATTTACTTGGATTGTCATGTAATTGATATATGATACAATTGACTTTACTGCCACTAATGGCCAAACTTAATAGTTACCATTCGCAAATTGCGATGATTGAATGGAAAATGTATGAAGGGGGGGGGGGGGGATCAAATTTGTTTGGAAACACACTGCACACTAATCATGCCACCCAGATCGGCAATAAATTTAGCCTTGATATTGAATGTGCTATTGCTCATTGGAAGCAGTTCAAACTAGTAATGAGCCTGTACTTTAGCCCATGCATATCTTTAATTCAATTATTAGAAAAACAAAAATCTAAGAAATTCAAGGAAAACAAAATATTACAAATTTTCAGAGTTTGGAGTAGTACAAAAAATAAAGGATAAAAGTTTGTCAATGAAGAAAAACACATTACATTGTCGCCTAATTGTCAAACAGTCTAAAGTAAAATTAAACAAATTTAATCCTGCTGATGTAATAAAATTGTGGTGGGAGAACTCAATTAAAGCACGGAGATCTAATGTAAATGATAAAATTTAGTGCAAAAAAATAAAATGATTTTTTTTGTCATTATTATTTTTTATTTTATATATACATCGAGATTCGGTACTATATTATTGCAATTGTTAACAGATCCTCCTAAGTTTTAAGTAAAACTAAAATATCCAAGATGTGAAATTATTTTTTAAATTAAAATATATTTTAATTTCAAAAATTTATTTTTCTTGTCTGTTTTATACAATGCATCAACACATCTTTAAGTATAGTTTATCACTTATAATTTGGCTGCAGTAATTACTTGTTTATATTTCTCTGTTCAATGGAATCCCAGTTTTTTCCATTGAGTGTTATCTTATCAAAGTGTAAATAAAGGATATTAGGAAATTATGATGATAATAGAAAACATTTTTTTTATCAAGTATTTGTAAATTTGTTATTGGACAGTGGCCACTGAGTAAAAAATTTAATTTTGACCTATACTGAGCAGTAATTGCTGGAAGGGCGTTTTTAGTTGTGATATGCATTTATAAATGGAACTAATTTTTGGCATATTACTTGTTGTGTATAAATATATTCTATAAGACATATACAGGGTTGTAGGAAATAGAGTACATTTTGGTTCATTGATGGAAATTGCTGAAGGGGAATTTTCAATTATGTTATGCATTTCCTAACTGGATTAAATTTTAGCTTAGTATGTTGTATCGCATACAGAGGTTTACAAAAGAATTTGAATACTTTTCTGACTAGATTGAAATTGCTCAAATCTGGTTTTCAACCGTGTTAAGAGTTTCCAAATTGTTATATATCGCTTTATTAACTGTAACTTTTTAAAACTGTACTAATAGTCGGTATGGAGCCCAGTACTGGACAATATAACAAATTTTATTTTTATGATTTTAATTAAATATTTTTGTGGTTCTAAGCTTTATATATAATTTGCTTAGGGTTTTTTTTTTTTTTTTTTTAATCATTATTATCAGAATCAGTAGCGGGCCAATGAATCACTATTAATGCACAAGTAACCCAATACTGGAGCAGCCAAAGTGTAACTTAACTAAGGTATCAGACATGTGATTTTTTTAAAGATAAAGCTAATAGCTGAAATAATGTGTACTTCAAAGTTAGTTGAATTTTTTAGTTTTTTTTTTTTTTTATCATTATTATCAGAATCAGTAGTGGGCCATTGGATCACTATTAATGCACAAGTAACCCAATACTGGAGCAGCCAAACTGTAACTTAACTAAAGTATCAGACATGTGATTTTTAAAAGATAAAGTTAATAGCTGAAATAGCATGTACTTCAAAGTTGGTTGATATATATATTTTTTTTTTACTTTATTTCTTTGTGTTCTAATCATATGCAAAAAAAGTCTGAATATTAAATAGTTAATAATTTTTCTATATGCAGAAAAACATAACTAAATCAAATTCAATAATAATTTTTCTGTAATTGACTCTGCTGTACATATACATATGAATTCACATGAACATAAATTGAAAACATTAAATATTGTCATTCTTTGGCTTTTGAAAGGCCTTCTTTTGTAAGGAATCTTATTTGTGCAAGTTAATGTAACTTTTTCTAATTGCTATGCTTTCTGCAACCAACTTCATTAACACCAAAATATTCTTGTAGATATAGTCTCAAATGTTTGTTTTTTGCTTTTCACCCTTCTCCCCACCCCCTCCTCTCTCTTTCAATTAAATGATTAGCTGCTTATTTATTATTACTTTGAAGTAACAAATAAGGCAAAAACTTATTAAAGTTAAAGAATTTTAAAGACAGTCCGAAGACAATAACCATTTAATACTAAAAATATTATACCATTTAATACAAAAAACAGTAAAACACATTTTTAATTTAAGAAAATGCTGACAATTTATAAGATTATCTGTCATAACCCGGTAAGTTTTAGTCGCAGAAAATTGGGAATTTTACTGTTAAACTTGTTAGAGCATGGAAAAAGTTTTCCTAAATATAACTTATAGGGCCCAGAAACCGTATAAAAATTAAATTTCATAACTTTTAAAAATTATAAAACTATTTTGATATAAATGGCTTTTCTTATGACAACATTTGAAATATTTTTGCATTTAGAACTAAACCTCTAAAACTAACGACTTAGAAATTAATTATTGGTCAGTGATAAGACGTGACACTCTTAAAGTTTTTTCATTGCAGATTATAGGACATGAGCAGGGGTGGGGAATTGCTAGAAAACCTTACCAGCCAGTAAAATGCAACATACAGTTGAACATTTTTATGACAAAATTTACGAAACTCAAAAATAGTTGGTTATTATTACTATAACTAGGGGGCTCTGCCCCCTGCAAGCTACGCTCGCCAACCCCCGTTCAGACACCGCAGAATCTAAAAATCTAATGGGTTTTAAAAATATTAGAGAAGATTAAATTATACTGAAAAAGGTGTGCAGATCTCCCTTTAAACGGGTTTCCATTCAATTCCCTTTGATTGCAAAAATTTAACGGAGAATCGGTTGCTGTTAAGACATCCAATGGTTGTTTTCGTTTTTGTTTAAAGAGGACCAGTTAAACATTTGAAAAGAAGCTAAAATAAAATGAATTAAGTATTCAGAGTCTTTGTCAACCGATATTTTAAAACAATCTCTATAACAATATCCTAAATCATGTGACTATCATCAACAGTTCCGGGCGGAACACTTTGCTTTTTATACTCTAGGTGCCATTTTGATACTTTAATGTTATCCAGGCACAGGTGATAAGTCGTCAAATATTATTCTATCCCCATCATTTCATCTATATTATAATAGTTCAAGTCATCAAATGCCATAAACAAATACGATCTGATCTCTTCGCCTTTCATATGAAGGTTTGGAACAAATGTCATATACGCCCCATATTGGCGCGATTTTTTTCCAACGCCAATTTGGGGAACGCATTAACAGCATAAACAACAACATCCGGCTTACCATATCAAGCAAAATAACGATACTTTGGCGCCAGTTAAGTACCCGTTGCGTATATGACATTGGTGTCAGAAAAATATCGCACCAATATGGGGCCGTATGTGGCATCTGTGCCGAAAGAAAAAAAAGCCGGGTGCAAATCTCGCCAATATCTTTTTTTCAATTCACCAGTTAGCATTCTTTTTATTGTTCGAGTGGTAAATTAAAACATTGATTTGAAGTTGAAATTAAATGTCATGGTTTGTTACATAATTTAATATTTCGCCAGATGTCATATACGCACCGCATGTTTGGCATGATTTTTTTTTCTTTTTTTACGAAAATTTGACGAAAACCTCGTTTTCGAATGCCAGTTACATATGTATTTTTGGTACTACTTAGTTATCCCGTCGACAAAAAATCTATCGCGAACTATATGATTAAATGTCAATAATGGTTGATGGTAAATGTCACATTCACTTGACTTTTAGCAAGTTACACCTTGTTTACGTCAAGTGATTTTTATTTTGACGTTTTATTTTTATATTTATTAATGTTATACTAATTTATTTGTTCTTTCGTTATTTAACATAAAAATTTTGTCAATCTGTACAATTTGGCGATTTATATAATTTGCAAAATTGGGTGACGGAATAACTACTACATTGTACCATATTTTTTAATTATTTTCTATTATTTCCGAAAGGAAATAGCAAAAAAAATAATTACTACAGAACAAAATAATTTATATAAATTTAAAAAAGAAATAAAAGTAAATATACATTTATTATTAAATAAACAACAATAGCCGGGTTACCATGTCTATCAAAATAATGCCATTTGTGCGCCAATTAGGTACCTCGGTACGTATAGGACATCTATGCCTAATATTTTTCTTTTCGTTTTGTTTTTTTCAAAAAAAAAAAGAAGTGAAAGCCATCAATTTAAATGTTTCATTTTTAAATGAAAGTTTTGTATTTAATAAAATGATAACGAAATTAAAAAAAAAAAAGCATTGTTCTTAGCATAGATTTAAAGGAGGCCAAACTGTCGCCAAATTAATTTAAAATAGTAACCTTTTCTGAATTATGAAAAAAAAAATCTGTTATGATTAAAATTTGAGTTGCCATCATTAGAAAAAATGTATTTAAAATTAAAAAAAAATTAATACAGTAGACTCCCTCAAATCCGCACAGCTTGGGACCAGAGGTTGTGCGGATTTTAGAATTTTGCGGATTTCTGGTCATTGCTTTGTTTACATTTTTTAAACAGTAATTTGAATGTGATTAATAATGCAATCGAAATTATAATGAATGCTTACAGTATAGTAAAATATTAAAATAATTAAGCAATAAACTAAAATAATAAAAAATTAGATAATTTTTTTAAATGATTAAAAGCAAAGGTCAAGTAAATAATCAATGTATAATTAAATATTCATTATAAAGATGAGATGCATTTTCCCTAAATTATTCAATGAAACTTTCCTCATAAAGTTACACCCTACTAATTCAAATCAAAATAATAAAATAAGGAAGTTTTAATTCAGGTTTGCCCAGACTTAATAATCAAAACAGCTTGATTAATGATTAAATACATTTGGTAAAAAGATTGCGATTACCAGTGACGCCAGCAATATCTTGATTTTTTTCAGAAATAAATTTATTCTTCCTTCATGAAAAAGCACATATTCAGTAATATTAACAAAAAATACAGATTAAAATATATATAGAATTGACATAAATCTAAAAAAGTCAAATTTTGTCCCTACATCTGAACTGAAAGTTTCATTGTTTACATCTGTAAATTATGTGTGGATTTTAGAGAGTTGTAGATTTTAGGGTTGCGGATTCGAGAGAGTCTACTGTATTTCGAAAACTAATTCGAATTTAAAAATTCTAATACCAATTTTGAGATCTGTGGATCAACACGGATTTTTGGTGTTGATTTCATCGCAAAGTATTCCATATTTTAGGAGAAATCGCCGTGAAACAAAGTCTATCACAAAGTATTAATCAAACAATTAAAGTATTAATCAGTCGATTCAAAGAATCGATACATTTCAGGCATTTCATATATTCGTTTCATAAATTCGTTTCATTAGGTTTTTATATATATAGGGTATATTCATATTCACATATTTTTTTCCTGTAAAATTAATAAATATAAACAATAGATGAAAGTTTAATATAAAATGGGACTTAGTACAGTGAATCCTCGATAAGTTGAATTCGAAGGGACCGGCAGAAATATTCGAGTTATCGTAAGTTCGACTTATCAAAAATCCTTAAATACATACAGAAAATATATGAAAAATAATTCAATCATATAAATAGGAATTGCAATTATACTGTAATAACGGAGTCTGCAAAATGAGCGATAAAGACATATATAATTTAATGCTACATATAAGGTACTTAAAAACTCAAGTTTTCAGAAAAAAATTGTTAATTATGACAGTTTGAAGAAACTTTTTTATCTTTCACATGTCAGAAAGTATGTAAACAAAGGAAAAGAGAATCGTCCACACCGTCTCTACTTTCGAGATATTGCTGTAGTGTCGTCATTGCCGCATGTACTTCTTGATTGTCTGGAGGTGAAACGCAATTTACTTCCTCATCATCCTGAAACTCAGAATCATTCTGCATCTTTTCCATTGCTTAACTATATCTGAAGCACTCTGCAAACTGCGACATTATCGTCATCTTCAGAAATAACTTGATCGTGTAGATTTTCATTCACAACACATGAGTGTGCATTCCTTGCAAAGAAGCCACATCTACTGAAGCAATTTTTAATAGTGATTTGTTTCACGTTTGTTCCAGAGACTTGAAATCAGTCTAATTGCTTCTAACACATCACACTTTTGATTTATTCCATTTTCGTCATCTTCGATTGCTTTCCACACTTTTCTGTAGGAATGTTTTAAACATTTAATTATTCCCTTGTCTGCTGGCTGTAGTTTAGAAGTTGTGTTAGGAGGGAGAAACTCTAACTTGATAGATTTCAAGTTCAAAAGTTTATCGTGAACAGTACACGGATCAACGAAGGTCAACATTTTACGCTTTTTTGCATGAAACACTACATCTAAATTTCTGATGTACTCCTCAAACAATATCAGTGTCATCCAAACCTTCTTATTGGATCTTTACTCTACCGGAAGTGACTTTTTATGTTTGAAACAGCGAGGCTTTTTGTATTTAGCGATGACCAGTAAAGATAATTTTTCTGTTCCAGAAGCATTTGCTCCGACAAGCACATTTAAACGTTCTTTACTTAATTTTCCACCGAAACATGATTACCCCTTAAACGTCATTGTCTTTTTAGGAAAATATTTGTAAAAATCTCCCATTTCATCCATATTGTAAACGTCGTTCGCACTACAGCCTGCAAAAAGTTTGGGTAATGAAACTGTCTTTCATTCATCACACAGCATATTAGGCACATCTTTTGTTTCAGTGTCTAATGTCCAAAACACAAAGTTGTGTCTGGCTTTAAATTTTCCCAGTCATCCCATGCTTGCAGGGAATCCTTCCACATTCAATAATTTTGTGAAATCCAAAGCATTTTCATGTAACATCGTACCACTTAAAGGAATTGCACTCTTCTGTGTACTGCAAGATGTAAACCACTTTACGAGGTCTGTTTCGATATCTTGGAAGGCACACGTATTCATCCCTTTGCACTTTGAGTTGACACTTGACTTATGTCTTTTGAAAATGCATTCTTTATGTGTTGTGAGGGATACCATATTTCAGGGCTAGATCTTTTTCATTAAATGGGGATCTAATGTTTTCAATATCTTTTATCAAATTTATTTATTATTCTAAAGTAAGTATTTCTGATTTCTGCTTCGACATTAAAAAAAACCCGACTAAAAATGCATCACGATGTGAAAGCAATAAACACGGAAATGACAAGACTCAACATTAAAACAAAGAATCGAATGAAATCTCAATAATGGAATCGAAAGATTAAAAAAAAAATCCTTCCTAAGCATGAGAAATATGGCAAATTAGAATACACTATGCCACCTGAGAGTTGAGAAAAGGGAATATGTAAAGGAGAAATGAATGGGGGGGAGGGGACAATTGCCACCGAAACTGCAAACTCGCAGACTCTTCTCACTATCCAAGGTGGGAAGTAAAAATAGCATCCTTCAAAGGCCGCAAAGGAGTTCAGAAAAGTTTTATCTAACAGAAAGTGTCAGCATTTTTGAGCTGTGGCTGAAAAATTAAGAAATTAGTCCAATTACTGTTATTTGTCTTTCTGAAAAAAAAAAGACTTAAAAGATGTAGACTTCGACAAAACGAGAAAGTTTAACATTGATTTGTAATAAAGGGGTTGGGACTTTGTGTAATCTTCGACTTAAATGAATATTCGACTTATCAGACTTTGACTTATCGAGAATTCACTGTACCATGTTTACATAGCTATATTTTTCTACTTTCCTAATTATTGCAAACTACTAAAAAAACAAGTTGGAAATTACACGTGTGTTCGTACTATAACTAGTTTTATAAATATATTGCACTTCATAAGTGCATATCAATTTCATTCTGTTCGAAAGGCTGTAGCATCATTAAAATGCACTTGAAATATTTTTTTTCCATTGGCCGCAATGTAACGGAAAACTTTTGACTATCCCTGTAATTAAATTGTACATCTGATTTTCATAAAGTTTGAAATGACTTGACAAAATTTTGCAACAATTATGTATTTAAAATTTCAGACCATTCGCTTGGGTAGTTCTTGCTCTGTTACATGCAGACAGACTGTCCAAACGACGACATATGCGCTACATAATTATATAACTAGTAAATCTGCAGATCAAGAGCCTCAACGTCATCTCTGCAACTTATTGTTTTTAGCAAAATTTGCTTAATATTAATCTTTCTACAAAAACAAAATTTAAATTTTTAAATTACACAAACATTTATAGAAGGAGAAAAAAATATTTCGATGGTTTCAGACATTAGAAGCGTTAAATTAAACATGTTGTTATGTAATGATATTCTGAAATTCTCACGAGCTACTTATTCTAGTAATTTTTATATAATAAAGCAAATTTCTTCAGGGGGTGCCCCCCCTGAACCCCCCGTTGTGTAATTTATTTTGCATTTGTAATTTTCTATTGATTGAGTTAATGATTATCCTATATTTTAGATTCATTTTTACACTGCGATTTATAAGGATAAGCAACAATTTGGTCAAGCATTTTACATTATCCTAATATCCATACAGCAGTATTTACTTGCCTGCTAACCACAAACACATGTATCTAATGGATAAAGAACTTTTGGAAATGTAAACTGAGACATCTCATTTAGAAATCTAATACCTTTATAATTTTTGTTTCCAAAAAATAATTTTGATTACCATTCTGCAATATTTATATCTAAGATCTAATCTAAATATCTAAAAATGTACTCGATAGCATTAACTTACTAAAATCACCCTAAAGTAGGGGGAGTTCTAAACCTAACGGTTAATAATTCATCATCGTGTCCACTTCCAATTGACTAAATAGATAAACGTGATATGGCGCCGTTAAGTATTTTTTGTGATAGCCTTTTAATAGTATCCACATTTAATTTAAAATCGTGATGTTACAAACACCGTTGAAATTTGATGCACACCTGTGTTCAGGTCAAATTACGAAAGGTTAACTAACCTTTTATTTCCCTTAGCCGGGCATTTTGTTTCATTTTTCGTAATAGGGATTATTTTAATAATTTATTTTACACTCTACAAGCTGTTAGACGGGACGTTGTTCACGTAGCATTAAAATAGAGATAAATGCATTAAATAAAACATTTCACTCCCCACCAGACATGGCAAGTCTCAGGCTTTTTGCACAGCACTATTACCTTACAGAAAATGTTGTTCTTTTAAATCGCGCAAATGTTTCAATTAAATAAAGTAACATTTTTTGTATTAAAATACTGGTATCCAGAACGCCGGAGGCTTGGCAGCTCTGCTCCTCTTAATAGAAACATATATAGTTAACCAACACTTTATCACTTTTTATAGGAAACAATACAGAATTTCTTATTTATATGGCCTTACATATACCTCAGTCATAAAAATGTAAAATTTTGTGCCAATTAATATACGCAATTGCGAAAATGAAATCGCAACCAATGAGAAAAGGAAGGCCAAGTAAAATCGTGTAAATCGAGGAATCTTTCTTCAAGTGTGGTAAAATACCACTACAAAAATTATTTTAGGTGGTATTTGGTGTGAAATGTTTATATGTATTCATTCCTGTCCTATTTATCTTTTTTATTATTTGTAATTTGCGGCATTTTCCCTTTGCACGTGAAAATCTTACAAATTAAAATGAACTCTTTGGGAGAAATTGTTATTCCCTTTTTTTTTTTTTTTTTTTTTTGGCAACAATAAAGTTTATAAAGTTTAATAGAATAATGTCAGTTTATTCTGTATGAAAATAACGAACTTTTTCCTTTATAATCAAAATAGTTGAATACATAAATAAAAATATTGTTCTATATAGTCAATTCTATAGTTCTATAATCAATCTATATGCAAATATCTATACAAAGGCATTCATTAATTCATTCCTTTTAACTTTGATTTGACTTAAAAAACCATACATACTTTCACATTTATGATATTTTTAGATGATATATACCGGGTGTCCCAAAAAGGACTGACTGATTTTAAAATTCAATAACTTGCAAACGGTGACAGATATTTAAAAAAATTCTTGCAGGAAGGTTATGCATAAGGTCAAAAGTTTTATTACAGTGATTTTCAATTTTAGTTCGATTTACAAACAATAGATGGCGCTGTAAGCAATAGTCGCTAAATACAGGCTCGATTTTTGGTCCTTTATCTTGTTCTATGCAGAAAAAGGAGATGGAAATGTATTATCCGGGCCACGAAGTATCAAAAATCGAGCCTGAATTTAGCGACTATTGCTTACAGCGCCATCTATTGTTTGTAAATCGAACTAAAATTGAAAATCACTGTAATAAAACTTTTGACCTTATGCATAACCCTCCTGCAAGAATTTTTTTAATATCTGTCACCGTTTGCAAGTTATTGAATTTTAAAATCAGTCAGTCCTTTTTGGGACACCCGGTAGTTGCCTTTAATTAGACCTTTAATTAGATTGTTTGATCCTGTTAAAAAGGTACCTGATACATTATCACCTAGAATGCTGAGATGGTCGTTAATGTTAGCTGGGTATGATTATACAATTGAGTATCACGAAGGTAAAAATAATAAAAATGCTGACACATTAAGTAGATTACCTCTGCCAGAAACTGTAAATATAGTAAGTAATCCTGCGGAAATAATGTTTGTTTCAAATAACGATAATTGGCCTGTTACTTCTAAAACGATTGCAAAGTGGACAACTGAAAATCCTGTAACTAAACTAATTTTAGAGTGGTTTGTTACATGGGTGGCCACGAAAGGTTTAAACCAGAAGAATATCAATCATATTTTCGTAGAATGGGGGAAATTTCCTGTCTAGAAAATTGTCTATTGTAATCATACCAGAGGAAGACCATGAATATATATTAAAATTACTGCATTCCGTTCATCAGGGTATATCGAGTATGAAAGCGAAAGCTAGGGGTGTAGTTTGGTGGCCAAATAGGGATAAAGAAATTGAACAAATGGTAAATTCTTGTAATAGATGTCAGATGTTTGCGAGGAATTGTCCCAAAATCGAACCCTTGAAATGGAAATCTGAACTACCCTGGGAAAGGATCCATATAGATCATGCCGGTCCTTTTGAAGGTAAAATATTTTTAATAATAGTCTATTCTTATACTAAATGGTTGGAGGTAGAGGTAGTAACCAGGTCTGATAGTAAAACTACAATTAAGGTATTAAGGAGAATTTTTTCTACTTTTGGATTACCTGTTGAATTGGTCAGTGATAATGGTCCCGCATTCACAAGTGATGAATTTGAAGAATTTCTTAAAAATAATGGAGTTAAGCTAGAGGTCGGGTGAATCAAGGCGAATTATCAAACGGGCCGGGCCGTCAGAATTGGGACAATTCTTTCAACGGGCCGGCAAAAAAATTGATCGGGCCGTGCTGGGCCGATAAAAAAAATTAATCGCCTAAAAATTAATCGGCCTGTCGGCCCGATATAAGAATTCAAGCCAAGCAGATAACATACAAGCCATTTTCAATTAATATGATTTTCTCGAGAAGTATAAGTGTGCGTCACGAGCCAATGCGAGTTTAACAACATCAATACAGAAATGTAACATGTCCATCATAGAGATCTGCATCGTACAGTTACTAGATGTCTGACTCCGGGTTTAATTTTTTTCAGCAGACTCGTGCCGGGACGGAAATGGTCTTAATCGATCTTAGGATGTGTAAGACAGGCATTATGTTTTGTAAAATTATTATTACTGATAATGAACTTCTGTTAACAGTATCTTTGGAAATATACCTTAAGGTAGTTGGTTCTCATATTCACTGCTCAACAATACGAAACTTTCAGACACATTTTCTGACTCATTTTTAACTATAAAGGCATAAAATTGACAAGCCTGACTATTGAAGGCATTTGGAAACGAATAGCTTTCTACATATTTGATAAATTACTTACAGAGATATTTGTGTCGTGACTGTACGTTTTTCTCCTTTCCTGTGCTATCGCTTCTGGAAATTCGATTCAAAACGCTAACTTTGGCAGTATTTTCAGAAAGATATATTGCTTTTATCTATGAAAAAAACGGCATTTACATAGTTTCTAAATAAGAATACCTGCTAATCTTACACATTTCCGAAGAGAAATGAATTCATAAATGTGTTGAAATGTAGCTCCTTTGGATTTGAGAAAAGCCTTAAAAGTGAGAGAAATATTTTCACATTACTTTTTATTATACAGCTTCAAAAGTTATCATGTTTTTAATACTTTATTCTGAACTACATTAATCTTTTAATGAATTTTTATTTGAATTTTGAAATGTGTGTAGAGACGATGACTAAAACACTGTAAGTAATTGTTAATGTTTACTATTGTGTGTTTTCTGTTTTGCGAACACATAGTAATCTAAAATATACTGTAAAATGTTCCCATAAATATGTAAGTAGTATTCATTAAAAGAATCTTAGTTGTATATGTCAAGAAAATTTTTTTTTTTTTTTTTGTAGAAATTGAGTCAGGCCGATTTTCACTGATTTTTGTACGGACCGGGCTGTAAAAATGCAAACAGGCCGAACTTTCAATTTTTACACCCGGCCGGAATAAGATAGCTTTCGTTCAGGCCGGGCCCAGGCCTGGAAATTCCGGCCCGTGCAGACCTCCAAGTTAAGCATATGCCTATTCCACCATATCATCCGTCTTCGAACAGACAAGCAGAAAGATATGTGCAAACTGTGAAAAATTGTCTTAAAAAGCTAGATAAAAGTGACATAACATTGTCAATTTCACGATTTTTGTTAGAAAATCATTCCACTCCTCATTCGGTGACTGGTAAAACTCCTGCTCAATTAATGTTTGGAAGGCCAGTTCGAACAGCCCTTCACTTAGTATTACCATCAAAACCTAAAATACAGCAACCCCTGCATAAATTTAAGCTTCATGATTTAGTTTTTGTTAAAAACTTTGGAAAAGGGAGAAATGGGTAAAAGGAAAAATTATGAAATTATTGGCGAGTAGATGGGTTTTAGTAAATAGATGTGATGGAATAATGTGTAAGCGTCACGTTGATCAGTTGAGATGTAATAGAGATAAGTTATGAAATACCAGAGAGAGTTGTAGAGATGAATCGAAATGATAAACTAATGTCAAACAAAGTTGAAAATATGGGACATAGTGGTAAAAATTACAGTGATTAAGATAAGTATGAAAGGGTTAACCAAAACAGTTTTTCTGGAATTAATGGAAAAATAAAAGAACAGCTTAATAATGATAATACTATAGAACCAAACCAATCTCAGCCTTCGCATGATATTGTAACAGATACAGTTGTGAGTAATAAAAATGATAATACAACAGATAAATCTGTGAAAGACAATTTGACTAAAACTAATGATGAGGACTCTAAGGAAAGTGCTCCAGTTTGAAGAAGTCAAAGAGCAAGATTGCCTGTAGTTCATTTGAACTATGAGGGGAGGGGTGTCATATCCCAACCCAATAAGAATCCAAAATAGTAGTGATCTATGTTAATAGATGGCAGCACCTTTCACAGAGAGTCTGAGATTGTAAGGCTTTGCATGTAGCCGAGTGGAATCGATGCAGTTGTAAGAAATGATTTGTTCTGAGAGCTGTGTTTAGCAGACGTTATACATATGTAAATAAAACTATAAGTAATCTTATAGTTATGCCTTCTTCCTTAGTAAATAGTAAAAATAAGAGTGCGGTGATATAATAGCCTGTAGGCCGAGCTGGCAGGGATTTTTAAAATTTGTTTTTAGTTTGTTTATTCCAATTTTATATTTGAATACTGGGGATGATGGTAATTTTATTATTTGCTGATCACCGTAACTCCAAGTTAAATTTAAAGAAATTTTCTACACTTAATAGTTCTTGATGAGTAACAGCACCATTTAAATTAATACATTAGAATAACACAGAAGAAAGTTTTATGATGGGCCACAACATACTACTTTGTATAATAACAGCTTTACAAATTGATTGACAAATTATAAAAAAATATTTAAAAAATCAATGGAAAAATAATACAAATTGATTGATAAAACACCACATATAGTTTTTAAGGCAAATGTATGGATCTTTAATAATATGGATAAGATCTTTTGTCTTTGACTTTATTTAAATGTATCAAAATTCGAAAATAAGTATCTACTATTGTGTGAATGTGTTAATATATTTGTTAAAAAAGACTATTTCTTAATAAACTTATTTCTAGTCACATTTGCAATATAATTTTTATTTAACTTTACATAAAATGTAAAAATAATTTTGATTCATAGTAACTGATCTGTATTTATTATTCATCTATAAAATTTATGTATCTTTCTTTAAGCCTATCTTTCAATAGCTCCTTTGTGACAAGCATCCCATAATCATTTTTCAATCGTATAGTGCCAATATTTCTTCTAAATAAAAATCATTGCCTAATTTAATTATAGAAATTCTCTGATCAAAGGCAAAACTTATTTGAAAATACTGGTTAAAAAAGTTAAGGATTTTTTGTGCCCTATATTTAACATACACATGATGCTTGTCGCAAATGGGAAATTTGTAAATGCTTGAAAGGTCACAGCCAAAAAATACTACTTATATACCTAATATATTTATTGTTGCAGGTTTCTCCTGTTTTTAAAATGCACAATGCGTCCCCATTTTAACAAATGAACTTATGATCATACCACTACTATCAGGTGTGTAAACTGCAAACCAAAACCAACAAAAACTACATCCACCATAAATTTTGAACGCAATTTTAGATGTAGAAATAATAATAAATGCATACCATGATCATAAGCTCAAAAAAAACATAAGAAAAGATTACAGGAAGCACTCGCTATGTCTCAATGAGTACTTGACATCCTTCTTCAAAGTTCTTCAGTGAATTTTGAGCTAAAGGGAACCAAAAAATGATAGTAACAAATAAGGATGCCAAATTCCCTTTGAAACAACCAATCTGTGATCGTATAAACTTATTAGATATACTGAATGCTCATAAAAATAAAAGAATTGCGTTGTGTTTTAAATTAACTTTACTCTTCTGAAATGAACTTACCATTCCGATATGATTTTAAGCATTTTACAAATTAAATTAATAAAAAAAAACTAAGTATTAATTTTCCTGGAATATAACGTTATAAGTTAGATGAACGAAATAAGAGGACACTTTGAAAATAAAGAGAACCTCAGAACTAAAAAACTTAACAAATTTTATTTGTAAAAAGACATAAGATAGATTTTAGTTTTAGAATTATCTACTAGAAGCTAAGCAAGATCAAGTCTTGATCAATTAAGTAAAATTTCACCAAGATAAGCATTAAAATATATTTGGAATTGTGCATTCTGCTAAAATTTACTATATCTTACTTTTATAAAATTATAGGTGTACAATCATTAGCATTTTTGGTTATAACACAAATACAATTTACTTTTCTTATACTGATAAGTATACTGTTAAATAAGTGAAATAACTCCCTTAATCAGACAAATCATTTACTCAAAAGTTACCTTTTTTCACTTTATAATGTAAGATTAACAATTTTATACCCTTACTAGAACACTGTAAACACAGTATTTTACACTACAAACCGAAATTATATATATACTCAACATTTAGCATTCTCTATGACTTCATAATTTTACTTTTTTTTTAAAGAAACACTGGCAACTCACCACAATCCTCCGTTTGGCTTCCATGAAAGGTATTCCTCATATTGGCACACACACACACAGTTCAAGGGTCCCACACACTCGGCAGTTACGAATTCTGGAGTATTCAGGGCTGAAAAAACGTGGCACAGTAATAACAAAATCTGGATAACTTCGGACTGGATAAACGTGGCACTGGAAATCGAAATCTCTTCATGTCAGCAAGTCGTCACAGGAGTTGGGTGGTATGCATATCTCAGACTGCACTCACTCCTCCACGATGTATCGCAGCCTCTCTATTTCTGCTCCTCTAAATCTTTGCCGGACTCGGATAATTGGGGATTTCAGAATAAGTGACCAAACGGATTTCTCCTCCGAATAAAAGGAAGGGCATCCCTTAGCTGTAGCTGAGTCGCTGGGTAAATCGGACTTTGATTACTGAAGCCGCTCACACCTCCTCACGGAATTTTGCATCGCTCTCGGGAACTCCCTTAACTGCATCTCTTAACTACTGCAGATCAAATCCAGGACCAGACTGTCGTTCTCTTCTTGTTTTTATTTCAACTCGACTTGTCGTCAACCAGGATCAGAGATTAGAGCCAGAATGATTCTTACTTATTATATATATTTTTTTAACTGCAAGTCAATTTCCATACCTAACACACGCCCCTTGATAACATAAAATCAAACAACGCCCTCCTTGACCAATAAAAACTCTTGTAATCTCAACCCTTCACGCCTCTCACCACCAAACGACGGCGCTCACTCATAATTGGTTAAAGTGTAAAAGAATCCCCTTAGACATTTCCTTATCAAAAACACGTGGTCTCTTGTTTACAAGACATGAGACGCATCCTCTTGTAACCTCTTACGAGCATCACATTACACAGCTGTACATTGAAAAACACCCTAAAACTTTATTGCCCCGACCAGGCAAAAAAAAAAGATGCTTATCTCAAAACGAAGATGACCAAAGCAAGCATCACAAAGAAACAATAAATGAGCCTCGCTTTACGCCATTGTAGACTCCTGTCCCTGCCGTACAAAGAAAAAACTATGTTTATCTCAAAATGTAAGAATGAGTCTCGCAGTTTTATGATGGCCCTTTCTTGAGCAAAAACAGAGATGTGTTTCCCAGACTGGTGCCTGTGTGGGCCCTTAAATACATAGCACACAGCTGCACCTTACCGAATTCGTTCAAAACATGGTCATAAATATATCCCTGTGTCACGGTCGGCGCACCAAAGAAGCATTACTGAACAGACACCGTCTCCACTTTAATTGCACTCAGGGTGGGCCGATGCAAGTCATAAAATAAACGTGACACTTTAATATCAGAATTCTCTTGCATAAAAATAAAATAACCGAGATATGAATGGAAAAATACAAACACTGACTGTGTACATAATTTTAATTATGAATAAATTTAATATAAATATGCAAAGTAATTAAAAATTAAACATTTCTACTGTAACATTATCTTATAAAAGTCTACTTTTGTTATTCAGAATTTTTTTCAAAGAAAAATGTGTGTTATGAATACTCCTTTTACAAAATTCGCATATTTTTACACCAGTAAGACCACAAATGTTACTTCAATGCTTTTAAAAACCAAATATTACATTACTACATTAAGGAGATTTATTGTTTAACAGAAATAATTTTTTAATTTTTTTTTTAGTTGTTCATGAAGTCTCTATCCAACAAGATGCAGTTTTGTAAATAGATAAATTGGAATAATGAAGATAATTATTGATTTATTTGGTACTCAAGATAATTAAGTTTATTTTGTGAACCCTTTTTTTTTCAGTTTGACTTGAACTTTGTTGAAGTGTTCAGAGTTCGGGAATTTAAATTCAATCCATTTGTTGCTGATGACAAGACCCCTGCCACTGGTTGTGCAGGTGTGCAAGACAGTTGGCAAGAATTGAATACGAGTGTGTGGAACTGTGACGGAGAAGTTCTTAGTGAGCCCTCAGTTTCAGCAAGGTATGTAATCCAATTTTCTCGTTGTGATCTTTATGACATAATATTTTTGGTAAAGAGCAAAATGGGGAAGTTTCAGTAGTTGCGAGTGGCCAATAGTAGTAGAGATTTTTTTAGTCACCATTTGTTTTATTATTTAGTTCCCTTTTTAAAGTTAAAAGTGATAAGTTTTTAAAAAATTCTGTTACTATTATTAAAGTAAAATTAAATAGACCAAATAAATATGTTAATATTATTATTTTACAATCAAATTGTTGATAGCATGCAGGAAAATTTTATTTTGTCCTAGTAGGCAGTGTCAGAGTAAAAGGTCGGTAAAGATAATAATGGCCTTGGGATGTTCCAGAGATTGGAGGGGAAAGGGATTTATTGCAGACCTTCTGTGAAACAATATGATGAGGAACCAAAGGGACATGTTTTGGAGCGTATGAGGCACATTTTCAAAAATTTTCAAGTAGCAAAGTTGACATTAGAAGATAATTTTTTTCATTTAATTTCCTTTTAGCCTATGCTATAATTTTTTTCATTTAATTTCCTTTTAGCCAATGCTATGTGTACTGTGACTCTGGGTTATGCAAATTGGAGTGTGAAATCCAATTGAAAAATTCAAATTGAACTAATATGATTTCAATTCACTAACCCAATATCACACTACAGCCGGTCCTCATATAGTGGCCAAATACATTACGTCAAAACTAAATGGATTTAAAAAATATTAATTTTCAAATAAATGATATGTCAGAATATTATTTACTATTAATTAGAAATCTTTCAGAAGCATTGGCCTAATAATAATCCTCTTATAAAATTATTTAAGTTTAAAAGTGACCAAATAGAATTGTAGATCTGAAAGAGAACTTTTTATATGAATAACAATACAAGTAATGAAACTTTACTCACCACATTTTGATGAAATATCAAGAAAAACAATATATTATACTAAATAATCAGGACAAATTGCATATTCATGTTATCTATTGAAAATTATCAAATACTTTAAGATCTATCCGGATCCGGAGGATGGATTTAATATTGAAAACGAAATGTCAATAAATATCAAATTCTTATAAAAAGACAAAATATTATTCTGTATTAATTTAGGCATTGATTCTGAGAAGTTCTCTTTATATATGTTGAACAGTCCTTATAAATGTTAACACATCTTGAATTGAGCACGGTTTATAAAAGTCTCTAAAAGAAAGCTTAAACTACTGGGTGGTGATAAATTCCATTAATAACATGACGATCGTGAGACTGGAAGATATAAGAAAGTATACCAAGGTACAATTGACATTAGATGATAAAAATATAAAAGAATGAACATCATTGCATGGAGAAATTAATGAAGTGAACACTCATGATGTATTGAATATCTGTACGGATGTAAGCTTAGATTAAGTGAGCATTAAAGTGGTATAGTTGACGTTAGATGACAAAGATATTTATTCACTTTATGTTGCACTATGGAGATCGATGAGATTAGGTGAGCGAAAACATTAAAAAAGTGGAACATTCTTATTTACGATGGGGAGCAACAATAATGCGAAAGATTGGAGTTTTCTAGTCACGTTTCACCGATGGATTTCGGCTTAAAATCTTTCGACATCAAATGGATGGCCATGGGTGCAATCCTTCAGTCTCAGGACTGATTTCAGTCTTGAAGAGATTTTTGATTGATACTAAATTCTACTTTATATACTTAAATAGCAATTTTACCATCAAGAACTTTTAATCTCTCTTTCTTTTACTGCAGGAGATCAATTTTTAGCCATAATGCAAGGCATAGAAATCTTCTAACACACTTTCATTTGGTTATTTCAATACTCAGAAAACTTTTCAGTCTTGTCTTGGATGGACTTCTTGCACCCACGCAGATGACAATACATATTTGACTATGAGAATAAATAAAGATATGCATTCTCTTCTTCCAAACTTCCAATAATGAATTTTTTAGGCGTTAACTATTGATGTAGTTCAGTGATTATTATTTAATATAGATACTCTTTTAACGATAAGTATGCGTCATCCCAAGACGCGTTCACCGGGGCTTTCGCCCAACGGTGAAGAGAAAAGAAAGAATCTCGTCTATCAGGCATGGGATTTCAAATCCAACTCCCCAAAAAAATGATTTTCCAAGACGATTTCGGCAGTTAAGAAACAAAACGCCCCAATCCCCGTTCTGCACGAAGTAAGATCCCCCACAAAATTCCTAGAATCGGGAGTTCGATAACCTGTCTCGCGTCCCCAAGCCAGCCATTAGAAAAAAAAATGGCCGTCAAAATACCAAGAGTGCAAGGAAAAAGTTAGTTTCTATGTGCGTGGGCGTAATGTCGATATCCAAATTTGAAAAGTAAAAGCATGCGCCTTTTTAATGACAGAAAAAGTTAGAATATATTTTCGTGCTTATCTGGCAAAGTTAAAAAGCAATTGGGCTGAAATTTTACCAGAGCAATGAGAAAAAAATATTAGAATTCAATAAATGATTTCAAATTAAAATATTTAATAATAAAGGTTTTATATTTTTAATATTTAAAACTTAGTGAATACTGCTGTCAATTTGATAGATCGAATTTGAAGTTGTTTATTTTAATAAACAAAGTATAAAAATTTTAATATATGTAAAATTACATTAATTTTAAATGGGAAATGCTATGTAATGCTTTTATAACATAACACTATGCAACTGCTAATTTTTGTCTTTTATTATCAGACAATTGTGTTGGCCATTAGTTGAAAAGTCCTGGATTTGAAAAAGTAATTGTTCATTTCTGCTTTGTGCTGGGGGGGTTTTGATTCAATTTATTTTACAATTTTTTATAATTCATGATCAAAAAATGGTTATACTATTATCAAACGGGCCAACAATAATCTTTTCATACACATTGTATGCTTGGATTCCAAGCATTTCTGCTATCTCTATAGTGACATATAGAAGCACATTGAAAGAATCAGTAATATAGGTACATGCAGTATTGTATCATTATAGCCAGGAAAATTAGGGTTGAATTATGACAGGACATTTAACCCTTCACTGCACGACATGCCATATCTGGAACATACCTACAAACCTTATAATTTTCATTATGTGCCATGAATTTGGCTAATATGATCACTGTAACTGATCAAGAACAATCCAAAGCAAGTAATAATGCTTATTTTGTCCATGTTAGATGGCTGCATTACACAAAAAATTAAAATTTGTTCTTTGGGGGGAAAAAAAAAAAAAAAAAAATCAATCAAGCTATTAAGGTAAGATTTACTTTCACTATTTTTACTGAATACTTAAAAATATTAATATAATAATAGTTGCAGAGTGTTAAGCAGATAAAATTAATTAATTTAAGCTCATTTAGTTGCAAAATATAGCAATACAATATTTTAAAACCCTAAATGTGTACATATGGCAGGCACCATAAAATATCAAATTTTAGCTGAATTTTTTTTACTATTTTTCCCATTATTAGACCGATATATAGATTTAAAAAAAAAAAAAAAATCGTAAAAATAGAAAAATTCGTGCAGTGAAGGGTTAAGACACAGGTTCTAGACCCCTCTTTCATTGGGAACTATCTATATTATAAAGGACAAACATATCTGTGCGTAATGCATACGTCATTTTGCGAATGGCAGCACTTTGAAATTTGAAATGAAATTTTGGTTTTGCAATTTTATCTACTGCAAATTTTTAAACTTCTAAACATCGTACATTTTTAATTTTTACACCTTCATTCAGAGAAAAAAATGTGCTTTTAAATGCAATTTGTTTGAAATCTGTATCTTAATTTGTTTTTGAGATATTAATTTCTTTGTAGTTTTTAATACAAATTTTGTAATCGTGGCAACTGAAGTACTCCATTTATATTGAAAGTAAAGGGAAAATATTCATGGTTTATTATTTTTATTCATTATATCTTTATTGATGCCATTTTCACATTACAAATAAAAGTAACTTTTTTATAATTTTTGAACAGAAAATGATGTCAGACATTAAAAAAAAACATGCATTCTTCTTCATAAATCAGCTACATTTTAATATTTTTAGATTACGCTGATAAATGAGTTTGAGGCGCTCGGCAAAATGATTCAGTGAGTAAAAATGATATATTTAAAACAAAACGATCATTTTTTTGATAAAACTAAATATTTGACCAATACTATAAATGGCCAATACTATGACAACTAAAGGCAAATTTCTGAATTTTTTTTTTTCGTGGGTACTAAGATTAGAACTTAAAGTTTGTGCGAATGTTCACATGAAAAGTTGCATCGGACGTCGTGACTTTAAGTTTGGAAATACATTCACTAATAATCTGATGCGCGGTAAAATACTTTCAAATTGGGAATTTGAGTGGTGCGTATGTAAATTATGAGAATGTGAAAACAACGTACAGTTTAGATTTTATGGGAGAAAATTTTATGGTGTAAAAAGCGAAATCCTTTTTACTGATTTTTCATCCCGTAAAAACAAACATAAGAGCTCCATCAATAACTTCATCATAATTACTGATCTTGATTACGTAATCTAATACAGTTTAATTTTTCAATAATTTAAGCAGTTGATGTTTGAAGAAATAATATATTGGTAATTTTAGGTAAAAAATATTATTTGTTTTAAGAGTTGGACAACCAATGTAAGATGATTTTTTTATTGTAATTATTTTTGTAGGTTTATTATAAATTCGATCTGACAGTTCCTTTCAAACATTTTAGTACGTCGAATTTCGACGGGTTCCAACTCGTAATATTTAAAATATATCTAATAAGGGAATTAAAATATCTAGGAAGTTTTTGAGAAGGTTCTGAGATAATAAATTAATCCGATAGGACCACATTACTGCATAAGCAAACTGTGCCCTTGCCTTGGATCCCTAGATTTGAAGAGTATCCAAATTCATCATTTGAACAGTGACTGAAGAATAATAACTAAATAATGTAATTTGTGATGGGGATGGAAGAGGAGGCACCCAAATTCCAATTTCTCCAATCACAAATTTTCTTTTGTCCAGGGTTCTGAGTTGTCAAGGTCAGGTCCTGATTACAGGATATTAGTTTTTAAAAAATAAAATGAAATCATTAATTTAAATCAGTTTTTTTTTTTTAATTTAATGTTTAAATAAATTCAAGGTGTAAACAAACATAATAATGTACTTTAATATAATTTAGTTTTATATAATACATATAATCAAATAGTTTTTAGAAAGATAAAGCTCAGTCTTTGTCAAGTAGCAAAGTTTAGAAAAAATGTTTTCAAAATTCATTGAATAAAATTGTACACCTACTGCAAAATATTTAGCAAATATTAGTGGCAAAAAGCACTCTAAAGAAATGCAAAGAAGAATATAAGTGCATAGTTCAGAGTATCATTACAGCTAATGCTAATAATGTTAAAAGTATGCATACAGAACTTGAAAAGATGAAAACTTAAACCTCCTAATGTATGGTTGTTCTGTCCATCTATTCAATTCATTAGCAAAAGACTTGAGTATTCCTTATGTAACAAAACACATAGTTCATGTTATGAAATATTTTTGAAATAATCATTTGGCTAGCGCAAAATATAAAGAAGCTGGTGGGACACAATTAATCTTGTCTCAAGAAGTGTGGTGGAATACAATAACAGGTTATTTATCTTCATATATAAAAATTGAACTATCTTGCTAAATGTATGCAAAGAAAATCACAGTGTTATTGAAACAGCTGTGTATAACAAAGTCTCAAATTTTGGGATCAAACAAAATGCTGAACATTTACTTGAATGTCTGAATCCAATTTAAGAGGCTCTCAATCGCATGTAAAAAAAAAAAAGAAAAAAAATGTTTAATTAGTAATGCAGTTTATTTATGGAAAGATCTGGAGAAAAGAATAGCCACTTCCCCTGAATAAAAGGCCTGAACGCTTACACAAAAATGGCTGCTGCCGACAGCGGATTTCTGTCATCGTGTGTATGGGCTCTTGAATTTTGATACCAATAAATTTTAAAAGTTTTTTACACTTTATTTTTCTGCAATTAAACAAGTCAAAGAAATCTTTTATAAAATACTGGCGTCCAAATTTTTGGGTACTGTACGTAAGTTTAAAAAAAATCAGTCTATGATAGCTGAAAATGTAATGTTAAAATAAAAATGTACTGCAGTTATTTTTATTTTAACTAAAATACTCAAGTTTAAATGGAGTTATGACATATGATTTGTAATTTTTCATATATTGCATGTAAAATATTCTGATAGCCTAAAATGTTACCTTTTAATCATTTATGTAAATTGTGTAATAATATTAATCTATATTGGTAATACTTATAGCATGTGTGTGTATTTGAATACGGTGTAAAAAAATCATTTTTTTTTTTTTTTTATTAAAAAAAAAAAGTATTTAATAATTAAACACTATTTTTTTATTTAAATAACATTTTTATGATTTTTTCGTCTGCATTAAAATATGGAATAGCTACCAATAATTTTAGGTTTCCAAAACAACTAAACATCTAATTGCTAACACACTCTGTTTTTAAGCTTTAATTATAATTATTAGTAATTACAATAATTATAAAAACTGCATTCATTTTCATTAGTATTACACAATAGTTATATACATTAATATTTTGTAATAATTATCTAAAACTATATTAAATACTACTGATATTTACAGTTATTGAAATTATTAATAACTGCATTTAATATTAAGTTGTTAACACTGCTAAATAATAATTATTAAACAATTCTCTAATTATGAAAATATTAACTAGTTGTATGTGCCAATCCCAAAACTTTCTTCTATCTTATACATCTTAATATTTACAAAAGTAGTTACACATGTTAATACTTCAATATTATTAGTTCAATACTATACCAACTTTCATTTTCTTCTTAAATTTCTGCTTCAGTCAATTAAACGGACTAAAAAACGAGTTAATCTATATCATGATATTTGTTAAAATTAATAGTTTTTCCTTATTCTGTTGTTATCAGATGTTTGTGAATAGCCGGCCTAGCAGGAAGCGAGTTCCCCCCTTTGCATGAGCCGCCGATGGGCAATAGAACTACGAAAAATCAAGAAAGTGTACAAAAATCGCTATCACAGAGCCCCTTTACTGCGCAATATTTCCAAATTCAAGAGGACCTGTTAGCCAAAGCCAAAAACATGCACAAAAAATTTGGTTCAATTGTATGTATAGTTTTATACACTTTTCGATTGTACAGTAATAAAGAAAATGGCACAAACATCGCTATTACAGCGCCCGCCTTCCGGCAGATTTTTTTTTTCAAATTCAGGGAGGACTTGTTTGCCATAGCCAGAAACATACACAAAAAATTTGGTTCAATTCTATGCATAAATTCATACACTTTTCGATGGTACAATAATGAAAATGGCACAGAGATCTAATTATAGCGCCCCCTTCTGGTGGAATTTTTTCAAGTTCAGAGAAGACTTCCTTGCCATAGCCAGAAACGTACATAAAAAATTTGGTTCAATTATATACATAATTTCATACACTTTTCGATGGTACAATAATGAAAATGGTACAGATATCGCAATTATAGCGCTCTCTTCCAGTGGAATTTTTCAAAATTCAGGGAGGACCTTCGTGCCATGACCAAAAATGAACACAAAAAATTTGGCCCAATTCTATGCATAACTTCATACACTTTTCGATGGTACAATATACAAAATGGCACAAAAATTGCTTTTACAGCGCCCCCTACCGGCGAATTTTTTCCAAATTAAGGAAGTACCTGCTTGCCATAGCCAAGAACTTAAAATAAAAATTTGGTTCAATTCTATGCATAACTTCATACACTTTTTGCTGGTACAATTTTCAAAATCGCTATTACAGTGCCCCCTAGCAGCAAATTTTTTCCAAATTCAGGGAGGACGTACTTGCCATATCCAAAAACTTAAAATAAAAATTTGGTTCAATTCTATGCATAACTTCATACACTTTTTGATAGTACAATGGCCACAGACAGACATTTTCTATAAACATGTTTTTTGGGATCTCTGACCCCTAAAACGTGTAAATTCGTCGAAAACCGGAAGTCGAAAAAAATTTCGATTACAATACTTTTTTTCTATTGAAGATAGAAGAAAATAATAATTATTAAAATAATTAATAATTTAATATTCATTCTAAAAAGAAAACTGGACAACGTGCTAGTGCCCGAAAAAAGGCATTAGTTCAGTAAAAAAAAGAGCATTACCTCATTAGTAATAGTATTTAGCAATGATATAAAAAATATATATATAATTTGATAATATAAATAAAATTACATTAATTTTTAAGGATTTTATGAATTACAAAGTGAAAAATACAATTAAATAGCAACATGATTTAATGATATCCTGTTTTTTTTATTTTTCCTAAAGAAATAAAGTTCTATAATTTTTGCAAGGTCTTGGGCGCACGGATTTAGAAATACTATGGTATGGGGAAGTTATTTACAAGAAATCTGGGTACAACTAAAGATGAATTTCACTATTTTTGTTTCTTAGAGCAGGGTGCATTTAGCCAATTAAAAAAAAAAGCAGGGTGCTGTGACCTTGAACAAAAGGCTTAGAGGTAAACAATAAGTAATTACAGAATAACTAAAAACTGCAAAAAAGTATAATTTCATTAGTAGCACAAATAAGAAAACAAGCAAATATCATTTGCAATTTGTTTTGCATTTTTACTTATAAAAATTACTGTTAGTTGTCTAAATCTAAACTTATGTATGTGTATGCTAACCAAAAAAATATCATACAGCACGATAGTGCTGTATAGTAGAGCTCAGCCGCATCTTTAACGTTTTGAAACATGAAAAGACAACAACTCGATTACAATCCAAACCAGAAAACATTCAGTGATGAATAATGGCTTGTTGGAAAGCTCTTAATTTAGCGATGTGCCTTTCGAAGGTCGAGTAAAAAAATATTCAATATTAAGGGAATGGCACCCATTTAAACTTTACATACCACTCCATAATTTAACAATATAGAAATATCTCCTTCAATCTTTCTTTCATGTTGCCACATCCTAAAAAGCGGCACAATAATTTTAAATAATTGATAACACGTGTATTTTGTTTTAAATTAAAATCAGATTTTCTCGCTATATTTTTGCATTTTTCAAATCGACGTCATTCTAATCAGAAAATGATAAATTTTCCTATATGTATGTAAAAATTTTAACTAAACACGTGTTAAAATGACGTAGCATCTTTATTCAAATGTTTTTAATGCTTAAAAATCTATTTTAATACAGAAGTTTTAATTTCAAAAAAACAATTTAGGAAAAGATAATAATAAAAAAATCGTTTGCTAGGTATGACGTCAATTTCTGTTTAACTGACATAACTTTGTAATGATGTTTTATTCTGAAAAGAGACTCCTGATATTCTGTGAAAGATTTATTTTTAAGTCATACGAAAGAAATTTTCGGTAAATGCTAGTTCATATGGTTGTATTTATTGCATTTTCCTGCGTATTGCCAAGGAAATCATGTACTCCTATTGCACGCACCAAAGAAAACATGCATTTTAATGTTAAAAGTTGAAACACTTTACTATAATTACTTCATTATAACGCCAAATGAAATTCAATTTCGCGAGTTTTAAAAAAATTAATATTGTTGGAACGAAAGTAATAGCCTAAGACAGGGACGGCGAACCTATGGCACGCGTGCCATAAGTAACAGATTATTTTCGATTGTTAATCGTGCAGATTATTTTTGGCATGGCATAGATTTAAGTTTTACATAAAAATATAGTAGAATTTCACAAAATGCATTAATTAATATAGATGTTGTCTGTATTACTTGAATCCGATTACTTCGGTTGGTTGTGGTTGTCACACAGATTGAAGAAATTGAAATATAACTTAATTTATCCAAATCTAGCTCAATATTGGCTCGGGAAATTTTGAGAATTGGAAGATTATCGCTAAACAAAAATTAAAAGTGTAGTAAGCAAAAATGCTGATTATAAAATTATAACAACTTGGAATTCAATTCCAGACACAAAAGCTGTAGTTTCTGGCGCTTGGTATTTTGACAATTTTTTCTGCAAGACATTCTTTTCGTTAAAAAAAAATAATAATAAATAAATAAATAAATAAATAAATAAAATCAGCTAATAACATCTTGTCAAGTGAGTGCAATTAAACTTGCATTCTATCGAAAATAACTAGGTATGAAGCGCATATAAATTATTTGGCATTTAAGATGAGACAACAGAAATGCTAATAAATTTCTACAGCATAAAATCAAATGTTACCTGTATTTTTTTAATGCTAAAAACAAAATTTTAAAAAGTTTTGATTAATTATTATTTGATCCATTAAATTTTTTTATTGTTGGCACGTAATGATCACGTAAAGCATATTTTTGGAAAAATTTGGCATGTGGACGTGAAAAGGTTCGCCATCCCTGGTCTAAGAACTAGCAACGTTTTCGTCACTTGAATTTAGCAAGGCACATTTTTCTATATGCTCTTCCATTTTATAGTGTAGTACGTAGGCAGACAGTGTGGCTGGCGGGAGACGTTGCGTTTACCTGCGGGAGAAGGGGTTATGCAGGTGAAAAAAATTCAAATTTACGTCATTATAGCCAGGCTCATGTTTCTATATACTATTCCATTTTATGGTGTAGTACGTATTCGGACTGTCTGGTTTTCGGGAGACGTTGCATTAACCTGCGGGAGAAGAGGTTATGCAGGTGAAAAAACTTCAAAAATTCGTCATTTTAGCAAAGCTCATTTTTCTATATGCTCTTCCATTTTATGGTGTAGTATGTATACGGACGGTCTGGCTGGCGGGAGACGTTGCGTTTACCTGCGGGAGAAGGGGTTATGCAGGTGAAAAAAATTCAAAATTACGTCATGAAACACTTCTGACCTTCCTTTTAACTTTAAAGACCAAGGTTGAGAAAGGTTGTATGAAGGAATGTCTTTACTTTGTTGGCTAGAAAAGTAGAAATATGGCTTTTAGGATTAAATAATCCCGCGCGTGTACAAACGATACATTTCTATATCTTCATTCGTTACAGGATAACACACCTTAAATAATTTTACTGAAAGAGTGAAGTAAAAGCTACCTGCATATGTTGATGAAAGTGTATTAAATGTAATTACTGTAAATTTTATAAAATAATTCATGTTTTAAGAGGTAAAACAAATCGTTGCATATTTTCTAAGGAAAAAAAATGCCATTTTTACAGAAACTGTTATAAAATCAGAAAATAAATATGAAACGCTTGATTTTTCCCTAAAAAGAAGTAGTACTGATGCATTTTACAATATAGAGTAGGCTTGTTTTTAAATCGCATTTAGCCAAAAATATAATGGGAGACAAAATGAGGTGAGATTTACCCCACGCGTGTGTTAACGTTACAAAAATAGGTGCGTGCGCTTACGGTTCAGTTAATTATGCCCTAAACGATGCCCGATAACATGCGCCAATTGTCTGTAGGCTCAATTATATAAATTATCCATACCAAATACGCCAATTGTCAATAGACTCGTTTACGTAATTTATCTCCTTAATTAATGCATACTTTACAAATGACACCTACTTTCCAATTTTCCTGATTTTTTGATTAATGGTTACAGTTAGATGTAAATATGATAGTCATTATCGCGATATTTTAGTTTGACCTCCGAAATATTATTATAAATATCCAATATTAGTAATATTTCTGATATTATTTACAGGTGTATTGTATAATATTTTCAATCACTTTTGATCATTTTTCTGCATTCAGTCGTTTTCAGACTTTTTTTAATTTTAAATTTCCATTAAGTCCCAAAAACAGACATTTTCCCTTTTTATAGTTTTTTCGCAGTTTTAATTAATTTCTTATGACTGTTTCTTACCCTAGCTTTTTGTGTGTTTGAGGGGTTGTCCTAGGATACTGCGTAGTCCCTTAAACCAGAGGAGCGTAGGTACGTAGCAGAAAAATTCAAGATATCACACTATGTATAAAACTTAGTCTAAGGACTAGTCTGGCGGTCAGTCCTGAGTAAGGTATAGGTCAATATCCCAATATGGGGTTTAGAAATAAGTATGGGGTGATCAGAGCTCTTGAAATATACTGGTGAACCAATGTTTCTGTTAGTTTTTGATTGGGCCGGTTAATTGGGATCATTGGTTGGTTAGTTGGGGCAGTTGTTTGGTTAGTTGAAGTTGGTTGATTAAGTTCCTGAAAGGATCTGAAAAAGATGTGAAATGATATAAAAAACTGGTGGAACCAGAGAGAAAAGTAAAGCTCGATCTAAAAAAGTTACAGTAAAAAATTGTCAAATAGTTTGTTTAAAAAAGTAAATAGTGCGTAGAAAAGTAATGGAATCAGATTATCTGTAAAGCTCATGAAATTACCCAAATTTTTGTTGATAGCTGAAAATGTGGACTGAGCTTTACTGGTGCCTTATATTCAAAATCATATTATCCACTCAAAATGCATACTGGGTATAGTAAAGAGAATGTGTAGTTATGTGCAAAAAAATTTCTGTCAGGCTCAGACTTGTGGACATTATTGCATCAAGTCAAGCTAAACTCCACAAAGCTAAAAGAATGTAAACAATGAAGTAATATTTTAAGTATAAGGTTAATATAGTCAAGTTGTTGAGGAATTGTTGTTATTAACATTTCTGACATAACACATGTAGCGTAATAATTTTTAATTTATGTAATTACTGTGAAAAGTGAGCCTTATGTCAACGGACTTAAGCCAGACAAGTAGTTAGCATATGGTTGAATCGTACATGCTTAGGGTTTTGGCCTTACTTTGGACTTTGATCTTCCAGGTTTATCAGTGACCCCTGGAATGGAATTTGGTCCATATTTCGTACTGAACGATCTCTCATGTTCTCGCTCATATCCAAATCAACCTCAAACCTATTCTTATGAACCCAAATTTTTAAACTGCTTGTGAATGATTGGAATTCAGAATGAGTTAAAAATGCCTTTACTTCCCTGATTGATTTTAAGGCACCAGTAAAGCTCAGTCCACATTTTCAGCTATCAACAAAAATTTGGGTAATTTCATGAGCTTTACAGATAATCTGATTCCATTACTTTTCTACGCACTATTTACTTTTTTAAACTGAAACTATTTGACAATTTTTTACTGTAACTTTTTTAGATCGAGCTTTACTTTTCTCTCTGGTTCCACCAGTTTTTTATATCATATATAAAAAAGTTAAACCCATTCATACACACATAGAGTAAATATAAGAATAGCCAGTTATATCCAAAATCCTCAAAATATTAAATAGCAGCATTATTACCATTCAGTGGGGATTATTAGAACTCAGTGCTTCAAATTAAAAAAGAAAAAAAAGTTTTTCTGCCTTATCAACCCCTAACTAATTTATTTGGTGCATATGAGTTCAAAAGTAAAAATAGAAACATTTATTCAACCTCTACCGAAGAAGCTCTTTCTGAGCTTAGCATTTTAATACCAATAGTTCTTTTCTCTTATAATAGTTGTTGAAGTAGATGTCATTCTTTCATTCTTCTTTAGCTCCAGTTTGCTGTAAATTTATTATTGTAAAAGTAGAATGAGAAAATAACAGACTGGCTATTTATTATTTTTACTTGCAGAAATTTAATATATTTGCTATGTTTATTTTATATAAAAATATGAAAAATTTGATCAGTTAAAGGAAATTATGACATTGCAAATTATATTAGATTTAAATATCATTTTTAAATAAAATGCTTTTTAGGATAGAAAAAAACTTGCTTTTTTAAACATACTTGTACTTAAATTCTAGTCTAAGGAATAGTGTAAGCTTAGAAACAATTACCGTATATACTCGCGTATAAGTCGAGGAATTTCTGACAATTTTCGGTAAGCAAATTTGGGGGGTCGACTTATACGCGAGTCAGTTAAAAAAGAAAAACCAAAATCTTCAAATACTGCAAAATTATGGCTTTTTATGTGTATGAATAAAAAAATAATGCATAAAATATACAAATAACAATAATTTATCATTTAAAAAAATTTCAATAATTTGTTTTTGTTTACTTACTACCTTTTCGCATTGGCAAGTGAAATCTTTGATTTTATTTTGTGCAAAATTGAAGTAAAAAGTTAGGGGGTCGACTTATATGAGGGTTTTTGATTTTTTCCAGAATTTGCATTTGAAAGTTAGGGGGTCGACTTATATGCGAGTATATACAGTATTTAAAGCTTTTTTAGGTTATTCATTAAGGCAAAATACCTATAAAAACTTTCCAAATTATGATCATATTTAGATTTTAATACTTTTTTATGTAATGTTAAACTTTTAGAAAATTTATGATTTTAATCAACAATAAAAAAAAAAAAAAAAAAATCAGTTGATTAAAATCACGATTTAAATCATTTGATTAAAGTTATTGACATCCTAGTATAATTTTTGTTTTATAAATTAAAAGGAAAGTCATATAAAATACTAGGTTGAGCAAAAAGTTCTGGGAAATTTATGAAAGTTGCATTGTTATGCCGATGTGCAAATTAACAACAAAAGCAACAAGGACTATTCTCAAAGTAGAGACAATCATAGTCCACGACTTTATGCCATCATTCTGCCAGATTCCGGGTTTGTTGGAAGTACCATGGCGGCTCCTTCGAATAAAAAAAAAAAAACTCTTGACATGCTTCTTCAACTTCATTTTAAAGGATTCAAATCAACAGCCCTTGAAAAAGTGTTGCATTGATCGAAAGAGGCCATAATCGAATTCTTGAACTCCCATTATAGATATACCACTAGTACGATACAAATTCTGGTAACTATTAGATTAAAAATCTCCCTGAACTTTTTGCTCAACCTAATAACAACATTGCATGAGGTTAAAAAATTTTTTATTATTATTATTAAAGTAATAATATATTAAAAATATATTATTATAATTAAAGTATTAAATTTTTATAAAAAAGTCCGATTTAAGTAAAAATGATATATATATATATATATATATTTTTTTTTTTTAATCTAAAAATGACAAACCCTGAATTAAAAAAAAAAAAATTGAACATTTAAAATAAAGATATAACTTAAAATAAATTTAAAAGTATTTATTTATTTTAAACACTATAGTGTGTAAATAAAGTATGCCTTGTAAAAAAAAAAAAGTTTGTTATATTTATTTATTGTTTATTTTTCAGGATGCATTGCCAATTAGTTAATATATTTGGAAGAGGCTTTGAAGACAGGAAAAATGACTCTTTCGCTACACAATGTTTTAATTTTTTCAGAAAGCATTGATTGAATTTTATTGGCAGACTGTACCTCTGCCAGTCCTCAACTTATGCTGGAAATATAGTGAGATTGTAATTAATATTTAATTATGCTAATGAGCTTTCATGAAAGAGGTTTATTGATTTTAAAATCATTCCATATTGATTACTGATATATACATAATGTCTATATCTTTAACTGTTGACAAAAAAGGCTGATATTTTATGAGGTAGAAAAATCGAATATTTCATTAATTAGACTTAGTTTCTTATGGAAGAAATTTTAATATTTTAGTACATGAATCAAAAAGTGGCTTTGAGCAAAATTAGTAGATAGTACTTGCCAGACTATTGAGTATTGCACCATATTTTAATTGGACTTGGTTATGCTTAATAGATTTTTACATTGATGAATGTATACTTAATAGATTTTTACATTGATGTAGGAACACTTTCTGCTAAATTGTCTTTATGGAACCTTTTTGAATTGTCATACAATTAGGGAAAAATAATCTTGTTTCAACAATAGTAAACCACTCCCCTCTTTATTAGATGAAAAAGAACGTCCATACACTTATGAAGTCAAAGCAAGTCTGCAAAGAGATTTTTGTATAAACATCCATTATATTTATTTTAAAGGATCTATTAACTCTAGATTTTCTTCTGAGTAAAGTATGTTTATGTTTTGCCAGGGTTGGCAAGTTTCTTCCAAAGTGGAAAAAACCGGCCGGAAGAAATAGGTTTCTTCCAAGAAACTGTTACTCTTTAAAAAATTACCTTATAAATTTCAATTTTGTAAGATACAATAAATGTCTTTTTATAACCTTAAGTAAATTAATTCCATTAGACCTAAACAAATTTAATTACATACGCTAAACATTACATCATTTTTTAGTCAAGATTTACCCACCTGTCTAAGTTTTTCCAACCATTGGCTACATGAAGAAAGGAAATTTTATCCAAATTACACAAAATCAATTAAATTTTATCTATTTCAATTTAACTAGCATATTTTTTAATTATTTAAACTTTTGAAACTAGTAGTAAATAGTACGAATCATTTACCAACAGTACAATGAAACATGTGTAAACAAAAGACAATATTTTTAATTTACGTCAATTTTATAGTATAATTAGTAATTATACAATATTACTGTATTAAATAATTTCATTTAAATTAAATCCTCCTTTTCCTTACTACAATGCAGCATGGTATAGCAAAACAAAAGTTTTTTGGCAGTAGGATGCTGCAATCAGTTTCTCAACTTAGAATGGATGAATGCAAAAGATGAAAAAAATTCTTCCAAATCCTAGAGAACTTCAGGAGAGTTTAAAAGCATTGTAGTCATACATACCCATAGACATTTTTAGAACATTAGTCTTAAAACCAGCATTGAGATATGAATGCTAGATGATAGTATAAATAATCACAAATTTGTTTATTTACTGTGTTGTGCAGTTTAAAATAATGCATTTTATATGAAAAATAAAGAATTTGTAGGTATTTTTTTCTCTATTTACATAAATGACATTATTAATGAAAAAAAAAAAATCCCCCTACCTCTAAAGTTGTAAAATCCATCACCTGTAAATATCTGCTGAACCTGAAGTTTGTTATTAAAAAATAACTTATCTTTCCAAAAATATTTTTAATATTAATTAAAATTTCCAATTTAGATATCATATAATTATACTTTGAGGTTAATTCTTTTGTATAGTTAATATACTTTAATTTTGAGCATCTGCTTTATTTTCTGTTGGTTTCTTCCAGTTTCTTCTGGAAGAAACCCAACCCTGTGTTTTGTACTATTTGATGAAAGGAGAGTTGTTAGCAGTCAAGGAAGTTTTCCTTGTTTTCACAGAAATTTTTTTTGCATTTCAGAGCCAATTTACAAATTATGGCTTTTCTTGAAATCGTTACAAAACCATGGAAAATTGTGCAAACAACTTATGTGTTAACTTAACTTATGCACATACATGTATGTGCATATGTTAATACTGCGATAATTTTACATTTATGTAGAGTGTAGCTTGCATTTCCATGCCTGGTTGTTAGCTAAAATGTTTCAAATCTATAAGTTTCTCTAATTTTAAAAAG
This sequence comes from Maratus speciosus, assembly GCA_963932465.1. Classification (NCBI taxonomy): domain Eukaryota; kingdom Metazoa; phylum Arthropoda; class Arachnida; order Araneae; family Salticidae; genus Maratus; species Maratus speciosus. The sequence continues at coordinate 423,038,159 of OZ010800.1, forward strand.
TTTGTAATAATATTTTTTACTTCCAGTTTGTCGTCTAAACTTCTCTTCAACTTTTTGCATATTTTCCAAAGTAAATAAATATTGAAGAGATTAGAAAATATATTTTTCTTTCACTTATGTATTTGTCTTTTGTTGGTAATTATATCGATTCATGCCACATAATTTTCAGGTTTTTTTTTAAAAATTATGGTTGAATTTTTGTTGTTGTTGTTTTATATAAATAAAAAAATTACTCAAGCTATTTTCCGTTTTTATTACTAAATTATCTGTAAAAGTCGCATTCCTAAAGCATTTGATTGTAAAGTGTTGACTGATTCAAGTCACAGATTATTATATTTATTTAAAAACATAACCTTCAATGTTATAGTAATAATATGTTAATAGTTTTTAAACATATTTTACATACGATTAACATGTGTAAAAAGTAAAATGAATAAATTATTTTGTAATTTTTAATTATTACATATATACTTTTTTAATTGTTTAAATTGATCAGATTAATAGAGCTAAGAAATATATCTAAATTTATTAATGCCAGTTTTATACATGTTTTTAAAAAAACTTCTTATCTAGTGCTTTATTTTTACTGAAATATGTTCCAAGAAATAACTTTCTTCACATGGCATGCATTCTACATCTGATGTATATTTTGTAATCCAGCAATTTGATAAATTTAATTATGTTTTTTCTAATTATGTTTTATGTTATGTCATGGGGTTTTTTTTCTGAAATATTCACCAGAAAATTATTTTCAATATAATGCTCTAAAATGTCCAATTTTAACAAATCATATTTAAACAAAGCATGGATGATTTTTAATTCTGCTTGATTTATTTTATGGTAAAACTACATTTGTAAAGTGATTTTCTGGGTAACTTTATAACTAGTTGATGATAAGTAAGATTCCATTGTATGCATCTTGCATGATTCTGCTTTTTAAATGGACTGAACTAATTAGTAAGTTTGTACAGGGAATCTATTTTGAATGCTTTGAACAATTTTTAAAATTCTTTATTTACATGCATTTACTTAATTTTATAAATCTGTTATTCATAAAACATATTTTCCATGTAATCTTCAAAAATTGTGTAATCAAGCCAAAATTTTGCAATACTGCCAAATACTTCAGTAGTAATAGATCAATAGGGTTAGGCTTAGGATAGTAGGAAAAATTGTATCATTAAAATAGAAATTATTTGTTTTATACATAAATGAAATTGCAGTGCAATGTCTATTCTGTACTTATTTTATTCAGTAGAATTCATAATGTTTACTTTTGCATTTTTTTATTATTCATGTGAAATCTCATTTAATTCTTATGATAATTATAATGTATTTTTGTGATATTTGTTAATGCTTGCATTATTTAAAAAAGCTACAAGTCACAAATAATCAATTTGGCTTTTTTTCTTTGTGTGTGTGTGTGTGTTAAAGGGAAAATGAATTCTATAATAGTATGTAGCAGGTTTGAGCTGAAAGCTATTATTTTATTGCCTTTCATATTTAACTTAAAAATGAGTAAGTTATTTATTTTAGTAACCAAAGATTTTATTTATCTTTTATAATGTGTAATAATTAAGAAAAAATTAACTTATGTATTGCATGTTTATTGATGTATCTCATATGTGGGGAATTGTAACCTAAGTAGACCAAGTTCTTTTTTTTTTTTAGTTAAGTTTGAAAGGAAAATTTACTCTAAAGTAGTAATTTTTGTTTAATGCAATCGGGGCCTGATCTAGGAGAAACCCCTTTCAAAACAAGCTTCTGTTAAAAAATTTATGCGTTGCAAACATGACATAAAACAGATCTATTTGCCTGAGTTTAAAATTAATATGAGTATTTTTGTATGAATTTAAAATTAAAACATTTTTATGGGGAAAAAAGATTAAAGTTCCACACTTGTATAAAGATGCATTAAAAAACTTGCAACAATGTGCAATTTGCCACAATAAAAATTGACCATTCACAATTTATAATAATTCTTCGGCTATTCCAACACACATACCTGTATGTAAGAGGATTTTATTTATTTATTTTTGAAGTCATATATTTAAAAATATATTTTTAAAACTTGGGTGATAAGGGGGGGAAAAAAATAATCTTTTGTGATATTATAAAGTCACAGAATTAAACATACAGCTTTTAGAACAACTGTTATAGTAGGTAAAATATTCTGAAATTTTTCTTTCCACGTGATGCTATTTAGAGTGAGTAAAATGCTGAGCTTAAATGATTTGCTTGAAGCATGTATGATGAAATATACTTTCTTCTCAGAAATTCAATTATTACGCTACAAATCATTGTCGTTAATCATGAATACCGAGATAGTTTAGTGCAGAGGAATGTGAAAAATTCATTGTTGTTGTGAAGTACAAAGGAAAATTAATATTTATTAAGAGTGCTGACGATAGATTTTTGGGAGTGCCTGTTACTGGAGACCCAGGGACCATGATCAGGGGTGGGGAATTTTCAGAAAATCTTACCAGCCAAGGATTTATTTTACCCGCCAGCAAAATGCAATGTACAGTTGGAAATTGTTATAATAAAACTTAGGCGATTGCAAAAGTAGTTGATGACTATTGCTACAATACATTTTCACATATATATTTTTTTTCTCCTGTAAAATTAAGAAAAATATACACCAGAAAAAAGTTTAATAAAGAATAGAACTTAGTACCGAGTTTACATCACAGTAATTTGGAAAGTTGTAAAATATAGCTAACTAGTAAAAAAATAAAGTTCTTGGCATATCTTTTTACTGCCTACAAATTCACTCGCCCTGTCAGAAAATCCACTCGCCAGTGGCGAGTAAAATGATGTATTTCCCCACCCCTGATCATGATGATAATCAGGCCCTAGATGCTATAACAAACCAAGTCCTAGATTAAAATTTTGAGCAGTAGATACTTCTAGTCTCCTTTGATTCTGAAGAAAATGCAGGAGAACTAATTAAATTAAAATTTTGAGCAGTAGACACTTCTAGTCTCCTTTGATTCTGAAGAAGATGCAGGAGAACTAATTAAATTAACTTTACATCCAAATATCTCTGGCTAATGTTTTATGAACTTGATCCTAAATTTTGAGCAGTAAATACTTCTAGTCTCCTTTGATTCTGAAGAAAATGCAGGAGAACTAATTAAATTAACTTTACATCCAAATGTCTCTGGCTAATGTTTTATAAACTTGACCCACTTTGATACTGAATGCTTCATATATTTAAAGGGCTCTCAACAAAAACAGCACATGCCTAACACTTTCAGAAGAAAAAAATGTGTTTGAACAATCATTGCTTCTGTGAAATAACCAAACATTTCTTGCTTCATAAAACGAGGTCATAGATTATAATTGTTTTGCTGTACTGCGAGTATCATGAGAAAATAATATTTTGCTCTTAGTTTATAATTGCTGGTCAAGGGTTGCTTTTTTTGAGAACCCTTCAAGCATTTATTGTACACTTTTGGCCTGTACTTTTTATTTCAATTAATTCAGCCCTCATTATTTTCTTTTCAAGTGAATTTTATTTTTTTTTTCTCCATTAATATGTTAATTATTCTTCAATCTGTAGCCCAAAAATAACTTGAAAAGATACATTCATAAATTCTAAAATTATTTATAGCTATATTTTCTTGCCTAAGTTAACAACTAGTAATTAATTCTCTCCTTGGGCTTTAAAAATACTGTGAAAAGATGCATTTGTGATTCTTAAAACCTACTTTTACAGTTGTTTAGTAGGTCTCTTAAAAGTAAAAATCTCATTGATATATAACATTTTAAATGCTATTTAAAAAAAAAGTGGATAAACCTCTAAAAAAGAGGAACATCTGAGTTCGAAGAGTAAAAAAGTAAGAAATCTATTAAAATATTTAACTGCTTTCCTTAACAATTTTTTTGAAGAAAAAAAATTGAATAAATCTCATTTTGCAATCACGTCATTGCATTTCATATAATAAAATTGGAACACAGCGAAACAAATATTATATGTAATTTATTATATAAGAATATTTTCTTTCTTTTTAAGCTTCAGGCTGAGTAAAAACGTGATAAAACAAGACATGCCCGAGTTTTCTCGGGGATAATAATTGTCACGAACTCAAGATAACTCGGGATAATTAGGGAAGTGGTTAAGGCATTACCATAATTTCTTAATATCTTTCTTGTGACAGGTTTTCCATAATTTGCTTAATTATTAAAGTCTTTAAGGAGACTATACTGAATTGATGTTGGGCATGTGATTTAGAGCATCGTTTAAGCAAAAAAAATTAGAGAAGGGATGCATAGAAATAGTTTTTATGGGTCATTCAGGATTCATAATGTTTCTCTTGAAAGTTTGCAAAAGAGGCATATTTCATATTAAATCTGTCTTATTTCTGGAAGAGGACACAATTTTGTTTAAAAGGGTGCCACTTTTTTAGTAGTGCCTGTGTCCCAGGGACCCAGAATTACAAAAGCCTAGTGACATCACTGCTATAAACCTTCCTCATACAAAAAATGATGAAAATATAAAATTTTCAACCCTTTGTTTAAAATGAATTTAGACATCCACAGGATATTCTGGAGAAGTGCAGTAAAGGTATGATGATTAAAAATATGTGAAAAAGGACTTTTTACTCCATCCATTTTCATTGAAATGATTCAGAGTTGCAATGTTTAAATTAATTTTTCTCACTTTGGGTTTTTTGTATCAGTATGTTCTAAGCGACAAAATTTCAACAAATATTTTTCAATTCATTCACTATTTAGATGATCATTCAAATGCATTTCATAAAATTAAAAGTTTGATTTGAAAAAATATAGGTACATAGTTTATTTAAAGAAAAATGAAAATACTATGTTAAAAATGACTATTTACTTATTTTTTTTACTTATGTTGTGACATCTTATTTTTTTGTTTAACTTTTTGGAAATCTTATCTGTATAGTTATCGAGCACACTACTAAGAAAAGTATGCAACAAATGATATTTCAAAATTGTAGGATAAGTGTTGTTGCAAAAATTTATCACATATTTCAAATATTACTATTAGAATTACATTTTTCCTTGATTTTATCATTTTCTTTCATAAAACCATTTAAAAATTTATTGGTAAAATATTCAAATAAAAAGAAATAGTTCACCGGGTATAGAGTCTCCTCAAAATTATTTCTGAAAATCTCTTCAAATTCTTTTTTTTTTTTTTTTTTTAAGAAATTATTTTAAGCTCTTTCATTCTTGGCTCATTGAGTAATAAATTTTATCATTTGCACAGTGGTTCTCAAACTTTAAATTACAAATCCATATGTTGATATGTTACTGCTTTGTTAATTACAATGCTTTTACATGTCTGTTTTGAAAAAAAGCAAATAAAACTCTGCATTTAAGAAATTTGAGTTTCAGCTGAGTATTGGTAATTAAAAAACTCATCACCTATGAATATTTATATTACTTTTGAATGAATAACAGTCTTTTAATGATTAAGTATGAAGGAATAAAGTAATTTTACTCTATTTTATTGTGTATAATCCCTGCATTTCTTTTTAAAAAAGATTTTTAAAATGAAGTGTTAGCTATATATAGATAAATCACAGAAATGATTAAAATAAATAATTCAAAATGTGCTCTTTAAGCAGACATATTTGTAATACTTTATCCCCCCCCCCCCTCAATTTAAAATCTTTTTTTTTAATTTCTTTTTATGTTGTAAATTATTCTTCATTTTATATTCAATATCAAGAGATAAATGTTCAATTACATTTATGTAAATGAATTTTTATTAATGTTAACACATTTAAAAAAAATTATAGCTACTAAGGAGCATGCAAATTAATGTATGCTAATAAGGAGCTAAAATTTACACTTAATCCAGAATACAACTCAGTGGAGTTACAATATTGTGACAGGTATTCTGGACAGTCAAACTTTTGAAATAAGTAAATGGTAAAGTCAAATTTTGTGCTATAATTAATACATTATATGAAAAGTTATATAGGAAAGCATAGATAAATAGAATAAAGGTAGCATACAGCTTGACAGTAGCATACATACAACATTCAAAAGGTCTTTTCTTCAATGCAAGTGAAAAAACAAAAAAATCATGCATCTAGCATAGATTCTGAAATTTTTTCCAACACTAACAAAATATTAAGAAATAAATTTTTTCATAAAATAAAATGAGATATTTAAATAAAATAACACACTAAAAATAATTTTTCTGAAATTGCTGTCCATATCTGGTAATATTTCTGAACTCTTTCATACGGTCCTGTATAGAATTTAATATGTTGCAGCATGTTTCAAGGATCCATATCAGTATTATATTTGAAATATTGTACTATTACTAAAATTTACCTACAAACACATTATCCCTCATATCATAATGTAATGACTTTATTTATTTATTTATTTTTGGCACCTCTTTTAAGTTAACTATAAATGCTATTCCATACTCCTCAAAAAGCATGTTGTAGTCGACTTCAGTGATGCATATCAATGTAATTAAGGTTTTACATACTGTAACACAATTAAAATGCACTGAAAGCAATTTTCTCCCATAAGCCATAATGTAATGTAATTCTTTTAGTGTGCCACTGTAAACAAACTAATTTGCTACACAAATCATTTTCAATAGAGAACATTCCATAGTGAACCTCATTAACATGTAAAAATTGCTTGGTAATCTGGGTATATTTATGAAAGTTAAAATATGGCTAAGCAGATGGCAGGGCGAACCACAGTTATAAACACTGGTCAAGCTATATTAGAAAGTGTTAAAAAGAATTCTGAAAAAGAAAGAAAATCCAGAAGTAGCAAATGCGCATGCTTACTTCTGAAGCATATTTGTTATTCCTGTTACTTTTTCTCTCTTTTTTTCTTATCTTCTCCTTTTAAAGTAAGTTTCTGAAACAGCTGTATGCTATTACATATTTATTTTCCATCCATGCTTCTTTTTGTTCATTTTCACATTACATTTTTATATTATGATAATTATAAAGCACTATTTTTAACCCATTGCATTGTGATGGCTTCACTGGGAGGTGAGATGCATGGCTTGTAAATAGCCTGGAATGCAAAGAGTTAAACAGAATCATTTCTATAAATAATGTGGGATAATAAAATGATTTCTATTTTTGATTATTTTATTGAAATAAGTCTATTTTCTCTTCTACATAAAATTAGTTTGTTATGCATGTTAATGCTATGGTAGATAAAAGTGTAACTATCGTAGTCTGAAGAATTTGTAAAAGTTCGAGGACCATTGTTATGAGACATGTTTCTCTATGTTGAATCTTAGACAGTTTGGTGAGCACTGTACCATCTTTTGCACATTTCTAAGTTTATTTTTTTGGCATTATGACTTAGATTTTCATATATAATCTGAGTTACAGTTAACAACCTATAATGCTAAGGAGCTGCTGCATTTATTTTCTTAATATTTTAAAAGGTGACAATATTTATGTATTTATTATTTATTTTTTTCTTGGTAGCACAATGTTATCCTGGTGTATAATTTTTGTATATATATTTATAACTCAATGTTGTTTGTACAGAGCATGTGCTCTTGTGATATAAATAAACTTTGTTATAATTTTTTACAATAAAATATATTAACAGTTGTACATGTTTAATGTCAATTGATTTCACGAAAAAAAAAAATCATTTTAGAAGAAAATTACAGATACACATTTATATTTCAAATATTTAACTTAAGATTTTTTTTTTAAGAGGTTCTGCCCCATCAAACCTTGTTCAGACACTGCAAACTATAAAAACATGCTGTTTGATCGGCTTTAACTGCTTCCCTTACCAATTTTTTTGAAAAAACTGCAAAAAAAATTTTTTTTTTTTTTTGTAATCACATCATTTGCATTTGACATCACAAAACTTGGAAAACTGCCCATCAAATATTATATATAATTTATTATATTATATAAGAATATTTTCTTTCATTTTAAGTTTCAGGTCGAGTAAACACGTGATAAAACAAATTGTAGTGACAAATTATGCTACACCAGAGTTTTCTCAGGATAATAATTGCCGTATATACGAACCCGAGATAACTCTGGATAATAGGGGAAGCGGTTAAAAACATTACAGAAGATTGAAATAATAATTTAAAAAGTGTGATCTCCCTGTAAATGGGTTTCCAATCATTTGGAATTTTAAGGCCAAATCAGTTGCTGTGTCTTTTCCTCCAGGTATTTTTTAAAACAAGCAAGTTTTTTTTTCTAACAGAAAATTGTTTTAATTTTGATTTTCATCAAAGTTTTCTTTCTCTTTTTTAATATTCACATGACAATACTTTTGTTTTAAAAAATGAAATATTTGTGATTTCTTAGAATTGGCAACAATAGTAAAAAAATATATTAGCCCAGTAAATTTAGTGTTTGATAGCTAAGTAATTCATAATGAGCTGAAAATTTCAGATTTAGCTCTTTATGACAAGTAAAAAAAAACCTTAAAAGTCTCAGAAGTTCTCATGTGTGCTTCTATCGAAAATGGCCGATCAAAGATGGCCACTAAGACCTTTTTGCATCTCAAAATATGAAATAAATGTCTCATGTAAACATATTTTTAAATTTAAACTGTTTGGCAATATTATTATTTGGCCATTTTAAATAACATAATTTCTCCATTTACTGCTTTTAACACATTAATGAATTTATTATTTTAAAGTTTTCCCTCACATTTAATATTCACACGTACATAAAATGTTGTTAAAATTATGTAATTTTAGATATTTTTCTGCTTTTAACACGTAATTATTTGATTCTAATTTTAAAGTTTTTTTTTATCCAATTTTAACCACTTCACCGGCGACAGGTATAGGGAAACAGTGCTTTTACCCCCGACTTATCTCAGGGCAGCCGTTGAAGTGGTTAATAAATAGTCATGTAAATAAATTTTTTATTGAAAGGAAATGTAGGGTTGTTTTTACAATTGGCTACAATTTAAAATAACCTTTACCATTTCAAGAGATTCTTTTCATATTTTAGTAAAAATTTGAATAAAAAATTTAAAAACACCCCCAAAAAATTGTCTAATTAAAAAAATAATTTCAGTCTGCACACTGCAAGTTAGTAATGTAAATCCTTAGAAAAAATTTAATTCCTGTGCATAGTTTTTGCTGCTATAAATTATTTTTTTAAAGGAATGATTTTTACTAACTTTAACATTAAATATCTCTTAAAATAATTCTTTGATTAAAAAATTGTCTGCTTCAGCGTGTTTATCAAACATTTTGTCTATAATATTACCAATTTTATTTTTGTAAGTACCGTAATTTCCGGTGTATAGCCCGCAGATCAAACAATTCAGTTTGGACCCAGAAATTTTATTCAGTATTTGAAGACCAATATTTACCGTGATCTAAAAACTTACATTTTATTTTTAAAAATTTCTGGGTCGAAACACGATTGTTTGATCCGCGGGCTATACACCCGAAATTACGGTAGTAGTTTTCTTAATATTAGCGAAGAAAGACCAACACACAGGTCACAAAACATTCATTTACGGCAGTGGTGACAGTGTTAGTTACTTTTTGTAGAATAGAAAGTAATAGTCAAAATACACTGCTCAAAACAATTAAGGAAGCACATAATTTTATCAAAATTACACAAAAATTTACATCGATAAGTAACATAAAACAAAACATCCATAATTTAAAGTGTAGTAGAAAACATATAAAGATAACTTCACATGTAAATTAAAGTTTATGACGATAAAAACTAGAAAAAGGGGATAAGTTCAGAAATCAGAATTTTGTAGAAACATATGTTTCATTCATTGTTCAAACGTTTTTTCAACATATGTTCAAACATTCTGTTTCACTGTCTCAGTTGTAAAATTCAATTGCTCAGCTTGTGTTTTGAGAAAGGGTTACTTGACAAAGTCACAACAATGTCATTTACCGGAATTCTTGGCTTTGTATGTTATAAGTAGGGATGCACCGGATATTGATTTTGCCGGATATCGGATACCGGATATCCGAAGTTCCTTCGCCTGCCGGATTCGGATATCCGATCGAATATCCGGCCCTAGATATGTTTTTAGTTATATATTGAATTATTTCTCTATATAATGTCATTTCAAAACAATAAATTACAAACATGTTTCACACATCATTAAAAATTTTAAATGTATTGAAATATAATTCACAAAAACTATATCTCTTTGAATATCATGGCTTGCAATTCAAGTTTTCCCAGGAGGGGAGTTTCGTACCCAAAATTTATAAATGTAGGGGAGTTGAACTGTTAGAAAGGAAAAAAAAAAAATCTTTACAACCCGTTATTTTTTATGTGCTACTTAAAGAATTACATTTATACAGACATGACAAAATACCATTGAAACAATTTAAATTAACAACTCAAGATAATTATTTTATAATAAAATTTTTTATTTTATTAAAACAAAGGAACAGAATCAAGCTTTATATATACCATGTCTATTTTTCAATTTTCACCCAATGTTATGGGCAATTAACAATCGGGTTGCTAAATGAATTTCTTAATTTAGATTTTATTCCGTTTTGCATACTTTAGCCTCTTTCTGAAGTTACACTTTTGACAAACAGTACAGAGCGATTTTATAACTTTAGAAATTATCGGAAACACATGGTTATGCTCTCTTAAAAAGTTTTAGAAAACTTTGCAAAATCTGATGTGCATTAATTTTTAACTTACATGAATAATGCACATCGGTGATGGCATGTCACTTCTGAACAATTTTTTTTTATTATATCCTTAATGGAATTATAGTCAAAACTGTAATCCCTGGTATTTTCGTTAATTGAACTATGTTCTACGCATTGGAATCTACGCTATGAAATCCATATCCAAAGTTTGAAAAGGGAATAGTCAATTGATTTCTTCTATTACACGAGAAAAGGTTGATTTCAAAAAGTCATGTCCTAATTTCTGTTAATTGCGAGAAACAACTATTTTGTTGTTTCTAAATATGTTTTTTTTAAGTTCATCAAAGTTTTTTTTTTTCATGTGCACCATAAGTGTAATCTCATTTTGTTTAGTGCTGACTATTGGCCAATTTGATAGAGCTTAGTCTCCAGTGGCCGTTGCTGCCCTTTTAGTTATTTCCTATTTTGGTCAGACAGGTAAAACATCGCAAAATACGTAAAACGGTCATAGAAAAAACATTGCTGATTTCGTCAATCATGGTGAAAATAAATAAAATAATTTGTCGATTGGTTGCGAGAAAAAAACTGAAGTTCGTGGGAAATCGACAGTGGGAAAATATCACGAAATTCGTCAATCGATCATGGAAAACTATCGTGAAATTTACCAGTCCGTCACGAGCAAATACTGTGAAATTCCTCAGCCGGTCGCAGAGAAAAAAGTCCTTCCAGCCACTGCCGGGAGGAAGAGGTAGCTTTCATATTCCTTATCAAAAGCTAACTTATGTTATTCAAACACACGAAGTTCAATTTAGTGGAAACCGATTACAGAAGATTCAATACTAATTTTTATCAGTACTAAATCATTATGAATGCGAATTTCGCGAAATTAGTCAGCTTTATCCAAGCTGCTTTTATTTAAAGTAACATATTTGGTTGCCAAATTCGGCGATATCTTGAAGTTCCTGCCTTTTTAAGACAACATGGTGGATGAGGCTAACTAGTGAACTTGGTCGAGACCTTAGTAATTCCTGTACACATGCTCACTCACATCGGAATTGGTTGATATACAAGAGTGCTGTTGCAGGCAAAAAATCAGATTTTTCAAAATGTCACCCACATAAAGAAATTATATCTGCCATATCTGAGCCATTTTTTAAGATAAAGACAAAACAAAAAATGTTCCGTAATCCTTATATCAAGGTCAAATACTTAAGAAAGAAATCTTTTTCAATTTCTAATTTTTTTGCACTTCACTTTAAATATAATTTTTTTTAATTTAATGGCCGCCATTTTGAAACAAGATGGCGGATGAGGCTGGCCAGCGATCTTGGTCGAGACATTGCTACATACTATCCACATGCCTTCTTACATCCAAATAGGTTAATAAATACGTGTGTTATAGCGTGACAAATGTCAGATCGTTTCAAAATATCAGCCATGCTAGAAATTCAAAGTGCTATAACTCAACCATTTTTTAAGATATAGGCGAAACAAAAACTGCTCCGGAAGCTTTGTATCAAGGTCAAACACATAAAAAAATCTTTTTCATTTTCCAATTTTTTGATACCTTATTTTAAATTTTAAATTTAAAAAAATTAAATGTTCCCTTTTGAAACAAGATGGCGAAGGAAGCTGCCCAACGAATTTGGTCGAAACATTGGTATGTACTATATACACATCAAATTACATCCAAATCGGTTCATAAATATGCCTGTTATCGCATGACAAAAATCAGGTCGTTTCAAAATGTCAGCCACAATAGAAATTCAAAATGCCATAACTCAGCCATTTTTTTAGATATAGACGAAACAAAAACTGTTCCGGAATCTTTGTATTAAGCTCAAACACATAAGGAATTTTTTTTTTTCATTTTCCAATTTCTTGGCACCTTATTTTAAATTTTTGAAATTTTTTTAAATGGCCGCCATTTTGAAACAAGATGGTGGATGAAGCTGGCCAACGAACTCGGTCGAGACATTGGTTTGTACTATGTACACACGAAGGTACATTAATATCGGTTCATAAATACGCCTGTTATCGCGAGACAAAAATCAGGATGTTTCAAAATGTCAGCTACGCTAGAAATTCAAAGTGCTATAACTCAGCCATTTTTTAAGATATAGACAAAACAAAAACTGCTCCGGAATCTTTGTATTAAGGTCAAATACATAAAAAAAATATTTTTCCATTTTCAATTTTTTGGTACCACATTTCAAATTTTAAATTTTAAAAAAAATTCCATTTTGAAACAAGATGGCGGATGAAGCTGGCCAACAAACTCGGTCGAGACATTGGTATGTACTATGTACACACCGAGTTACATCCAAATCGGTTCATAAATACGAGAGTTACAGTGTGACAAAGATCATATATATATATATATATATATGGAGGGTGGTTTCGGGGTCTGGGGGTCATGATCGATGAAAATATACCAAAATTTTTTGAAATTGCTTTCCTCCAAACGGCTGCAATAGGTAGCTTTTTGTAATGAAAGCTACCTAAAATGCAAAATTTTTCAATCGGATGCAGAAAAACAATCGTTACTTTCATCAGTATATCACAAGAACAAACAGGGAAATTTGCCAATCGGTCACAAAATAAAATTTCTAAATTTGTTAATTGATTGTGAAAAAAAATTTATGAAATTCACCAATCGGTCTCCAGAAAAAAAATCAAGAAATTCGTCAGTTAGTCGCTAAGAAAAATCGCAAAATTTTTTTGTCAGATGCAGAAAAACAAACAGGAATTTTGTCAATTTGTTGTAAGAAGAAACTGAAATCTGCCAATTGATAGTGGAAAATACCACTAAGTTTGTCAGCCGGTCCTGAGACTTCATCGTCGTTTTACAAAGAAACATTTTCGGAAAATGATTTTTTGGAAACAGGAGCCTCCCGCCCCCAATATTCTTTAGGGCACGAATCCTGCCATCCCATCTCGAAATTCAAGACATGTATCTGCCATTCAAGCCGTGTAATGTATATTAATAATTTTGTATAAAAAATGTTATTTAAACATTAAAATATTCTGCTTATTTGTACAATGAAATGCTGATAATTGCTACTGAATTTGGATATGGGATTGACTATATTGATAATTGTTAATAATTAATTTGTACAATAAAATGCTGATAATTTGTGTAACAAATTTTAACCAGTTAAATATGTCTATAATTGTAGAGTATTTTCACAAAGAAATACATACGTTCTTTTTATAATTTAAACATAAAATATCTACTAATATACCCATGATTAAAAAGTGATTTTCTACAAATATAGGTTTAGTTGATGCCTTTTTTCTGTTTTAATTATTTAATAGTGTTTTGCTTTGAGTCACATTTAGTTTTATTTTAAGTTAAATTACTGTGATATTTATAAGTAAAAAAGAAAATTACTTTTACTTTTAAATATATTATTTATAATGAAGTTACAAATATAACTAACTGGATGTGCCAAGATCCCAAAACTTTCTTCTATCTCATACGTCTTAATATTTCTAAAAGTAGTTTTAAATGTTAATACTTCGATGTTATTAGTTCAATATTATACCAACTTTGATTTTGATCTAAGATTTCTGCTCGTCAATTAATCAAAATAAGAATATCAATCATGATATTTATTAAAATCAATAATTTTTTTCGTTATTCTGTTGTACATCAGCTGATTGGGAATAGCCAGCTTAGCAGGATGCGAAGTTCCCATGACTTCACGAGCCACCAATATACAGTACAAAAACTGCAAAAAATTGAGAAAATTTTACAAAAAACGCTGTTACAGTGAAACCTTCTGACGGAATATTTCCAAATTTAAGGAAAAACTGACAGCCATAGCCAAAAATGTACACAAAAAATGGGTTCAATTCTATGCTTAGTTTCATACGCTTTTCGATGTTAAAATAATGGAAATAACACAAAAATCACTATTATAGCGCCCCCTTCCAGCAGACTATTTTCAAATTGAAGGAGGACCAGTTGGCCATAGCCAAAAACATACCCCCAAAAATTGGTTCAATTCTATGCATAACTTCATACACTTTTCGATGGTACAGGAATGAAAATGGCACAAAAGTCACTGTTACAGCGCACCCTTCTGGCGGAATATTTCTAATTTAAAGGAGAACCTGCTGGACATAGCCAAAAACATACACAAAAAATTTTGTTCGATTATATGGATAACTTATTACATATTTAACAGACACTTTTCGATAGTACAATAATGAAAATGGCACAAAAATCGCAATTACAGTAGCACCCCTTTCTGACAGAATGCTTCCATATTGAAGAAGGACCTGCTGGCCACAGCCAAAAACATACACAAAAATTTGGTTCGATTCTATGCATAACTTCATACACTTTTTGATGGCACAATAATGAAAATGGCACAAAAATCACGATTACAGCACCCCCTTCCAGTGGAATGTTCCAATATTGAAGGAGGGCCAGCTGGCTATAGCCAAAATCATTCACAAAAAATTTGGTTCAATTCTATGCATAACTTCATACACTTTTTGATGGTATGATGACAGACAGACAGACAGACATTTTGTATAAGCATGTTTTGGGATCTCTGACCCCTAAAACGTCTAAGCCCACCGAAAACCAGAAATCGAAAAAAATCTCAGTTACAATACTTTCTTCTATTGAAGATAGAAGAAAGTAAAAATAGGCCTGTTTAATTGTTAAACTTAAAAGAGAGAAAGAAAATTAATAAAGTCATACTTTAATAAACAACTTTAGATTTTGTTTCACATTCTGAAAGTAAAGGTACAATTTTCTAAAAGATGTAAACATAAATTCTTAAATTTATTATAGAGAGTTCAAATACCAATGTTACGAAAGCTGGTAATTCTTTAAATTTTTGAGAATTACCTTTTACTCATAAATAGT
Organism: Maratus speciosus; assembly: GCA_963932465.1. Classification (NCBI taxonomy): domain Eukaryota; kingdom Metazoa; phylum Arthropoda; class Arachnida; order Araneae; family Salticidae; genus Maratus; species Maratus speciosus. The sequence continues at coordinate 423,053,653 of OZ010800.1, forward strand.
GGACTTACTTTCATATTTTGCATTATAAACAAAAGTTGTTCGGCATTGTTTGGGTCAAACGATTTCTCTTATCCTTATATATTTGCTTTGCTACGCATTGCCGGATATCCGGCAGAGAAGTCGGATATCCGGTGATTGTGATTCGGATATCCGACGGTATTTCGGATATTGAAAAATCAGCCGGATGTGCCAGATATCGGATATTTGCCGGACATCCGTTGCATCCCTAGTTATAAGGACAGTTGAATCTGGAGAAACAAAACGAAGTGTAGCGGACGCTATTGGGGTTGCAAGAAGTGTCAATGTAAGGCTGTAGAATTTATTCCAAGACACATGGAATGGTCAACAAGGGCAAGGTCGGCCATGTGCTACCACAGAAACTGATGACCAATATATCCTGTTAACAGCTTGTCGAGATGGAACGGGCAATTCTACTCTGCTGCAAACACAGTTGTTCTTGGCCACAGGACGAAGGGTGTGCAGCCAAACAGTCCGAAATAGGCTTCATTAGGGTGGTCTCTATGCACATAAGCCAATGGTCTGTATTCTATTGATCTCAAGCAACTCTGCAGACTAAAGAAGATGGGCAACTGAACATCGAGTTTGGAGGCAACGTTGTTGGAACCAAATTCTGTTTACAGACGAGTCCCGATTCAGTCTGGTTGTGACATACGATGTGTTTTGACATGGAGAGAAAGAGACTCTCAAAATAATCCCACATTTGTTCGTGAAAGATCACATTACAGATGAGGTGGGTTGATGATATGGGCTGGAATCAGCATAGGTGGACGTACGGGCCTGCATATCATTCAGAATGGCACTTTGACGGTCCGAAGTTATACAGACAAGATACTAAGACCTCATGTCGTATTTTATGTTGCAGCAATTACTGATATATTTTTTTCCATGCATGATAATGCCAGACCTCATACAATTCATCTTGTGAAAAACATACTTGAAGCTAAAACAATACAGTGTATGGAATGACCAGCATGCTGTCCTGACCTAAATCCGATCGAGCATGTTTGGGACATACTCGGATGACGCACTGCTGTGAGACCAAGCCTCCTTTTACTGTCCAGGACTTTGAGATTGCAATTCTTGAGCAGTGGAACAGTATTCCCCAAAGTCTTATCGATAACCTTATCACATCCATGGCAAACAGGTGTGCAGTAGGGTGGAACTTAAGTATAGGGTAAAAAAAAAAAAACTTTTTTGTTTTAATATGTAATAGTGAAAACTTTTTTCCTTTTTGGATGTCTAAACTTTTGGCTGAAAAGGTTTCTTTAAATTAAGTTGTTTTCCGGTTCCTCAAGGAGGTCAAAGTTTTGAAATTTCAGTATAAAGTAATTTAAAGTAAACAATGTAGCTGTTAGCTCATATCTACTTTTATTTAGCAAATACTATCCAGAAGTCACCATGAGGAGGCGTTTAAATATCGACTTCCACCCTCCTTACCTCCCTTTGAATTAATTCAATTGGATATTCAACCTAATGTCTTTTTAGGCACTAACTTTTTCATTACATTGTGGGAATTCAACTTTCCCAAGATTAGGCCATCTTTTGCTTAATATTTAAAGACGATTGACGGCAGCTCACTGGACAATTTTGACACACGTTTCCACTTTTTGAGTATGAAAAGGAAAATCTAAAATTCAGGTGTATCCCCTGTTTTTACTTTTTTTAAGTTCCTCATCCGACCAGTCCGTCAAGATAGGATCAATGTTTTTATAGTCTATAATTTCAATATGTTCGCATTTTTTCAAGTCGCTTTCCTACTGATCCAGAAAATCCTTTTGTACCTGTAGTTTTTCCAGCAAGATGTTGAAATAAGTATCTAAGATAAAAGTTCATTTGCATGTAATAATCAAATTATCCATTATAAAATTTTTAGGGTATTGCTTACAATGTTTTAACAACTCCAGATTTGCATCCTGCATTAAAGGCGTTTCTGTTTCACCCAATAACTTTCTAACTTGAAATGTCTGTATTATTATTTTGAAAATACACCAAAATTTCAGTGGCTATATTAATATAAGAAGAAGATGTCAATGAAATATGGCCAATATATTTTTATCCTGGTTTTTGAACTAAGACCAGGTGTTAGTCTTTAATGATTCTTAGTTATACTTTTTTCCCTCTGCTTCAGTTATCATAGTGTTATCCTTTCTGCCATCAAAATACTAACCTTCTAAAATTAACTCATTTTGTCTTTCCTGTTCTTTAAAATTCTTCCTTTTCTTTTCTCTTTGTCATCTTCAAGCCCTTCTTTCAGTTACCTATTCTTTTTTATCATCAGAAATACCCATATCTTCTAAGGTGCCATTTGCAATAATAGATGCAGTTCTGTCTAATACTCCGGTTCTTTCACCTTGTTGATTATCAAATTCAGGTTTAGAAAAACAACCGATTGAACTATTTCCTTCCTAACTATTTTTTACACTTGACGATCATTCAATCAAAACATCATTTTTTGTTTTAAAATAACTTTTTTCCTTGATATTTCCTTTTCCTGTCTTGCTACACATTTTTTGTAGTTTTTATATCTATTGATCCTATTGCCATCACCCCACCTCTCTTTGGTCTTTGAGAAAGTGACATTCTTGTTCTAATACACGGTAATATTTAGTGTTTTTACATAAAGAAATGTTTTTTGCATAATTACCTAACATTTTGCAATTTTATATTGGATGTGGGATTATTCTTTCTAATCTTAATGTTTTTCTTCAAATTTTGACATTTTTCGCGTTAGTCTCTAATTATTTTTTATGATTTGTGTATCAGAAACCTTTGGAATTGAAGGTCAAGGCAATATACTTTTAATTGTACCATCAACATTAGATATTTTAGAAATAGTGTGTACCAGATTCCTGCTGTCAGATTTTAAGTTAAATTGAACCCAAAAATAATGTTTCATAACATCTTCTTATGTTCGTCAAATATGACAGTCTAATGTTAATTGTTTTGGTTCACGAAATACAGGACACTTCAACAATTATCTAGATTTAGGTATGTTAACAGACTTTGTCACTTTTGACACCGAATGTTTATTGAAAAATAATTAAAGAAATTGTTAACACACGTTAAATCGTACTAACTTGGAGAGAATGAAGGCTGACGCCCACGATGCTGGCTTCTACAAAAGTCAAATAAAGTAGGGCTAACTTTTTTAAGGCACTCAAACTAAATTATTCTCTTTATTACAGAACATTAACACATAATTAATTTAATTTTGCAAAATATAAATTTAACAATAAGCTTAAAAAACTTTTCATGCAATTATTGGCTTTTTTTCGTTTTTTAAGGAAAATCAGGTGCTTTGAGGAACCGGAAAATATCATTTTAAAATTAAAAGAAAAATATTTTCTTTTTATGGAGTTAAAAAGGAAAAAAATAATCACTATTAGAATATAAAATTCGAAACTTCGTTTTTTAGTTCCAACCTAGTGTGCAGCAGTCTTAGCTGTTCGAGGAGACCACATGCCACATTAAAAATCTTGTATCATTTATACACGTGTACTATCCATTTTCTGCCCATACATGGCTGTCTTGCACTGTTCTCTTCACTTTTTTGCTTGCTCCCCTAATTTGTTTGAGCAGTGTATATTGAGCTTATGTTATTTTAACCTTATAGATAAATAACTATAAAAAATAATTAATGGTTTTCATAAAGTAGAATAGAATCAGGCAATTGAGATATCTCCCACTGCTCACAGTTCTTCTGGGGAAAACTATATATATTTTTAGGGGGGGGGGGGATAATTTATATAGAATAAAAAAATAAAAAGATTACATGTAAATGGATATCAATGAACTCCGATTCTCTTTGTTTTTCTATATGACTAAATACTACCAATTTTTATTTTGTCTATCAAATATTTCTTGCTAGCAATTATTTTTATTTTGTTTTTTTTACACATCTTAAATAACTTTTAGGTTATGCTCATGAGTGGGTGCAAATACCTAACAGTTTTCAGAAAAAACATTTGCAGACTAGTTTTCACTCCACCTGATGAAGGGTTAATTGTTAATGAATTCGTCTGTAATTAAGTCATGCACTTAACCTAATTTAGTATTTCAAAAAGATTTTAATGCTATTTTTTAAACTTCTGATTATTTGTAAAAGTTTTACACTGAGAAATAATGTTATGAAAAGAAGAATTCTGATTCCCTTCCCTTCCCTTCCCCAACATGAACACTTTTTAAAGATTAAAAAATATAAGAATAATAAAAATTTTGAGAAAAATACAATAACATCTTAAAGCTTTAGAAATGCATAAAATAAACAACTAGTTTCCAAGAGTATTAATTTTACATTTCAAGCAAAGCAGCATGTGCATATATGAAAAATAGGTATGCTTTCTACCTTGCTTCAAAACAGACACTCATTTAATTATGGCATTCGTTTGAAAGTGATTTTTCAGATGAATATGAATGTAAGCACATGACAAAGAACTGCTTTGTCTTGGAAGCAAGGGAGGGGGGGAGGTATTAATAATTTATTTTAAATATTTCTAGAATTTACCTCAAGCTTTTGATTTGTCATATTAATTTGTCTGAAGAAAATGCAATAAAATTAGAGCTTGAAAGTTTTTTTGGGGGGTAGGGGGGGGTTGTCTTTGATTTACAGATTTATAAAAACAATGTGAAAGTAGAACATGCAAACATATTCTTGGAAAAAAGTCCCTTTTTTATTTCTTACTTTACTTGGAATATTGAGGTTTATTTTTGCCTCAACGAAGGGCCATCCTCTATTAGCATTTTTGACACGTCTCTAGAAAAGAAAACTACACCCTATACAATAGCTATTATGAATGTCTGGTATGGTCATGTTGTGTGGTAGTGATGTGAATACTAATTAGACACAAAAGAGGTCACACTAATAAACATAAAATAATAAAAAGATTAGTTCCATTTTACGACTGGCAGTGGCCAAAGTTATTCTCTCGGCTGTCTTTCTTAGGCATAGCCATTCCAAATTCTGCTGAGTTTTTCTCTCTTTCTAAAAAAAGGGGTGCTACAAGAGCAATGAGGGCATGCACGAACATCCCACCTTCCCCTTTTAAGGATTTGGTTTAGTCTTTAGAAGACTAATCAAAATCTAGTGGACATCTGGAATAAAGTATCTAGTAAATATGTAGTAAAACACATTGAAAAAAATTTAAATTCTAATACTTATGTAACATAAAAATAACCAAAATGAATAAATTAAGATACTATGCAATATAACACTAAAATATTAATATTAATGCTTTAAAGTTCTAGAGTAAATATCTTAAACTTCAATAAAGTCTTGAAGGTAACACAGGATCACAAAACAAAATAAATCATAAGGTTCAGGTGTGTTTGTAAGGCAAAGTTCTTTTTTCTAAGTCCAGTGCGAGGCATATAACCTGCTCAGCAAATCTGCATTACTATGGAGTTTTCCACATTTATAGGATATCAACTTGAAACTGCTGCAACGCCCGAGTCCACCGTCGAAGGCGTGGACTCTGGGATGCAGAGCTTGTTAGAAACTTTAGGGGATTGTGATCAGTTACTTGTGTACCATAAATATACTGTTCAAATTTTTTCAGGGCGAAGATGATATGCTTCTTTCTCGATAGTAGCATAACTCTCTTGGCACTTGGAGAGTTTTTTATTTATAAATGCGATAGGGTGTTCTTGTTTGTTTTCATCTTCATGAGGTAGGCAAGTACCTATTGCATATGATGAAGCGTCTGCATGTATAATGAAGGGCTTCTGAAAGTCTGGCGAATAACAAATTGGCGATTTGCTGATCGCCTGTTTCAAATCGTGGAAGGCCTTTTCACATTCTTCAGACAAGGTGACTTCATTAGGGACACGTTTCTTAGTAAGTTCAATCAATGGTCAGGCTATGCCGGAGAAGGTAGGAATATAGGATCAATAATAGGACAAAAGACCTAATAGGCTTCTAACATCTTTGACTTCAGAACTTCTAAATTTTGTATCGCTATTTTTTGAGGTCAAGCGCATGTATGCCAGATCTTACCACATGCCCTAGAAAACTTTACCTCAGGTCCTGCAAACTCACACTTCTTAAAGTTGACTGTAAGTTAGCTTCATCAAGAATAGTCTGTACTGTGTCTAGATGCTTAAGATTATAGGATTAGTTATTAGAAAAAATTATTATGTCATTTATATGTTTCATTGATCATTATAGATTCATTGATCTTTGAAATATTCCAGCCGTGTTACATAGTCCGAAAGGTATGACTACAAAAGCATACTGTCCCTAGTGAGTGACAAAAGATGCAAGATGTTTACAATCTTTAATCAGTCGTATCTGCCAGTATTGTTTTAGTAAGTCCAACAGGCTAACAAATTTTGCTGGAGCTACTTCATGTATGAGGTCTGTGGCATTAATCATAGGAAATGAGTCTATTTCTGTTTGTGAATTCAAATATCAATAATTGATGCATACTCTCATTGAGGAATCTTTCTTGGTTACGCAAGCTATTGGGTATGCATATTCACTTTCAGAGTGCTCAATAAGTCCTAAGCTTAATAATTCTTTGATTTGCCTACCCACTTCATTTTTAAGCGCCTCTGGAATTCTATAAGGTTTCTGACATTTTGGTTGGCTGTTCGGTTTTAATTTAATGCGATGTTCACTGATATTTGCAATTTTTAAAATTCCTGATTGGAGTTTGGAATGTTTGCATAAAACATTAATAAGTTGTTCCTTCTCTCTAGATGCTAAATGGTCTAGGTGTAATTCTTGATCGAGTTTGTATGTATATATATTTATTGCACATATAATTGACTCTGAAGTCACTTTAAGGCTGTTCTCAAATCCAAAAGGGCAATTTTATGACATAATTTTAAATTTATTTTTGTTCAGAAATGCATGAAACTAGCAGGTGTTGTTGTTCAGAAACTATGAAATCGAGCTGTTTTTTCGAAAACACAACAGTTCTTTCAGAAAATAGTTTGAAAGTTGACGTTTTGAACCAAAGTTCCCAAAGAAAGCAGAAAAACCAGTCAGCGAAGAGAGGACGTCTTTGTCATGTGATCACAATCGCTTATAACTCAAAAGGTAATTTATTTATTAAAAAAATGGAAAACACACTTTGATTCCACATTGCTTCCATAACCAGGCCTTCCAATTTTATATCTTTCCGTTAAAAAATGAATTTGTAAATGTGTCAAAACGTTTTGTGCTTGTTGAGCAAAGCAGTTGAGAACAGCCTAAAAAGAAAACTAGTTCTCTTATAACTATATAGAGAAAAATTGTATAAAAAAAAAAATGAAGAAATTTTTCAATGTACTAACTGAAAAGATAATAAATTTTGTAATGGACATGACATTTTGACATGATATTGCAATATATTTTTTCTATACTAAAAAATATTCAAAAAAGCTCAATTTCTAATTTGAAGCCTTCATTTATCATTTTTGTTAGTCTTCTTCAAGGTAATTAGATACTCAGTCTTTCATATAAAAGAAGAGAAAGAAAAAGTAGTGATGTTATGAATTTTTGAAGCCTATAAAGGACAACCTCATTGAAAATGGGAATTTGTTTTTTCCAATTCTGAGTTGATATCCCTGTATAAGTTGTTGTGCATTGGCAAACTAAATGTACAATTTCATCTCCATGTAACTGTAAAATAATTTTAATTACAAGTCGTGCAATTATGCATTCATAAAAAAAAGATAATTTTAATATATACACATAAGTTGATCAATAAACAAGCCCCCTTTCTTTGGTGAAACATCCAACATGTAATTTTTGTCCAGTCGAATTAAATTTTTTAAAAATTTAACTATAACTAAACAAATTTGTTCGCTTGAATATAGCCTATACTTTTGTTTGAAAAGTTTGCATAGGATCGTGGGATTTTCAAAAAAAAAAAAAAAAAAAGTGTCTGGATGTATTCTCCCCCCACCCCTGTCATTAATTGTTTAATGTAACTTACGATATGTATTGATTATCAGTCTATCGTATTTCTGTTTTCAAGTGCTGCTCCGTGGTTACTGTTACAAAAATACAACATAAAAGATATTACACCAAAGAGGATATAAACCTGTATTTTGTGAGAAAAATTAAAACTACACTGGTGTCCAAAATTAAGGACCAATCGCAAAATGCTAATTTTCAAGTACGCGAATACTCAAAAGGAAATAATATAATTCGAATAATTACTATCTCTACAGCACAGCTAGTCCATATAACATCTCATTCATGTCACAAGTGTCACAGTACTACGGTGAAGCAAATAAATAGGTAATTCCATACATCTCATTAAGAGTCTCAAATGATCACTATATTTTTCTCCACTGAGTTGTGACTGTGACTGCTGCTTTGTGACAAGTCATGTGACTGTCATATGTAGACTCAAAGTCATCGTGAACGCTGCATTGTGATAAATTATCAAATAGTGTCACATTAAAGCCACATGATGACTTTCAGGTGACAGAGAAACTACTGTGAAGACACCATTGTGCCCTTTTGTGAAAAGTTACCATGTGACTATAATGTGCTATTATTTGGTGACTTATCCTAATGCAACGTTCATCATGACTTTGAAATCTAAAAACTACAGTCACATAAGAGCCACAATGTAACAACATTGTAAAGTCACCTGGTGACCCGTGACAAAGCATCAGTCACAGTGGAGTCACATACAGTGATCATTTGAGACTCATAATGAGACATGTGGAATTTCCTATTTTTTGTTTTATCGTAGTGACTGTGACACTTATGACCATGTGCAACATGAATGAGATGCTATATGGACTAGTTGTACTGTAGAGATAATAATTATTTGAATTATATTATTTCCTTTTGAGTATCCGCTTACTTAAAAATTTGCATTTTGTGACTGGTCCTTAATTTTGGACATCAGTGTAGATGAAATCTAGAATCAGACAAAAATTATTTCAACTTTTCAGTAAGCAAGAATATTTTATCCCCTTAAAAACTTTCTCAGCAAATAAAATAAATTCTTAACTCTCTCACTGCATAATTATTTTATCAAAATATGTTTAAAAATTGTGCATTTGTGTTATTACATATATCAAAACTACAAATATTTTAAGAGTTAAAATGTGTAAAAAAATTTTGTAAAAGTTTTTTTTTTAAATATAGAATTAGATCAGTTTTCTGACAACCTTCTTTTTATGAATTCGAAGAATAATCATGTAAAAGCAAAATTCTGAAAGTTAATTCTTTGTTAAATTATGATTTATTTTATGAAATACAAAGGTAAAACATTACTAATGAAAATATGCAAAATACTTTAGGGTGTCCCAGAAGAGGCCAAAAAAATAAAAAGTTTGAAAATGCCAAGTCTCACCTTTTAAAAATGTTCTTTCTGTCATAATATGATATTACAAACAAATTCAAGTCATTTCACAAGTCCCCCAAGCTAATAGAAAATTGGGAATTTATGAAGAATTTTAATTTCTAATTAATATGTGGAATTGCAGAATTCTACCACGCTTCTCTTATAATTTTTTTTATCCTAAAATTTGTTTAAGAACACTTTATCATGTTTAACAATGATTTAATTTGATGATATATTTTTATTAAATTTTTTTATAAAAACTTATAAAATTACTATTCGAGGCCCATATTTCATTTTTTTTATCACTGCTCTTCAATCTTTATTAATCTACTGGATTTCATTAAATTAATGTCATGAACTATAGTGTTTCTAATAATAGATGGCAGCTCAAGCAGGTGTTAAAGGAAAGTTTCATTGATTACTTATAAGTCTTCGGTTTTGGATATCGATGAAGCCAATAAATCTTCTGCAGAAACCTCTGAGGAAGAAGTTGTAGTAAAAATACATTTAGATGATAATACAAAGCCCAAAGGAAATAAATCTAAGCTCTGCAGTTGTAGGTCCATTATTACTCCAAGATTGCTGGTATTTTAGATTGAACTAAGACCAGCCTAAAAGATCCACAATGATAATAGCATATATAATAAACAAAGAAGGTTGTTCTTCCTCTACCATAACGTCTGACCTGCTTGTAAAAATCCATAGTGTTTTTAAAAAGTACAGTTAATCGGGAAAGCTAATATCTTCGCCAAGAAACCGTTCAACAATTAAAAACACAGTTTGAAACATTACAGTCAGTTGTTCATTGAGGTGGAAAACTGTTAGCCAATTTGTCACCAAAAAGCATAGGAAATATTGATCATTTAGCAGTACTGGCTTTTTCTTTGCAAGATAAATGTACTAAGCTTCTTGGAGTTTCTAAGTTATTGTCTGGAACTGGCAAAGAAGCAGCTGATGCTGTTTTTGAGCTCTTAAAATCATTGAAATGTGAATCTTAAGTAATTAGCATGTGTTTCGATACAATCCATACAAATAGTGGAAGATTCAAAGAAGCATGTACAATTCTTGCGCAAAAAATAGGCAGAAACCTTTTGTGGATAGCATGTCGGTATCACATGTTTGAGGTTCTACTTTCTGATGCATTTAGTGTGTGTTTCGAACAATCTACTGGGCCTGAAATCTTTTTATTTTAGAGATTCCAAGAAAACTGGTCTAAGCTCAACCACCATGAACCAAAAAAGCAATCAGTACCCATCATAACAGCATCAGACAGTTTAAAAACTTTTACTTCTAATCAGGTAAAAGCTGCTATAAAACTACTTTGGGATGATTACAAAGAAATTTTAAATCTTGCATTATTAATGATTGGATTAGACATTCAATTTAGACTTCGAAAACCAGGTGCTCTTTCCTGAGCTTGCTTAATGGCAATTTATTCCTTGGAAAGCCATTTATTCCTTGAAAATGAAGTTATTGTTTAATTGAAATGAAAGCACAATGGTATTAACTGCTCAAAAGTTTCAAGGTATACAACAATTTAAACGGTTTGTTGTGTAAGTATAGTTGCAATCCTGGTTTACTTGCCAATCTGCTGTTGATGCTCCTCCTAATGATGTTTCACTGATTCAAAGGTTGAAAGAATATGATGTCAAACACATAAGCAATATTGGATTAAAAATGATGTTATGTCATTCATGGTATGCAAGTGGAGAACTGCAACACTTAGCTTGTTTTCAGATCTTCTTTCTGGTAAGCAAAAATCAAAGGTAGTGTTGAACATGAAAAAAGAAAGGAGTTCTAATTCACATCTATTCGAAATATTTTCTCTCAAATTCGATGATTTATGTATTTCTAATACTTTCGTTGAAACAGCTGAAAATTGAAGATTGTTTCCTCAGTGCACCATTTAAAGATTGGCCCAAAAGGCCATCCTATAAAAAACCAACAGTATTTGCTAAGAACTTGCCTTGTGTAAATGATGTTGCTGAACAAGTTGTTGTATTCATATATGACTTTAGTTATTCAACAAAAAATGAAGAGCAAGAACAGTTTTTGTTACAAGTCATAGAGATAGGGATGACTGAGACTGACATCCCTATCTCCCGACTTTCTGTAAAAAGAAAGAAATTTTGTAAAGAGCAATCGCCAAAATCATTTTGAAATGTAGTTGATAAAAATTTTCTGAATGTGTAAATAAGTATGTGATAACTTTAAAACATTCTTCTTTGATGGTTTTATTTACTAATTGTAAGATAATTGTTTACTTAAGTTCACTTTTTGTGCATAATTATACAGAAGGTAGAAATGTCTGCGAAATCACATTTTTCTTGATTTCAGTAATATATTATATCTCTTCCTGACAGAGCAAAAACATAATTTATACAAAATTTGTTTTAAACAATATATAAGAAGCATTCATAAATTTAAAAAAAATGTCATTTGAACATTAATGGTTTTTAATGTAGCTAATAAAAAAATGCCGCATTTCACATTATTTTGGCCATTTTCATGTAAATTCAATGACCTTGGGGGACCTCTAAATATTTTTTTTTAATTCTGAAACAATTCAAGGTGTTTTCAAGGTTCAGTCAAGGTTTCAGTCAAGGTCACAGGAAGACCATTTTTAGTGGGTGAGAGTTCACAATTTTAAAAGTTGATTTTTTTTTTGGGACACCCTAAAATACTTACAAATATTGTACTAGAAATGAAGTTTAGTATGATAAATTTCAAAACAAGGTACGAGGCAAAGTCCTACTTCACAATCTTTGCAACAAATTCATGTATCTTTGCAAATTTTATTTACTATTATTTTGCTTTTTACAAACAACACATTGTCTATGAGACTCTTTGTTCATGGGATAGGGGGAATATGTCATGTCTAGCAAAATGTCGAGAGATTTGTTAGGAAAAAATATGTTATGGGTAAATTTTTGATGTTTTGTCCACTAAATGGCAGGATTGTAGCACTGGAAAGCTTCAGTGTCTTTTGGAAGTGGTCTCTGGTTGACTGTTGTTTCTTTTATGGTTGTACTGCTCAGGGTAGTTGGTTTTTGAGATGTTGAGCATTATGCTTCTTATGTTTTACTATGCTGTGTTTTGTTGAGTTCAGTTTGTCTTGTCAAGTAGGCAAGCAAGTAAAGTTACTTTCAACTGATTTTATAGTGACTAATTATGAGTTTGCTTATTCTTACCTGACCTCTGTTACAAGATTAGTCTCATGGGGTTGAGACATCTTTGAGCTTTCAAAAAAGCATGCGGAATGTTTGCAAAACAAGCTTGTGAACTTCACAGAAATATGGGCAACTAACGCTATCTGTTAACCCAGACCTGAATAAACAATTAAACATCACAGAAAAGACTAAAGGAGCCATTAAACAGGAAGAAAGTGGGTTGTGCTTTTAAATTGGGGGAAAAATGCATCCCCACATTATGAAAAAGGCAGTAAAACATTCCTACCAATTCTCCTGTTCATTACATGCAAGCATTATTAGATGTATTATGCATGCCTTAGAACCTGCTAAAGAGAAGCTTCACATTTGTGAATTTTGCTCCAAGGAATTTTCTTGTAATTGCAACTTAACCCTTTGAAGGTCGGTGGGATATATTTTATTCCACTTAATTTTAATGACGATTCGTACCAGAATATTTTAATTAAATTTTATTTTTTGGGTTCCACACTTAAAAAGTAAAAAGGGAACCATTATAAGATCACTCTTGTGTGTCTATTACAGCCATTTTACTCGTACACATTAGAACGTGGAAAGTTCAAATTGGCTGAAGTAATAAAAGCCATTGACCCACATATTTATAATTATTAACCATTCACAAATATACACTGACGGAAAAAAAATCCCAACACCAAGAAAGACTTGTGTTAGATAAACGAAATTTGGTAGGCGTGTTTATACATCTGAAAGATGGCATTGATTGAAATTTTGCGCTTCGCGCATAAGTGTGGCGCTAGTGGTGCCACTCAGAACTTGCAGATCAGGTTTACTTTAAATGCATGCTGTAAAGTTTGTGGGTGTTATTTAGCTACAAAACGTGACGTATTGAGTTGATGTTAGCCAATGCCTTTAACACCTTGGGGACGAGCGACACGTATACGTGCCGCATGAAGCGCTTAGAATTCTTGTTTTTCCTCACCAGTAAAATTTGCCTTATTTAATCAGCGCATTTTCTCGATTCAAGAAGACGCAAATTTCTGTTTTTAAAAAACGGTGACAAAAGATTAAAAATTTCGCAAAAGGCTCCCATCCCGAAACACAACAGATCTCCACTCCGTCCTCCAATGAGCTCTGGATTGACACCAATGACGTCGCAAACGGCAATGGTTTGGAGTCAGTAGAATGCACGCTACAGGGCACCTGGTTCGGAGCTGTCCTTGAAGTAACCAATTTGTAACAGTTCGTTGTGTCACTGTGGTACCAACTACAGCTCGAATTTCTGCCGCAGAACGATGCGCCACAGTCGTACGCCAAATACGGTAATCTTCCCTCTCAGGAGTGCACGTGGCCGTCTGGAACCCGGTCTTCTTGAGGCAGCACCATCCCTTGACCACTGTTTCCAACAATCATGCACAGTGGATACATTCCAGCCAAGTGTTTCTGCAATATCGCGGAAAGAAAATCCACCTTCTCGTAGCCCGA